>JAZKJV010008648.1:0-541132 GCA_037367405.1 Ottelia alismoides | reverse complement strand
TGGCCCTTATCTCCCCCTACTTTATTCCTTGTCGACCAATTCCATTCTGGACTTGGTCTCGGGGTTAGGGTCATAAAATATTTGCAATATTTTATTTCTTTTTCTTTTCTTCTCTTTATTCTATAATTTTGGCCTTAAAAACCTTATTTTATGTATAATTAATACAAGAAACAATGGACGCTATTATATACAAATTAATGCTATTTACATGCATTTGCTGGGGTTTTTAAGGCCAAAATGATAGAATAAAGGTGATGAAATGGAGATTCATCACCCTCCTATACTTGCCTTTGCTAGTCCCTAGCAAATACTTATGCAATAAGTACAAAAAGAACAAAGAATAAGAAGAAAAGAAAAAGTAAACATAATGAATTTAAAGAATAAATAGGGTTGATCATGATTATTAAACTCATCTGTACAAAATCAAAGTTTGGAGCTCAAGTTAGACCTTGGTGTGAGAATGTGTGTGGAACCTAGTCGGAAACCAAATTTAAAACACAACAGCCTTCGATAGTCACAGAACTTAGTTCAAATCACCTCAATAACCAGGTCAGAACTAGTCTACACCATACACAAACCCTTATGACTATGAAGCTGACTTGTACGGTGTAAGTGATGGTGGCTCTCCCCAACTGAAATGACAAAGGAACTGACTTCTCCAGAATGACAACCCAATGATTCCCTAATCCAGCCCTCTACCGTCAAGGAGCGGGGTATTCCCTTCTAAGTTCAAGTGGCATCCGACTCAAGAGGAGGGGGGGTAGAGAAAAGAATGGACGGTAGCCAGTGTAGCTACCTATCCTAGGATGCAAGACCAGTGTAGTCAAGTCATCCAGCTGCAGGCTCACATGGTGTAACTTTGATGCTCAAGCTTGCTTATTTTCTATACAACATATGTACATACTCCGGCAGGCACTTTTATTTTTATTTACAAGCCTGTCCACTTTTTTGGAGTTTTTTTTTTTTTGTTTTTTTTTTTTTCAACATACTATGTACAGCAGCATTTACATAAGGACTTTTTCCTCTTGAGCCAGAAGACTATCCCTCTTTTGAAGCTTTATTGCAACCCACACTCTCCTGTCATTCGACATCATTGAAACTGGACCAGGTTGGGGTGCACTTCCCTCCCTAGACGAGGACGAATGTTTCCACCCGTGTGCGTCTCAGACTGGCAAATCCAACCCCCTCACCACTCCAACTGAGTTGAGCCAAGTGAAAGGTGCAAGTGTCCAAGTTAGGTCACGGCCGACAAGAGTCATGCGTGTGTTTCGAAAAGTTCTAGTTAGTCCACTGAGGTGACTTGAACCCAGCCCTGCTTTCTCAAAGAATTAAGTCTGAATAGACCTGAAGTACCTTAAACCTAGTTCCCATAAGGTTCCAGTGTAGTTAGGTGCAGTAAGGTCCAACCAAGCTCCAATCTTCGACTTTATTGGACTAGTTCAATCATCAAGCTCAATCAAAGAATATGAATGCTATGCAAATGCTATTTACAAATATGCAAAGAATAATGCAATTTCAAAGAATTTTGAGAACAAAGGAGAGTTTTTACACAAAGAATTTTTACGAATAAAATAATTTGGTTACTCAAAATAGACAATATGTACAACTATTTACACGGGCGTGCCGCTTTATTTTAATGATTTTTAAAGAATTTAGAATTTAGTTTTTATTTACAGGTATATATATACATTTATTAAAGAATATAGTATTTTAGTTATTATATGTGACTATTCCTCAAACTTATTTGACACATATTTTTCAAATAATTTTTGAAAACTATAGTCCAAAATAATTTTTACAAACATTTTTACAAACATGTTCATACATTTGAAAATCATTTTGCAAAGGTTTTTCAAAACAGTATATATAGATTTTCACAATATTTCTGCAACCATTTTTTTCAAACCATTTGCAAATCATTTTTCAAACATTTTATTTCACACAAAGAAAATAAATCTTTACAAACCACACATCTTTACACAGGTTGAAAACATGTAACAAAACGTTTTCAAAATAGTCTTCAATAAATGTTCACAATACTTTTCAAACTATATTTCAAACATTTTGCAAAAAACATTTTCACCTGATTTATTAATCAGTATATACAAAAAGAATTTGAGGAATAATCCCATCTTTTTATTAACGATTTTTAACGATTTTTAACGAATTTAAAGAATTATTAGCCATATTATTACAAAAGTACGAGTTATGGCTAAAGTATATACATAGTATATACGACCCCCCTATACTTAGCTTGAGCTATGTCCTCATAGATCGAAAAGAAAATAGAAGACATAACTCGTACTGAGTATAGACAAGTCCAAAGAATAAGAATAAGAGACAAAGGAAATAGAAGTTGACCGTCCCCCCTATACTTAGGATCAAATAATCCTAAGTATGGCAGACTGTACACAAAGCAGGGAGGGTCAAGGGTGGCAATAAATAGATCAAAGAATTAACAAATCAGGGCTGCACCCCCCTATACTTAGGACAAAGTACGTCCTACGTTCAGAAAACTGACACAAAGGGGCGACGCCTTTTATTTAGATACAGAAGATAGAAAAGGAAAAGAAGAAAAGAAGAAAAGGAGAAGAAATGATATATATATATATATACAGATAGATGAAAAGATCGTGGAGAATATACACATCACTCCCCCTATACTTAGGGTGAGACCTCCTAAGTATAGAAACAGGAGTGACGAAAATGTGTAAGGAAAGAACAACTCGGTGTGTGCCCACCTACACGTAGGACAAGGTACGTCCTACGTGTAGATACAAAGATATGGCGATAGATCTGGGGCATACAACATGCGGGAGAAAGAATGAACAAGGCACACATATATACAAGCGGTGAAAAACTGTTGAAGTACAGGACGGTGTCTGATAAGCGACAACCGTGCTCTCGTCGTCGTCTCCCTGTGAGAACGAGGACGCGGTCAGAAGGTGAAAATACACCCGAATATGCAATCAAGTGGGTGTCAGCTACCGGGGACAGTTAGATCAGAAAGTAAAGATATCCGGTCCGGTAGCATGAAGCAGGTGAACGGCTCATATGGTCATCATTGGAGAATATAGCCGATACCGTAGGACCGGGAGGAAGAAAGAGCAGTACAAATTCCTCCGGTCAATCAGAGTCTCAGATAGATATGAAATAAAGCATATGAGACTGTGTGATGTACGGTGGTGATATAATCTGAAAGTCATAAGAATACACCGAACAACACAATATATGGCTCACTCTTGCGAGGGTCATCAAGGTGAGCGGAATTAGAGAATAATCAGAAGACTTGGCTCCGTGCTCCAACAGAGAGGAGACACAACCAGGGAGAAATCCGAGTACATAAGTCAGAAGACCCGGCTTCGTGCTCCCCCAACTGGGAGACACCAGAAATGAAGCCGTGTACCTAGAAGATGATGTACTCTCCCGCAGATAACCCTCGGGGAGTAGTACATACTAGGCAATGAATAATCAGAACAGAAGCTCACCCTTCCGAGGGTCATCAAGGAGAGCGGACTCAAAGGAGCCTGATCCATCAGACGGATCATAGAAACGGTCTCGGTAGGCGACAGATCGGCTACCAGCAGAAGAGACCGTCAAATCAAGAAAGTGTGGCAGCGTCCCGCAAATAACCCTCGGGGAGCGGGATGCCAACTAGTCAGGGGAATGGTAGATATCAGAAGCTCAACCCTGCGAGGACCGTCAAGGCGAGCAGACTCAAAGGAGTCTAATCAGATGGGTCCCATGATCCGCAGATAAGATAGGCAACTCAAGATGGGACCAGTAGTATTGCATATCAGACGACTCGATTCCGTGCTCCACAAATTGGAGACACAATCAGCAAGGGAACCGAGCGTAAATAGAGTGTCGCAGCCTCCCGCAGATAGTCCTCGGAGAGTACTGCGATCTAGGCAGGGAATAGTCAGAAAGTGCCTCTACCTTGCGAGGGTCGTCAAGGAGAGCGAAGGGCTCGAAGGAGCCGGACCCGTCAGATGGATCCACAGAAATATAGTCTCGATAGGCGACCGACCGTCTACCAGTAGAAGAGACCATTATAGCAATAATGTGTCATAACCTCTCGCAGATAACCCTCGGAGAGCTATGAACCAGGCATGGAATAATCAGAAAAGTAGAGCTCTGCCTTGCGAGGACCGTCAAGGAGAGCGGACTCAGATGAGTCAAATACATTGGCCTCGTGTACCCAACAGGTCAAGTACACAATCACAGGGGGAGGCCAATCAAACATATCAGCTGACTCGGTTTCGGGTCCCATCAAAATGGCGACCCAAGTAGTGTATGAAACCGCAGTCCTAGAAATTGTCGCATTCTCCCGCAGATAGTCCTCGGGGACAAATGCGAACTAGATCAATGAAGGTCATGGGAATGCTGGCCTAGAGTCTCAGGTCCTCGAAATACTATGAATCTATCAACCAACAGGAGGGCATAAGATCAGGGGAGGGAGAAAATCATCAGGCCAATCACAAAACATCCCTCAGGTCAATCTAGTAAGCTGAGATGGCACGAAAAATAGTCAAGAATCCTCTAAGTGCCATGGTGGATCAAAGAGTCAGGAGATCAAGGACGAGTCAATCAGGAAGATGAGAGATCATGTAGGATCCGCACACCCTTAGCAAGAAATCCAAAGTAGAATAATCAGTCAATCCTCAAAAATCAAGATGGGTGGAACCTTAAATAGATAGATCAGTCAATGCTCATGATATCATCATCAACTCATCGCAGCACATCACATCCTTAATCCGGTGTGCGAGAACTAAAATTCCTCAATAATGCATCACACCTATGCTCTATGCATCAGCAAAAATCCTCAAGAAATCCTTATGCATGTATCAAAGACAAATCCACCAGATCGATCTCAGCAACCGCAATATCATGGTCCCGGCTTACAAATAATCTTGTATAAATACTTCCTCGATGCGGGCCTCATCAAGATGCACAACATTCCCGGGTAAAGGGAGAGATGATACGGGGGACACGAGGAAGATGGGTAAGAAGGATAACACAATGGGGTGGAGAAGCTGATTGAGCGTGCGTGCCAATATCGTAGGTGGTAGAAAGGTGATACAGAGGGTACGAGGAGGGCGGGCAAGAAAATCGGGATGTAGACAAATTAGGTGTTCCACACAAGGCGGGAACACCGTCAAAATTGCGGTCCGAAGAGGTCTCTCCTCGAATCCAGAGAAGATGGTACGATGGATACATAGAAGATGGTGAAGAATGCGGGAAACAAAGGACTTGGCGAAGAATGATTGAGCTCAAGCGCCAATATCATGACTCGATGCAAAATGAAGAGGTCTATTTATAAGAGAGATAGAGAGACTCAAAAATGCATGACTCACACGGACGGGACCGATGACTCTAATAATGAATGCAAAACACAACGGACTCCAAGTCACAATCAATACACAAGGCAAACCCTCAATTCACCTACTCGACACAGTGAAGACTGTCAGATGACGGTCATTTATCTTTTTGGTTTTAGAGTTAGGTGAGAAGCACAAAGTTGTACAAACACTTAGGAGGCTTGATAGGATTTGGGCTCTACTCCTTAGCGTGTACGTGAGCACTTAAAACGCATACAATGAGGGGGTTTCTCTCCCCAAGACAAGGAATCCATTACGTTTTATTTTTAAGTCCAATAGAGTTAGCAGTCCCGATTTTATTTAAGTTATCACTTTTTTTTTTTGGGTATTTTCCATGCACGTGCCTATCGAGGTTCCAATTTCCATTAAGCATCCTAGGTTGGCAAAATCAGAGGGAGAAGATCGGAAAAGCCATGCAAGTCGGAAATCGATGATGCATGCTAAGTAAGAAGACTTACAGTGCCTCCCAGCTCTCTCCATGCGGGATGCAAAACAGAATTTGAAACCTATGCTATATGCAAATGCAAGCCGAAGAAACCGCCCTAGGATAGTAACTGCTATTATCGTGAAGCACCACAAGTCGGTCACTTAGTCTCAACCGAAGAGTCCGGTCTTGGCTCACCCCTCCTCTTCTCGACACACTCGAGTTCAGGAGTAGCGCTTGATGGGGCTCGCTCACGGCACAGTGGTTAAGAGATAAATGAACCAACTGTTTAGATTTGACTAGGTCCAAAACGCACTATAGGTACATGCAAATATATTTAGGATGTTTGGACCTAATCTATCGACAAGCAACTCCTAAGCTAGGGCTCATTCACACAAAATAATAAAAATAAAATAAAAACGAGAAAGCGTCAAAACCGTCGAGGCCCCCAAGGGAACAATCCCTCGGGCAATGGACCTCGGGAGTCGGAGTGCACCTGTGAGAGTCCTGTATTATTACAAAATTCTGAGTGTCACTCTCTCACATGAATATACATAATAAGATAAAGGAAATAAAATTCATGAAATAGAGACTGTCTTCAAAAATTCTCCTTCATCTGCTATTGATGCTCTCTCCTGTTGGCTTGGCATAGAAGAGCCAACACCGCCTCGCTTGGGTGCATAGGGCCTCCTAGGAGGTCCTCCTTCGCTTAGCGGTCCCTCGCATCAAAAACAAAAGAAAGAGATGGTCAGAGCAGTCAATCAATAATATCAAATAAAAATAAAATAAAAATCACACAGATAAACAAATGAAGGACATGAACAAAGAATCAAATAAATGAACAAATAACCACACAGAATCATACAAAATCATACAAAATCCGTTGCCTCCCCGGCAACGGCGCCATTTGATGACCGGGGAAGATCAAGGGTCTAGATATCTCACGAGGCGAGAAATCAAGTCGCTGAATTGACCACTTAAAGATCCCCAGATCGATCAACAATTAACCCACAATAAATATATGCAATGAATATCCAAAAATGTGGAGTTAAAATTTATTATAACTCTACATGCAAATGTGTATAGGCGTAAGTACAGGTAGAGGTCGAACACTGGGAGGCGAATGGTTGTATGTAATGTATTGTTCAATTATTCAATCAATTGTTCATGTACTTTTATTGTTTTTGTGGGTTTTGGGTTTTGTAATTTTTTTTATATTTTTGTTTTTATAATTTTTATTTTGATTTTATATTTTATACTTTTTTTTTTCTTTTTATATTATTAATTATATAAATCTATATACTATATATATATATATATAAAGAGAGATATATATATAAGAAGAGAGAGAGAAGTAATATAGAATATATATATATATTTATAAACATAAAAACTTAATATATAGACTTATATCTTTAACTTTTTTTTTATATTTTTTTTTTTATAATTCTAATTTTTATGTAGTTTTCAATTCAAAAATGTCCACAATATAGGACTAAATAAATAGCCGTGTATAATTTGGGTTGTAAAAATATCAAATGATACCCAAAATTGCCCAAATTAATTTTCACATATTAATAATAATATATAGATTATTATAAAAGAGAGAAATGTATTTTTAGGGTTTTTAAAGAGTTTTTCTAATTTTTATGTTGCTTTTGGGGTTTTATGATTTTTCTCATTTTCTTTTTCATATTTTTAGGGTTTTTCATTTTCTGGACTCAATATATATATAAATATATCATATATCATTTTTTTTTGGAATTTTTTAAAAGCATTTTCTAATTTTTTTTTTGTATTTTCTAATTTGAACAGTACAAAAATGGCTTCTTTTTCATTTTTAATAATTAGGAAAAATGCAAAAAATGCGAAATAAAATATGTGCGTGAACAAGCATGGCATGGAGCATCTACCCTAATTTTTGTGAATTTTTAGAAGCCTTCTAAGTATCTTTAATAAATAGATAAAGACACAAAAAGTAATTAAGCCTGGCAGGGGCATTTTTGCAAATAAAATAACATCCAGGGGCACATGTGCAAAAATACCTACGGGAATACACATTTATTTTAATTTTTAGCACTAATTTACAATTTACGAAACCCGCCAGGGGTTGTATGCAAAATATCCGCGCCTCACGTGGGACTACACGTGAGGTGCGGAAGGACCTAAACGTAAATACGACAAACGCAGGGGTCCTACTGCAAAGTTTACTATTTATTTACAACGTGCAAATTTATTTACAGTATTAAAAAATTAAATATACGAAATAGCGGGGGTATATGTGAAAATTACCCCCTAAGTGCGCGCGATCCAACGGTTCTTTGTTCGCCACTTGACACGCGTTGCAGATCCAGCGGTCGATACCGCTTCGCCATCTGACGTCTGGGATTAGATCATCTGGCATGATCCAACGGTTGAAGCGCGGGCAGATCCGACGGTTGAGGTTCGATCTGGGGAGGACTCCTTCATCCGACGGCAGAGAGGCGAGGTGGAAGAACAGGGAAGAAGGCCGGAATGGCCGAACTTCCCCGCCCTCAAGCTCGCTCCTCCGGCGTCCTTCAAGGCTTATGAGACTCCCACTAGCTTCCTGGCAGGTGACTCTTGCTGCTGGAGGTGTCTGATCGGACGGAGGGGCACTGGAGCGCCACCACGACGTCGGAGAAGTCGAGGGCTCCCAGGTACCTCCGGTGATCTCTGATCGCGTCTCCTGGAGCTCCTCCTTGCTCCTAACCTGCAGGGATTTGCTTACGTGGCTCGAGGGGAGTTCCTCGGCCCAAGTTGAAGCTGTTAGCATGAATATGGCAATGGGTGGCGATGCTCCGGCGAAGCGGCGGAGTCGAGCATCGATTCGCGGAACCAAGGAGGCTCCGGTTGGTAGGGCATGGCTGGAAGGTGGAGAAAGGGGTGAGGAGTGAAATGAGGGCGAAAGCGAGTCGGGGACTGGTCGGGAACACGGTGGAAAGCTCGCCGGAGCTGAGCTCCGGCGAACTACGAATAACCTAAATTACGCTAACCTATGAATCGAAATGCAAAATAAATGACGGAAATGAAATGCTGATATAAAAATCTACCTAGAAATGTAAAGGCGCAGTCTCGACTTGGCCGTAGGGCCAAGGAGCAGGACGGATGCCGGAGCTCCGCCGTGGGCGCACCTCCCTCCTCCACGAACCTCCTCGACGCTTCAGGGGACCTCCTGCTGTCACCAGGATGCACGCTAGGCCGAAGGCGAGGGTTCTAGGGCTTAGGAAATGGCCAAAAAGCTCGGAGGAGAAAGATGGTGTTATTTATAGACAAGGAGAGCCGCCCTTATTGATCGGTGATTAACAATGAATCGGGGCTATGTACATGGGATCTTAGATCTCGGCGAGGATCACGGTTGATCAGAGAAGAAATCTTGTGAAGAGATGGATGTCAAAGAAGCGACGTAGCGACCGGGAAAAGTGGAGGAAAACAAGGGAAAAGATGGTTCTGACGGGCGTCAGAGGCGCAGGGGAGTTGACCTGAGGTCAACCTTCCCTGGCCCCTGATTGGTCCACGTCAGGCTGATCTTGACCCACTTATTACACGTAGGAAATGATTTATTTAGAATTTATGTATAAAATAAAAAATGTTTATAAATTAATGTAGTATTTATTTATGATTTTTATTTATTTTTTTGAAGTATTTTATTATGGTTTTATTAAAATAATGTGTATATGTATGTATTTTATATGTATTTTTGTATATTTTATTTTTAGTTTATTTATTTGATTTTATTATTTTAGTTTCTTATTTTATGATTTTATAACTTATTTTTGTGAGTATAAATATATTTTTATTTTATTTTTATGAGTTTATTTATATTTTTAAATGAATAGATGTATGTGTATGTATGTATACTTATAGGTATTTTACCTATATATTATATACATTTTATTTATTTAATGACCTTAATTTATTTTTATTTTGAATTTGTATTTTTAATAAGTTATGTATAATATTTACATCTTTATAAAAAAAATATAGATGAGTAAAGAATAAAAGAATTAAGATCCTCTTTTATTTATATACATACTTTGCATTGGTATTTTGCCTATGTATTATATAGGCTCTTTTTATTTCACAACTTCTTTTTAGTTTTATTCTAATTTTAATATGTACATGAATTATATACATTATTTTCAAGATGCTAAAAATATAAATTTAGAAAAATAATGAATATTGAATAAAATGAATATTTTAATCAGTCCTATATACAATGTGGGCCAAAAACCTAACTTCCACAGATGGACTCTAAAAATTATGAAACCAATTTTATAAAATAGTTTATGAAATGCTATATACAATTAAAGGTGAGTTTGGGTGATTTGGAGTTTTTATTTGTAAGATATGGGTCTGTGAAGTTGAGATTTTTGCTTTTTATTTTGTGTATAAAATGTACACTGTATATTATTTTCACATAAACTCAATTTTGTATTTACATTATTATCTACATCTTTCATGTACAAAAGATTTTAATTTGATGAATAAATAATTCTTTACAAAATAGGTGTCAAAAATGCATAAATGAATGAATAAATAAATGAGGTACTTATTGTATTATTGGCCCTTATCTCCCCCTACTTTATTCCTTGTCGACCAATTCCATTCTGGACTTGGTCTCGGGGTTAGGGTCATAAAATATTTGCAATATTTTATTTCTTTTTCTTTTCTTCTCTTTATTCTATAATTTTGGCCTTAAAAACCTTATTTTATGTATAATTAATACAAGAAACAATGGACGCTATTATATACAAATTAATGCTATTTATATGCATTTGCTGGGGTTTTTAAGGCCAAAATGATAGAATAAAGGTGATGAAATGGAGATTCATCACCCTCCTATACTTGCCTTTGCTAGTCCCTAGCAAATACTTATGCAATAAGTACAAAAAGAACAAAGAATAAGAAGAAAAGAAAAAGTAAACATAATGAATTTAAAGAATAAATAGGGTTGATCATGATTATTAAACTCATCTGTACAAAATCAAAGTTTGGAGCTCAAGTTAGACCTTGGTGTGAGAATGTGTGTGGAACCTAGTCGGAAACCAAATTTAAAACACAACAGCCTTCGATAGTCACAGAACTTAGTTCAAATCACCTCAATAACCAGGTCAGAACTAGTCTACACCATACACAAACCCTTATGACTATGAAGCTGACTTGTACGGTGTAAGTGATGGTGGCTCTCCCCAACTGAAATGACAAAGGAACTGACTTCTCCAGAATGACAACCCAATGATTCCCTAATCCAGCCCTCTACCATCAAGGAGCGGGGTATTCCCTTCTAAGTTCAAGTGGCATCCGACTCAAGAGGAGGGGGGGTAGAGAAAAGAATGGACGGTAGCCAGTGTAGCTACCTATCCTAGGATGCAAGACCAGTGTAGTCAAGTCATCCAGCTGCAGGCTCACATGGTGTAACTTTGATGCTCAAGCTTGCTTATTTTCTATACAACATATGTACATACTCCGGCAGGCACTTTTATTTTTATTTACAAGCCTGTCCACTTTTTTGGAGTTTTTTTTTTTTTTTTTTTTTTTTTCAACATACTATGTACAGCAGCATTTACATAAGGACTTTTTCCTCTTGAGCCAGAAGACTATCCCTCTTTTGAAGCTTTATTGCAACCCACACTCTCCTGTCATTCGACATCATTGAAACTGGACCAGGTTGGGGTGCACTTCCCTCCCTAGACGAGGACGAATGTTTCCACCCGTGTGCGTCTCAGACTGGCAAATCCAACCCCCTCACCACTCCAACTGAGTTGAGCCAAGTGAAAGGTGCAAGTGTCCAAGTTAGGTCACGGCCGACAAGAGTCATGCGTGTGTTTCGAAAAGTTCTAGTTAGTCCACTGAGGTGACTTGAACCCAGCCCTGCTTTCTCAAAGAATTAAGTCTGAATAGACCTGAAGTACCTTAAACCTAGTTCCCATAAGGTTCCAGTGTAGTTAGGTGCAGTAAGGTCCAACCAAGCTCCAATCTTCGACTTTATTGGACTAGTTCAATCATCAAGCTCAATCAAAGAATATGAATGCTATGCAAATGCTATTTACAAATATGCAAAGAATAATGCAATTTCAAAGAATTTTGAGAACAAAGGAGAGTTTTTACACAAAGAATTTTTACGAATAAAATAATTTGGTTACTCAAAATAGACAATATGTACAACTATTTACACGGGCGTGCCGCTTTATTTTAATGATTTTTAAAGAATTTAGAATTTAGTTTTTATTTACAGGTATATATATACATTTATTAAAGAATATAGTATTTTAGTTATTATATGTGACTATTCCTCAAACTTATTTGACACATATTTTTCAAATAATTTTTGAAAACTATAGTCCAAAATAATTTTTACAAACATTTTTACAAACATGTTCATACATTTGAAAATCATTTTGCAAAGGTTTTTCAAAACAGTATATATAGATTTTCACAATATTTCTGCAACCATTTTTTTCAAACCATTTGCAAATCATTTTTCAAACATTTTATTTCACACAAAGAAAATAAATCTTTACAAACCACACATCTTTACACAGGTTGAAAACATGTAACAAAACGTTTTCAAAATAGTCTTCAATAAATGTTCACAATACTTTTCAAACTATATTTCAAACATTTTGCAAAAAACATTTTCACCTGATTTATTAATCAGTATATACAAAAAGAATTTGAGGAATAATCCCATCTTTTTATTAACGATTTTTAACGATTTTTAACGAATTTAAAGAATTATTAGCCATATTATTACAAAAGTACGAGTTATGGCTAAAGTATATACATAGTATATACGACCCCCCTATACTTAGCTTGAGCTATGTCCTCATAGATCGAAAAGAAAATAGAAGACATAACTCGTACTGAGTATAGACAAGTCCAAAGAATAAGAATAAGAGACAAAGGAAATAGAAGTTGACCGTCCCCCCTATACTTAGGATCAAATAATCCTAAGTATGGCAGACTGTACACAAAGCAGGGAGGGTCAAGGGTGGGAATAAATAGATCAAAGAATTAACAAATCAGGGCTGCACCCCCCTATACTTAGGACAAAGTACGTCCTACGTTCAGAAAACTGACACAAAGGGGCGACGCCTTTTATTTAGATACAGAAGATAGAAAAGGAAAAGAAGAAAAGAAGAAAAGGAGAAGAAAAGATATATATATATACAGATAGATGAAAAGATCGTGGAGAATATACACATCACTCCCCCTATACTTAGGGTGAGACCTCCTAAGTATAGAAACAGGAGTGACGAAAATGTGTAAGGAAAGAACAACTCGGTGTGTGCCCACCTACACGTAGGACAAGGTACGTCCTACGTGTAGATACAAAGATATGGCGATAGATCTGGGGCATACAACATGCGGGAGAAAGAATGAACAAGGCACACATATATACAAGCGGTGAAAAACTGTTGAAGTACAGGACGGTGTCTGATAAGCGACAACCGTGCTCTCGTCGTCGTCTCCCTGTGAGAACGAGGACGCGGTCAGAAGGTGAAAATACACCCGAATATGCAATCAAGTGGGTGTCAGCTACCGGGGACAGTTAGATCAGAAAGTAAAGATATCTGGTCCGGTAGCATGAAGCAGGTGAACGGCTCATATGGTCATCATTGGAGAATATAGCCGATACCGTAGGACCGGGAGGAAGAAAGAGCAGTACAAATTCCTCCGGTCAATCAGAGTCTCAGATAGATATGAAATAAAGCATATGAGACTGTGTGATGTACGGTGGTGATATAATCTGAAAGTCATAAGAATACACCGAACAACACAATATATGGCTCACTCTTGCGAGGGTCATCAAGGTGAGCGGAATTAGAGAATAATCAGAAGACTTGGCTCCGTGCTCCAACAGAGAGGAGACACAACCAGGGAGAAATCCGAGTACATAAGTCAGAAGACCCGGCTTCGTGCTCCCCCAACTGGGAGACACCAGAAATGAAGCCGTGTACCTAGAAGATGATGTACTCTCCCGCAGATAACCCTCGGGGAGTAGTACATACTAGGCAATGAATAATCAGAACAGAAGCTCACCCTTCCGAGGGTCATCAAGGAGAGCGGACTCAAAGGAGCCCGATCCATCAGACGGATCATAGAAACGGTCTCGGTAGGCGACAGATCGGCTACCAGCAGAAGAGACCGTCAAATCAAGAAAGTGTGGCAGCGTCCCGCAAATAACCCTCGGGGAGCGGGATGCCAACTAGTCAGGGGAATGGTAGATATCAGAAGCTCAACCCTGCGAGGACCGTCAAGGCGAGCAGACTCAAAGGAGTCTAATCAGATGGGTCCCATGATCCGCAGATCAGATAGGCAACTCAAGATGGGACCAGTAGTATTGCATATCAGACGACTCGATTCCGTGCTCCACAAATTGGAGACACAATCAGCAAGGGAACCGAGCGTAAATAGAGTGTCGCAGCCTCCCGCAGATAGTCCTCGGAGAGTACTGCGATCTAGGCAGGGAATAGTCAGAAAGTGCCTCTACCTTGCGAGGGTCGTCAAGGAGAGCGAAGGGCTCGAAGGAGCCGGACCCGTCAGATGGATCCACAGAAATATAGTCTCGATAGGCGACCGACCGTCTACCAGTAGAAGAGACCATTATAGCAATAATGTGTCATAACCTCTCGCAGATAACCCTCGGAGAGCTATGAACCAGGCATGGAATAATCAGAAAAGTAGAGCTCTGCCTTGCGAGGACCGTCAAGGAGAGCGGACTCAGATGAGTCAAATACATTGGCCTCGTGTACCCAACAGGTCAAGTACACAATCACAGGGGGAGGCCAATCAAACATATCAGCTGACTCGGTTTCGGGTCCCATCAAAATGGCGACCCAAGTAGTGTATGAAACCGCAGTCCTAGAAATTGTCGCATTCTCCCGCAGATAGTCCTCGGGGACAAATGCGAACTAGATCAATGAAGGTCATGGGAATGCTGGCCTAGAGTCTCAGGTCCTCGAAATACTATGAATCTATCAACCAACAGGAGGGCATAAGATCAGGGGAGGGAGAAAATCATCAGGCCAATCACAAAACATCCCTCAGGTCAATCTAGTAAGCTGAGATGGCACGAAAAATAGTCAAGAATCCTCTAAGTGCCATGGTGGATCAAAGAGTCAGGAGATCAAGGACGAGTCAATCAGGAAGATGAGAGATCATGTAGGATCCGCACACCCTTAGCAAGAAATCCAAAGTAGAATAATCAGTCAATCCTCAAAAATCAAGATGGGTGGAACCTTAAATAGATAGATCAGTCAATGCTCATGATATCATCATCAACTCATCGCAGCACATCACATCCTTAATCCGGTGTGCGAGAACTAAAATTCCTCAATAATGCATCACACCTATGCTCTATGCATCAGCAAAAATCCTCAAGAAATCCTTATGCATGTATCAAAGACAAATCCACCAGATCGATCTCAGCAACCGCAATATCATGGTCCCGGCTTACAAATAATCTTGTATAAATACTTCCTCGATGCGGGCCTCATCAAGATGCACAACATTCCCGGGTAAAGGGAGAGATGATACGGGGGACACGAGGAAGATGGGTAAGAAGGATAACACAATGGGGTGGAGAAGCTGATTGAGCGTGCGTGCCAATATCGTAGGTGGTAGAAAGGTGATACAGAGGGTACGAGGAGGGCGGGCAAGAAAATCGGGATGTAGACAAATTAGGTGTTCCACACAAGGCGGGAACACCGTCAAAATTGCGGTCCGAAGAGGTCTCTCCTCGAATCCAGAGAAGATGGTACGATGGATACATAGAAGATGGTGAAGAATGCGGGAAACAAAGGACTTGGCGAAGAATGATTGAGCTCAAGCGCCAATATCATGACTCGATGCAAAATGAAGAGGTCTATTTATAAGAGAGATAGAGAGACTCAAAAATGCATGACTCACACGGACGGGACCGATGACTCTAATAATGAATGCAAAACACAACGGACTCCAAGTCACAATCAATACACAAGGCAAACCCTCAATTCACCTACTCGACACAGTGAAGACTGTCAGATGACGGTCATTTATCTTTTTGGTTTTAGAGTTAGGTGAGAAGCACAAAGTTGTACAAACACTTAGGAGGCTTGATAGGATTTGGGCTCTACTCCTTAGCGTGTACGTGAGCACTTAAAACGCATACAATGAGGGGGTTTCTCTCCCCAAGACAAGGAATCCATTACGTTTTATTTTTAAGTCCAATAGAGTTAGCAGTCCCGATTTTATTTAAGTTATCACTTTTTTTTTTGGGTATTTTCCATGCACGTGCCTATCGAGGTTCCAATTTCCATTAAGCATCCTAGGTTGGCAAAATCAGAGGGAGAAGATCGGAAAAGCCATGCAAGTCGGAAATCGATGATGCATGCTAAGTAAGAAGACTTACAGTGCCTCCCAGCTCTCTCCATGCGGGATGCAAAACAGAATTTGAAACCTATGCTATATGCAAATGCAAGCCGAAGAAACCGCCCTAGGATAGTAACTGCTATTATCGTGAAGCACCACAAGTCGGTCACTTAGTCTCAACCGAAGAGTCCGGTCTTGTCTCACCCCTCCTCTTCTCGACACACTCGAGTTCAGGAGTAGCGCTTGATGGGGCTCGCTCACGGCACAGTGGTTAAGAGATAAATGAACCAACTGTTTAGATTTGACTAGGTCCAAAACGCACTATAGGTACATGCAAATATATTTAGGATGTTTGGACCTAATCTATCGACAAGCAACTCCTAAGCTAGGGCTCATTCACACAAAATAATAAAAATAAAATAAAAACGAGAAAGCGTCAAAACCGTCGAGGCCCCCAAGGGAACAATCCCTCGGGCAATGGACCTCGGGAGTCGGAGTGCACCTGTGAGAGTCCTGTATTATTACAAAATTCTGAGTGTCACTCTCTCACATGAATATACATAATAAGATAAAGGAAATAAAATTCATGAAATAGAGACTGTCTTCAAAAATTCTCCTTCATCTGCTATTGATGCTCTCTCCTGTTGGCTTGGCATAGAAGAGCCAACACCGCCTCGCTTGGGTGCATAGGGCCTCCTAGGAGGTCCTCCTTCGCTTAGCGGTCCCTCGCATCAAAAACAAAAGAAAGAGATGGTCAGAGCAGTCAATCAATAATATCAAATAAAAATAAAATAAAAATCACACAGATAAACAAATGAAGGACATGAACAAAGAATCAAATAAATGAACAAATAACCACACAGAATCATACAAAATCATACAAAATCCGTTGCCTCCCCGGCAACGGCGCCATTTGATGACCGGGGAAGATCAAGGGTCTAGATATCTCACGAGGCGAGAAATCAAGTCGCTGAATTGACCACTTAAAGATCCCCAGATCGATCAACAATTAACCCACAATAAATATATGCAATGAATATCCAAAAATGTGGAGTTAAAATTTATTATAACTCTACATGCAAATGTGTATAGGCGTAAGTACAGGTAGAGGTCGAACACTGGGAGGCGAATGGTTGTATGTAATGTATTGTTCAATTATTCAATCAATTGTTCATGTACTTTTATTGTTTTTGTGGGTTTTGGGTTTTGTAATTTTTTTTATATTTTTGTTTTTATAATTTTTATTTTGATTTTATATTTTATACTTTTTTTTTCTTTTTATATTATTAATTATATAAATCTATATACTATATATATATATATAAAGAGAGATATATATATAAGAAGAGAGAGAGAAGTAATATAGAATATATATATATATTTATAAACATAAAAACTTAATATATAGACTTATATCTTTAACTTTTTTTTTATATTTTTTTTTTATAATTCTAATTTTTATGTAGTTTTCAATTCAAAAATGTCCACAATATAGGACTAAATAAATAGCCGTGTATAATTTGGGTTGTAAAAATATCAAATGATACCCAAAATTGCCCAAATTAATTTTCACATATTAATAATAATATATAGATTATTATAAAAGAGAGAAATGTATTTTTAGGGTTTTTAAAGAGTTTTTCTAATTTTTATGTTGCTTTTGGGGTTTTATGATTTTTCTCATTTTCTTTTTCATATTTTTAGGGTTTTTCATTTTCTGGACTCAATATATATATAAATATATCATATATCATTTTTTTTTGGAATTTTTTAAAAGCATTTTCTAATTTTTTTTTTGTATTTTCTAATTTGAACAGTACAAAAATGGCTTCTTTTTCATTTTTAATAATTAGGAAAAATGCAAAAAATGCGAAATAAAATATGTGCGTGAACAAGCATGGCATGGAGCATCTACCCTAATTTTTGTGAATTTTTAGAAGCCTTCTAAGTATCTTTAATAAATAGATAAAGACACAAAAAGTAATTAAGCCTGGCAGGGGCATTTTTGCAAATAAAATAACATCCAGGGGCACATGTGCAAAAATACCTACGGGAATACACATTTATTTTAATTTTTAGCACTAATTTACAATTTACGAAACCCGCCAGGGGTTGTATGCAAAATATCCGCGCCTCACGTGGGACTACACGTGAGGTGCGGAAGGACCTAAACGTAAATACGACAAACGCAGGGGTCCTACTGCAAAGTTTACTATTTATTTACAACGTGCAAATTTATTTACAGTATTAAAAAATTAAATATACGAAATAGCGGGGGTATATGTGAAAATTACCCCCTAAGTGCGCGCGATCCAACGGTTCTTTGTTCGCCACTTGACACGCGTTGCAGATCCAGCGGTCGATACCGCTTCGCCATCTGACGTCTGGGATTAGATCATCTGGCATGATCCAACGGTTGAAGCGCGGGCAGATCCGACGGTTGAGGTTCGATCTGGGGAGGACTCCTTCATCCGACGGCAGAGAGGCGAGGTGGAAGAACAGGGAAGAAGGCCGGAATGGCCGAACTTCCCCGCCCTCAAGCTCGCTCCTCCGGCGTCCTTCGAGGCTTATGAGACTCCCACTAGCTTCCTGGCAGGTGACTCTTGCTGCTGGAGGTGTCTGATCGGACGGAGGGGCACTGGAGCGCCACCACGACGTCGGAGAAGTCGAGGGCTCCCAGGTACCTCCGGTGATCTCTGATCGCGTCTCCTGGAGCTCCTCCTTGCTCCTAACCTGCAGGGATTTGCTTACGTGGCTCGAGGGGAGTTCCTCGGCCCAAGTTGAAGCTGTTAGCATGAATATGGCAATGGGTGGCGATGCTCCGGTGAAGCGGCGGAGTCGAGCATCGATTCGCGGAACCAAGGAGGCTCCGGTTGGTAGGGCGTGGCTGGAAGGTGGAGAAAGGGGTGAGGAGTGAAATGAGGGCGAAAGCGAGTCGGGGACTGGTCGGGAACACGGTGGAAAGCTCGCCGGAGCTGAGCTCCGGCGAACTACGAATAACCTAAATTACGCTAACCTATGAATCGAAATGCAAAATAAATGACGGAAATGAAATGCTGATATAAAAATCTACCTAGAAATGTAAAGGCGCAGTCTCGACTTGGCCGTAGGGCCAAGGAGCAGGACGGATGCCGGAGCTCCGCCGTGGGCGCACCTCCCTCCTCCACGAACCTCCTCGACGCTTCAGGGGACCTCCTGCTGTCACCAGGATGCACGCTAGGCCGAAGGCGAGGGTTCTAGGGCTTAGGAAATGGCCAAAAAGCTCGGAGGAGAAAGATGGTGTTATTTATAGACAAGGAGAGCCGCCCTTATTGATCGGTGATTAACAATGAATCGGGGCTATGTACATGGGATCTTAGATCTCGGCGAGGATCACGGTTGATCAGAGAAGAAATCTTGTGAAGAGATGGATGTCAAAGAAGCGACGTAGCGACCGGGAAAAGTGGAGGAAAACAAGGGAAAAGATGGTTCTGACGGGCGTCAGAGGCGCAGGGGGAGTTGACCTGAGGTCAACCTTCCCTGGCCCCTGATTGGTCCACGTCAGGCTGATCTTGACCCACTTATTACACGTAGGAAATGATTTATTTAGAATTTATGTATAAAATAAAAAATGTTTATAAATTAATGTAGTATTTATTTATGATTTTTATTTATTTTTTTTGAAGTATTTTATTATGGTTTTATTAAAATAATGTGTATATGTATGTATTTTATATGTATTTTTGTATATTTTATTTTTAGTTTATCTATTTGATTTTATTATTTTAGTTTCTTATTTTATGATTTTATAACTTATTTTTGTGAGCATAAATATATTTTTATTTTATTTTTATGAGTTTATTTATATTTTTAAATGAATAGATGTATGTGTATGTATGTATACTTATAGGTATTTTACCTATATATTATATACATTTTATTTATTTAATGACCTTAATTTATTTTTATTTTGAATTTGTATTTTTAATAAGTTATGTATAATATTTACATCTTTATAAAAAAAATATAGATGAGTAAAGAATAAAAGAATTAAGATCCTCTTTTATTTATATACATACTTTGCATTGGTATTTTGCCTATGTATTATATAGGCTCTTTTTATTTCACAACTTCTTTTTAGTTTTATTCTAATTTTAATATGTACATGAATTATATACATTATTTTCAAGATGCTAAAAATATAAATTTAGAAAAATAATGAATATTGAATAAAATGAATATTTTAATCAGTCCTATATACAATGTGGGCCAAAAACCTAACTTCCACAGATGGACTCTAAAAATTATGAAACCAATTTTATAAAATAGTTTATGAAATGCTATATACAATTAAAGGTGAGTTTGGGTGATTTGGAGTTTTTATTTGTAAGATATGGGTCTGTGAAGTTGAGATTTTTGCTTTTTATTTTGTGTATAAAATGTACACTGTATATTATTTTCACATAAACTCAATTTTGTATTTACATTATTATCTACATCTTTCATGTACAAAAGATTTTAATTTGATGAATAAATAATTCTTTACAAAATAGGTGTCAAAAATGCATAAATGAATGAATAAATAAATGAGGTACTTATTGTATTATTGGCCCTTATCTCCCCCTACTTTATTCCTTGTCGACCAATTCCATTCTGGACTTGGTCTCGGGGTTAGGGTCATAAAATATTTGCAATATTTTATTTCTTTTTCTTTTCTTCTCTTTATTCTATAATTTTGGCCTTAAAAACCTTATTTTATGTATAATTAATACAAGAAACAATGGACGCTATTATATACAAATTAATGCTATTTACATGCATTTGCTGGGGTTTTTAAGGCCAAAATGATAGAATAAAGGTGATGAAATGGAGATTCATCAGGTACTCAAACATTTACGTGCATAATATCTTATAGAGCCACCATTCCGCATGATGCATTGAACCATGTCATTCATGATAAAATATTGAGAGTGCATATGCATGCCAAAACATCTTAGATTTTGTTGGGATTTTAGATAATTATGATCATCAACGACATGATACTTCCAAAGCATATTCGATGAGATATGAATACCATATAGACACACAAACCTAGGTTTTTGTCCTATTGTATATTTAATTGTCATCCTAATTATTTTGAGGAAGCTTGCACATTGCTACCACATACAATATATGTCCAACTACAAATACAATATCTTGATCAGGGACCCAATACATGATAATTTACTAGTTATTATTGAATATAGAATTGTGTGGGCTTAATGAGGATTATCTTCAATATTATATATATATATATATATTACTTTGATTTAGGAATTTTTATATCAAAGTAATCTTGCCGTGTAAAAACTTAAAGTTCATTCCAATCATCACTATCGATGTAAGAGATAAACTTACCATTATATCTCAAGCATCTGAGATCTCCTTTCTTATATTTGTTGCATCCCAATAGTATGTTGACTTACAACTCCGATTAAAAGAAGCAGGAAATCATTCTGCCTTCCACGTCCAACTTCCATTCCCAATTCGTTCTTTAACACCTGAGCCCACAACCCCCAAGGTGATGGTGACCCATCATTAATTGAACCAACCATCAACATGACTAGAACTCTCTAGGTATATTCAAATATAGAGCCAATAATATGAGGACTTGATATTTGGGTCCCTATGCGAATGAAAATACTATTTCGAGAAGCCAAGAGCCCGATCTAGATGCACTTGTATGTAGGAGCTGTCATTTCGATCAAGTGTCTCCTGCATACAATCCATGGTGAAGTATCCCTTCGCCTTGATGGAAAACCATCGATGTCACCTATGTGATCCTCCATATCATGTTGAACTTCTAAATAATTATTATGAATCAATTCACATAATCAATTATTCCAAGCAAAATACTACTGTATTCATAATCGAATGTTTAATTGGATATAATTAATTTAATCATATTGAATCAAATATAAATACAATCAATCAACCAACAAACATTCGATTATTACTTGAGGATGGTATAATCTCAACATCGATATTATTGAAATTTTAATAATTAAAAAAATTCATTATGATCGCTTTAGGCATTATCCATTCTCCACCGGTTGTCATGGCCATTACTGACAATAATGGGATAGACCACTCATAGAGCAACCTGCTACCCTAATGATGCAAACGAACGAATACGAATGCGAATTCAGGTCATATCATAACCGTATCCATATTATTTACGAATACGAATACGGATACGAATGTTAGACGAATGTAAAAATCAAGATCCATATCCTCAAAATACGAATACGAATACGAAACGAATCTTTTACGAACGAATACGAATATACAAACGAATGTTAACTTTAACATGAATATTAAATTACAAATCAAAATGTACCTAGATTATTTGGTGACCACTTCCGCATAACTTCCATCTTTTGTTTAACCACATTCCATGATTCAAACAAGCAGCATATGTTGTATAAAATCTACATATATACCATAATGTAAGAGATCCTCTTATGCAATCACAAAAGAAAATGGTAGAATGGAAAGAACATTAGAAGATTAAAATGATATACCATATCGGCTGCAGTTGCGAGGGAGGGCGAGGGAGAGGAGATGGCCGACGCGGGGGTGGGGCTGGCGGCAGGGGGGGCTGTAAGGGGGAGGCGGTGGTCGGCATGGGGAGGTGGGGAGGCGAAGGGCACGAGGGGTTGCAGGGGGAGGGGGACGCAGGGGGAGGCGGTGGTCGGCAGGGGAGGCGGGGAGGTGAAGGGCGGAGGGGGCGGAGGGAGCAAGGGCACGCGGGGCGGCAGGGGGTGGCAGAAGGTGCAGGGGGTGGCGGGGATGGAGGACGCAGAGGAAGGCAAGGCTACATGGGGAGGTGGCGAGGGAGGCTGAGGGCGCCGGGGAGTTGGTGGACGGTAGACTGCATGAGGAGGAGGTCAGGGGGCGTGGGTGGCGGCATGGGGGGGAGAGGGCGTGGGGGCGGGGGGAAGGGGGCGTCGGGGTTGGGGAATGGGGAGGGGATTTGGGGGGGATATTAACCCTAATTTTAATTTTTATAGAAAATATAATACGAATATTCGTATTCGTATTCGTATTCGTTTATTTTTTCGTATTCGTATTCGTATTCGCATTCGTTAACTCAAGATTCGTATTCGTATTCGTATCCGCAAAAAATTCGTTTCCAATATTCGTATTCTCCTGTTTTAGGAAAACAATATCCATATCCTCTTTAAAACGAATACGGATACGAACGGATACGAATATAACCGCATCCGTTTGAGAAGATGGTTGTAACTTATTTGTTCGGGAGGGATTGGTTTAATCCGAAGTTGTCAATATTTATACTGATCAACCACATGGTTGCATGATTAGTTTGCCAAACTTCGGATTAAACTAACGAAAAATCATGCAAAACATGGTTGCATGAGCAAAATTAGTTTGCACAACCAATAATGCCCAAGTAATTTTGGATGTAAGGATCATATCCTAAACCTCTAGACTAGCTCTAATACCACTTGAAGGATACGAGAAGATCTTTAAGTGCCTCATGGAAGTGTGATGATCGCATTATATATGATTGAGAGTGATTAGTCATACGAGTTGCTTGGGGTAATGGAAGTTAAAAAATTTTGAACGATGAAACCACATGATCCAAGAACACTTATGGGGTCATTTCATCTGAACCAAAAACAAGTATTTGGTTTAACTCTGGAGTTGCGATCGCATCTCTAAACTAAGAAACCTCCTGTCTCAAGTCCGATCCAACGGATGAGACGCTTACGATCACGTTGATGAAACATGCACTCCTCGCAATCCATGTTGATGATCGAAGCGACGAACCTCCTGATCTCCTCTCATGAGATCTAATGTCTTCTTCACTATCCAGGAGCACCAAAGAAGATGGAGATCCGCGAGTAGTCAATCCAACTGCACAATGGTGTCGCGATTACTACATCCCTTTTTAGGGATCCATGATGGACAACCACAACGAGAGAGAAAGAGCGAGACATGATGTGTAAAAAGATAGAGGGAGATGGAAAGAGTTTAGTTCCACTTTGAATTATTTGTGTATTCTCTTAAAGGCAAGGGTTACCCTTCTTTTTATACTGGTTGGAGGCACATGGATCTCAATCCATGTGCTTTCTAAATGTACGTTGTAGATTAAAAGATTATTAATCGATGGCCACAATTATTTCTCAAAAAAAAACAACAACAACTAGTTTAAAACAAATTAGTTATACCCTTTTCAAGGTAATGATACATTCATGTTAAATTTAATCAATTTACAATGATAATGTAGAAGACTATTCTCTTTAAAAAATATACGGTGGACATCCCCCTCTGACATGTCAAGGTGGACAATCACCAAAAAATATATAAATTCTCCTTTTTTATCTTTATATATTAATTATTATGCAATAACAACTATTGTATTTATCTTCACAAAAATAATTCTAAATTAAATTTGTAAAAACATCAATCATGCATTTTCCAAATATGAATGATATTCGTATATACTACGTAATAAGTAAATTAGATTTAGAATAATTTGTTTATTGTGAATCCCATTCACAACAACGTATAATTGTAAATTCTATTTGTAATTAAATCTCTCATTCATATTATAAATCATATTAATAATATCCATGTTTTTATGGATAGTGATATCCTCATTAATCATACCCTTGATAATTAAATAATATTTAGTGATCTTGGTCACCTATTCTCATGTGCTTAAAGAACAAGAATCACATTCACATTATTCACATCTTTGATAACTAAATTGCATTTAATTATCTTAGGTAAATCTTCTTATATGGCCAATAAATAATAATAGTGCTCATATAATTCATGACTACTAAATCACATTTAATTATCAATATCTCAATGCTCATGTACAGAATTCAACGGTGGAATTATTCTTGAATTCTTTCATGAACAATGTGCTTTCTCTATGGAAGGTTGGAGATAAGAACATGGTGATTCTATGTTCCACGTATAGTGACTTGGATATTGAGATCAGATCTCAAATCCTTATCTTGAGGACCTCCCATAGATGTTTGATTAAATCAAAGCCCTAAATCTAATATTCTCATTGCATATAAATCACATTCAGATCAGTGTCCAATATTTCGACTAAGATCAGATAACTTCTCAACGAGAGGAGTCATTTAAATCCTGACTTGTTTCATAAATCCCTCAGAAACTAAGCGTCGTGGCTATACAACGGTTTATGATGACATCACCCATAGGTATTTCTAATACCTGTACAACCTGCATATTAGAAGAACTAGAATAAACCTGCAATTTTTTTTCCTTTTAGATTTTCTTCTTCAGGGTTTTATCAGTAAGTTTCTTATTTGATCATTGTGTGTTGGTATCGATTATATACTTTCCAAAAGAATATATCATAATTGGTTGTTGATCATATGCTTTCAAAAAGCATATATCAAACCAACAAATTCAGTCATGCTTCCAAAGTGAGATGAACACATAGAATTTATTCCCAATATATCATGAGTGAGCTCATGTCTTCTAATTGTGTAAATGAATCTGTATGATCCCTTTTAGAGAACGTATTACTCATATGTCCTTGTATGGACACTAGCATGCCGGTGTATAGAACTTGATTTGGCCATTAACCTATCGGTATGCCAAATGTAAAAACTCAGACATATAGTAGTACATTTGTCTCTGGTCAGAGAACATGTTCCTATATCGTGACAACATATGACATAGGTCTATGGTTATCTCGACCTCTTTAATTTTACACTTTCATCTAACTTATATAACATCTCCAAATCTCTATCCTATGCTGAGTAGATATCATACCATTAGATAAAGGATTTCCATCGCGTACTTTTGTTGTAGATCCTCTCTTAATAATCATTAGGCGGTGCTTGATGAGTCGTCAGTCCAACTGTTTAGATATCACCCAAGTGCCAACCTCCACTATTCAACAATTGAATCAAAAACTTTATCATCGTCAAATTGGTCGTGGTACATAAATATAATTGTACCAAGGAACCTGTTATGCAAAATAATTAATCTTCGTTTCAGAAGATGGAATGATATTTATAATAACATATATTGCATAATATCTAGTCGTGAGCTCGCATGTCCAACACACATCTCCAGAGAAACAACGCCTAGCTAATACAACACCTCACACCGCCATCGCCCCATCGAGCTATTTCCCCACCTAGTAGTATGCAGCAGAAAAGGAGGAGAACGATGTGGGTTTTCCACCCTTAGAACTCACAAAGGGAGAATAGAGAAGAAGATAACTCTCTACAAAGCCTCACATGGGTGCACCACCCATGCAAGTTGGTAAATTTTGAAAAAATTATGTCCATACCATTGAAAGTATATGTAATTAAAGAAGTGTCAATAGGCGCAATTTGTTTTTATTGATTGTGATTTTTTGTATTACACTGATACACTTATATTTGGACATTTTTAACCTTCATGTTTGATCATTATTCAAACGTAAAAATAGCATGATGATAAGAATACCATTATCTATCAATGTAGCTTGAGTTTATATTTTTATGATATAGGATAGATTTATTAAAAATCAGGAATTAAAAATAAGTGGAATTTTACCTATTTATGCTCAAGAAATTACATGCAACTATAACATCCTCTGAAATTTCTCCAATAATCATTTATTAGTTGTCTCTTTGTGCTCTAGCTTCTCCCTAAATTTCATGTTTAATGGACATGTCTTGTTCTTGGAATAAATTGTTTAGTAATTTTGGCAATTGATAGGTTCATGCAACACTTTTGCAAAAATTTCAAATCTTCTAGATTACACATTAAAATATCTATTTGAGATAATTTTGGTTATGGATAATTTGTTGTTGTGGATATAATAGGAACCAATTGTTAATATTTACCTTCTTTCAATAGAAAAATCATTAATAAATATATTATCAAAAAATTTGCATATGCTCATTTCATCATATTTGAGATTATGTCCAAGTTCACTAATTTTGCATCCTGTTTGTTTATAAAATCTCACCCCTAAAATTGATTCACTTTACATTGTTGCATTTGTACCCATAAAAATACAAAAAATATGTTACATATGCATCATTGAATTAGGTTCACAAGAAAAATACAATTGCTTAATTCTATTTTATTTTGAGTTGAAAAATAATTAGGCTAAGTTGCTTATTTTTGTTATGAACATAATTCATTTGCATTTTGCATTTGCATCTTTTCAAATATAAAATATAAAAAAAATCCTCTTTGAAAATCATGCATTTAGTAGGATGATTTGAACCATAAGTTCTTCATTTTCCAACTTGAGTCGACCCTAGGGCTTACCCAGGTTAAAAATACAGAAAGTTGTAGCTTTATTAATTGATTGATATGTTTTATCTGGTTTGTTTCTTATTGATCCCGAATTCTCGACTAGAACCTAATCCATCATAACTAACACAGGGTATCCAGTTCTCATTAGTCGAAGGCCCTTCTAAGGGTCCATATAGTTCATCTTTATGCCCTAGTTGCTCACTGACCCATTTCTATCACCTCCCTATTGCTTTGCAATCTACCCAACTTTGCTCCAACTCCAAATCTTGCATAGACTTGGAGCTCAGGCATCCACCATCTTCTTACACCACGAAGCCTTCACCATCTTCCCCCTCTCATCAGTTTTGTCATCTAACCCTGCAGGAGTACTACTCCTTCATTGATTGGACAAAGCGACATTATCCTTCTTAACCTCCAACCATAAATCTCTGCCTCGCCACCTTTAACAACATCACAGCTCTGAGACATCACCAACATCCCCATTGCTTCCCTCTCATATCTCTTTGTGCCTTGAAGGATATGGTTAGATCCTCATACGCATCACAGAAGCGTGACCGTCGTATCGAATACGATGAAGAACGAATAATCGGACTAGTTGTGCTATGTGGCGGAAATTAAAAAAATTTTATGCGACGAAACCACATGATCCAAGAACACTTCTCGGATAGTTTCGTCTAAACCACAAACAAGTAATAGGATTACCTATTGAAGCGTGGTTGCGATCGAGTCTCTAAATGAAGAGACCTCTTGTCTCATGTCCGATCTGATGGAGGAGATGCTTGCGAGAGTGGGGATGAACCGTGTGCTTCTCGCAATCCATGTTGATGATCCAAGCGGTGGATCTCCTGATCTCGACACACGAGATCCATCATCTTCTTCACTAGCAAGGCACATCGAAGGAGACGGAGATCCACGAGCAAACGATCGGACAGCATAACGACGACGCTGCGGTGATGGAGAGCCTTTCTAGGGCATCCATGGTGGACGGCCACATGAGAGAGAGAGAGAGTAGATGTGTAGAGAGAAAGAGAGAGAGAGAGAGAGAGAGAGAGAGAGTTGTTGTCTCACTTGTTGTGTGTAAAGAAGAGAAAAGGGGTGCCTCTCCTTTTATAACATTTTGGGATCTATGGATCTCAATCCTTGAGACAACACAAATGCAATGGCTCTCAATGATTGTGTTTCTTTCAATGGCTAAGATTTGTGTTGGTAAAAACCAACAACAATTAATTTAATTTAGATTAAACATATATTGATAAATCAATATAAATCAAATCCAAAATTAAATCAACAACATATGGAGATAATGGAAAGGAGATTGCCTCCTTCCATATGCATGGTGTGGATGGCCACCCTTTCCTATTAGGAATAGGTGGTTGTCCTCCAATTAGTATGGAAGGAGTATCGAAATATTATTTCCCTTGATTTCATTATTCCATGAATCTTCAATTTATTACAACAACAATTGTTGTAAGATATTGTACAAAAATAATTCATAATTATTTTGTGAATATTGTAATATTGCCATTGGAAATTTGTGAATCTCATTCACAACCCAAAATAAAATGTTAATTACATTTTCAATTAATTGTCTTGTGTGAATCCAATTCACATCAACATTTAACAAACAAATGTAAATTACAAATAGCTTTCTCTTTTATATTATAAATCACATTTAATATATATATAGGACTAATATGGATATTGCTATGGACACTATTCATATCCATGATAATTAAATCATATTTAATAATCTTGGATCTCTTTTATCTTGTTCTCAAAAAATATGAATCACAATCACATTATTCACATCTTTTATAATCAAATCACATTTAATTATCTAAGACAACTCTCTTTATAATATGAATCGAATTCATTTTAATCATGATAATTAAATCACATTTAATTATCCATTTTCTCAATGCTTGGATACATATATATCAACAATAGAATTATCCATGAACTCCTTCAAGTATAATGCGCTTTCTCCGTGAATACTTGGAGATAAGGACATGGCGATTGTATGTTCCACGTATAGTGACTTGGATATTGAAATCATACTCAAATCCAGATCGTGGGCCTCGGATAGATGCTTGATTAAATCAAGACCACAAATCTAATCTTCTCATTGCATCTAAATCACATTCAGATCAATGTCCAACATTTGTACAAAGACCAGATTACTTCTCTACTGAGATGAGTCACTGAAATCCAGACCCGTTTCATCACTCCCTAGGAATGGAAGCTTCATGGTTATAAAATCGTTTATGATAACATCACCCTCAAGTATTCTCGATACCTGTATATCCTGCATACTGGAAGACTTAAAATAAACCCGAATTATTGGATCAACTTTATACTGTCTAGTTTAGGGTTCTATCAGTAAGTTTCTCGTTCGATCATTGGGAGTTGGTATCGACCATACCCTTTCCAAAAGCGTATATCATACCTAGGTCTTGATCATATACTTTCCAAAAGTATATATCAAACCTACAAATTCTGTCAAGCTTCCAAAGTGAGACGATTGTGCGTACGGATTTTGATTCTTCCCAATATCTCATGAGTGAGCTCATGCCTTCCGGTTCAATAAATGAACCTGTATGATCCCTTTGAGAAATCGTATTACTCATACGCCCTTATATGCACAACAGTGCACCGGTGTATAGACCTTGGTTAGGTCATCAACATATTGGTCTGCCAAATGTACATACTTAGACATATAGTAACACATCTGTCTCCGGTCAGAGGATGCGTGCCTGTCTCATGACAGCTTATGATATAGGACTTTGGTTATCTCGATCTCGTTAAGTCAACTCTTTGACCTAACTTATCTAACACCTCTGAATCTCTATTCCTATGCAGAGGACCTGCACCAAGAGGTCGGTTAGATATTAGCCTAAATGAGAATGGATTGCCATCTCCTACTCAGACTGGAGATCATTTCTTAACAATCATTTGACCGTGCTTGATGAGTCCTCAATGTAACTCTTTAGATATTCATCCAAGCACCAGCCTTTATGATTCAACAGTTGAATCAACAACTGTATGATCATCTAGATGTCCATAGTACATAACCCTGATTGTACTAAGGGACCTATTATGCAAATTATTCATTCTTCATTTCAGATCAGGGAATGATATACGCAATAATATTTATTGCATAATGGCTCGCTATGGGATCGCATGTCCAACAATCTCCCACTAGCCCAAAGAGCCATTAATGGGATAATCATTTAAACCCACACTCACGTGACAATCATAGGCTATTTAGAAAATAGCTAGGTAAGCTGATAAGTCACTCTGTTCCTGCGAGACTACGCCAAGTCCTTTTACGGTACTTGCATATCCCCGGTAACAGTGCTCGCCTCCAATGTGAATGTTGCATCTTATGCAACCAATACTCAATCTTTTTAGTTATAGTGTCCTTGACACTACAACTTAACAATTATCATAACCAGTATGAAATTTCAATTATCATGATTAGAATACCCTTATTCCTGGAGATCTCTATCACCTATAGTATTCGTAGTTAAGGCCTTTCAGATCTCCATTTATAATGTCTTAATTACTAGAAGATAAGACTCAGAGATCACTATCTCTAAAGTTTTGTCATCTCCGAAGATATTGTTATTACTGCAAAAAGTGTATTATTTCCATAGTATGATTAGTAATAGTTTACTACTCCCACAGCATGGCAGCCATCTGGCTTTTGTACACATCTATCATACACTCTGCTTCTCGTAACTGATGCACAAGTGCAAGCAGTTCTAGCACTCACTTCATAAACTCTTTGAGGTGCTATCCCTTTAGATAGGTCAGTACCATATCTTAAGGGATGGAAGCCTTTCTTCGAATTTCTAAGAATAGAATATGTCCAAGGTGTACTAAAAATGTGACAGTCCCAATATCCCTTCTCTTTGCTTCTGAACAACTTCAGAACCAAGATCTAAGAGGTATCTTTGAAATCATATTTCAAGGTATGGAATAGCCAGTCTACAAAACACTTATTGTTATACTTATTCCATTCCAAATGTCTACATTTAGCACGATGAACACAAAGGCACTCCCACTAAGCTTCATATGGTTAATCAAGATTCTATCTGAAATCATAACATTTATAATTTCATCAAATCTTATGTTCCAGCAATAAGAAGCATATATGAGTCCATAGATGGATTCCTTTAGCTTGCACATCTTGCTTTCCTCAACCATGAAGCCCTGGGGCTACTTCATGTGAGTATCCTCAGAGTGGTATTCATAGAGGAATGCAATCTTGACTTACATCTCTTGAAGATCCATTTACAACATTATGGGTCTTACCCATATAGGTGGATTCACGAGGGTCAATATACAACACTTGTATATGAAGTCTACTTTACACTTTATTGCTGTCATCCATCTTTCTATGTCATGATCCTCAGGAGCTTCATCACATGAAATCCGATCATTGTCAGATTTCTCTGACACATGGAATGCATCCTCAAACTCTTTTGAAGAAGTATTAGTGTTTAATCTTTAATTGTCCTCTTAGTTCCCTATTTCAGGAGCCTCATTATCTTCTCATGATTAAATGAGTTCCTACACTTCATTTTCTTCTTAATTCTCAACAGAGTCATCCTTTAAGAATCATATTATTAAAGATGAGATAGTTCAAGAATCTCAAGGTCTTAAATTAGGTATCCAATACCATCCTTTATTTCCCTAATTAAGCTGCACTCTCTAGTGCTCAATTCAAGCTTACTTGCATGGAATCTCATTAAGGATACATAATGTAGTCTCTACTACATATATACCTGGAAACTAAGAGGAAATTATGCTAAAATTCATCATTGATCAAATCATGTCACACATGATTCAATAGTATCTCCCTATAACTCTATTGAGTCAAGGTGTATTAGGAGGATTGACATAGAAATTATATTTATATCCCCATAAGGTATCCTTTGAATTCATCTAACAGGTACAGACAACCTATATTAGATAAAATTCATTTTATCCTCCTTCAAACTTTGGTTCTAATCCAAAATAGTGAAATTTTTTAACATTTCAAAGGTTTCTTTGGGTGAAGAGAAGAAATCTCATATCATACACAATCATCATGATATAACATATCCATAATGTTTACTATGATATAGATGATCCACATACATCAATATGTATCAGATCCTGAATACCTTGACATCTTACACCATTCCCAAAAAAGGGTGTATTGGACATTTTACTTTGAATACAATATTCATAAGTATGTAAGTTTTGATATTTTAGACATTCTAAAGTTTCATCTCTTACTAGCCTATTGATCAAATCAATAGACAAATGTCTAAGGCTTGATGTTAGATGATTGTCAAATTATCTTCATCCTCCTATTTATCTTAAGGTTTAATTTCAGTATTTAGAAATGTTAATGAACCATTCATTAAATTTCTAATTTAGTGGAGTCCACTAGAGTTTAGACTACTATCTGAAATATCTCCATCATAACTCTTTATGATAGATTTATTACAGAATTCATGTTTATTTCCAACATTTTATAAATAAATAGTGAATGTATTCTAATATCCAGGTCATAGAGACATTCTCTTAGACTAAGGGCTGTCCCACTGAAATTATGAAGCATATCAATCCAATAGAGATTGTTGCAACAATTGCATCAATATCCATGTGGATGACTATCAAACCTTTAAGATCAAATTTCTAATCTTCTAATACATATACAACCAATTGCAAGTGTCATCAGAAGATTGAGATACAGTTATTAGACTTTATCTTATCAAATAAGTAAATCATTTTCAATGATTATATGTAGATTATTCTGATGTACTATTTGATTCCTTCTCTAAGGATTCTAGATAGATTTGATAGTCATACTATCAACACATCAATTCATTGCAGTATTGGCATCCATCCAACTCTTTGGATGTCATATGAAAGACATAGAAGTATAACCAACTCTTTGACTATACTTCTCACTTGGGTCCTACCCATGCTTCCACTACGCTTCCTTCATTTGTAAACAACCATTTCTTCAGACTAAGGATTTCTTATATTAAATTCAAAAGAATTCAATGTAAGATCATTTCAACATTTATACATGCTTCATTAAATTCATACAATAAGAATATTATGAAGATTCATGAATGACTAGACTATAGATAGTAGAATGATGGCACTCATCCCCTACATGCATCTAAACTGTTAAAACATAGGTTCAGGTAGATACTCAAACAATATGAATACATCATCTCTTATAGTCTACCATTCTACATGATGCAGAGAAACATGTCACTCATGATTAAATGTCAATAGCACATATGTATGCCAAAATATCTTCATTGATTTTATAAGGATTATTTGACAAATGCGATCATCATCGACATGTCACTTCCAAAGTACATTTGATGAGAGGTCAAGACTATAGAGACATACAAACCCTAGGGTTGTAGTCCTATCATCTATTTAATTGTCATTCCTCATTAGTATGAGGAGACTTGCATATTACAACCACATACATTATTTATCCAACTGCAAGTACAATATTTGGATCATGAGTCCAATCCATGATATTCTACTGGTTATTATTGAGTATATCATTGAGTGGGTTTTAATGAAGGATTATCTGAAATAAGAAATTTCCATAAGTGTACGTATTTATATATAAATATATATACATATTTTACTTTAATTTAGGATTTTTTATATCAATGTTGTCTTGCCTTGTCAACACTGAAAGTTCATTCCCTTAATCACTTTCAATGTAAGAGATATACTTACCATTATATCTTAAGCAAGATCTAGGATCTCCTTCTTTATCTTTGTTGCATCCCAATAATATGAGAACCTACAACTTGGATAAAAAGAAGCGGGAACACATTCCGCCTTGCAAATCCAACATGCATCTCACAATTCGTTCTTTAACACCCGGACCCACAAACCCTAAGGCAATGTTGACCCGTCATTAATTGAACCAACCGTCAACAAGAATACAACTCGCTATGCGCAATCCAATATTGCCCCAATAATATGAGGATCCGATATCGGGGTCACTACGCATGCGTCCTTACTCTTTCGAGAAGAGAAGAGCCCCATCCAGATGTGCTTGCATACAGGAGCTGTCACTACGGACAGGCGTCTCCTGCATACAATCCCTAGCGACGGAACCCACCGCCTCTACGAGTGACCATGGATGTCACTTATGTGATCCTCCATATCATATTCAAATTCTATCATTTTGAATCATATTCATTATGATTATTTCATCCAAGGGAAATAACATCTCTATTTATAATAGAGTGTTTTTATTATAATTGGATTCCAATTAATCTAATCATACTAAATTAATGATCCAATTAATATCCAGCAAACATTCTTTATTGTTACTTGAATCATGGTATTATCTCAAATACATATTATTTTGAATTTTAATAATTAGAAATACATCATGATTTCTTAAGCATTATATTAACCCTACCCGCTATCATGGTAAGTACCGACGAGAGTCAGACGGACCACATATGTTGCAACCCGCTACCCTAGTGCTCTACGACTAGACACCATATCAACCTTGTGAAAGGATAATGCAAAATAGATCACTTTGTATTTGACATAATCATCGGTTCTGCAACCGAAATTATACCATATAATAATAATCAAAATAATTTTGATCAACATTATAATGAGATTTGCTAAACAAATCCCGAATCCTATTCAAGCAACATGTTTGTTGGAATGTAGATCATGTAGATCATGTAACCAGTTAGTGATCTAGATCACATCCAATCAATTATTGGTTAAGGAGATGTCATTTAAGGAAATAATTATCATCAAATATTTCTCAAATATTTATGCACAATTATTCTAAGAAATTAAACAATTTAATTTCACTAATTGATTAAATGACAGTCACAAGGTTCTTGATTAGGAAAGTATTTCCAGCAGTGACCCCCACTTACTAAAAATACCATATCATAATGAATTTAAATCCAAATTAAGCAAAGTAAGTTTCTAAAGTTTGTTAATTTGATTTACAACAGAGCTTAAGTGATTTTCACGTATTTCAAGGCGTTTCAAATCCACAATTAACATCTAAATTACGTTGAGGTTCGCAGTCCCCGAAACTGTGGATACATGTTCACTAAAATTAGCATAACTTGAGCAAACGGAATCGAAATCACGTAAACTCAGATCCTAAGGTTTCCTTAATTAATGGGAAACAAAATCAAATTATTATATTCGTGTTTAAACAATTTAAACAGTACCGAAAATAATCTCAAAATAGAGATGCGAAAATGAAATGCAAGAAAACTTTCGCAAACCGAAATGAACCCAAGTCATACTCGGATAATGGATCGTATCCAAAAACACCAACCTAAGGCTCTGATACCACTTGAAGGATACGGTTAGATCCTCAAGCACATCATAGAAGCGTGAGCATCGTATCGAATATGATGAAGAACAACTAGTCGGTCTACTTGTTCTATGCAGTGGAAATTAAAAAAACAATTTATGCGATGAACCCAAATGATCCAAGAACAATTCTCGGATCGTTTCATCTAAACCACAAACAAGTAATAGGACTACCTCTTGAAGTGTGATTGCAATCGAGTGTCTAAACAAAGTGACCTCCTGTCTCAAGTTCGATCCGACGGAAGAGATGCTCGCGAGCGCGGGGATGAACCGTGTGCTTCTCGCAATCCATGTTAATGATCCAAGCTGTGGATCTCCTGATCTCGACACACGAGATCCATCGTATTCTTCACGAGAGAGGCGCTCCAAAGGAGACGGAGATTCACGAGCAGACGATCGGGCATCATAACGACGACGTTGCGACGATGGAGAACCTCTCTAGGGGATCCATTGTGTACGACCACATGAGAGGGAGAGAGAGAGTAGATGTGTAGAGAGAATGAGAGAGAGAGAGTTGTGTCTCACTTGTTGTGTGTAATGATGAGCGAAGGGGTGCTTCTCCTTTTATAACGTTTTGGGATCCATTGATCTCAATCCATGGGACAACACAAATCCAATGGCTCTCATTTATTGTGTTTCTTTCTATGGCTAAGATTTATGTTGGTAAAAACCAGCAAAAATTAATTTAATTTAGATTAAACATATATTGATAAATCAATATAAATCAGATCCAAAATTAAATCAACAACATATGGAGCTAATGGAAAGGAGAGTGCCTCCTTCCATATACATGGAGTGGACGGCCACCCTTTCCAAATAGGAATCGGTGGTCGTCCCGCCTATTAGTATGGAAGAAGCATCTCAATGTAATCCCCCTTGATTACATTATTCCATGTATCTTCAATTTATTACAACAACAATTATTGTAAAATATTCTAGAAAAATAATTCATAATTATTTTGTGAATATTGTAATCTTGCCATTGGAAATTTGTGAATCACATTTACAACCCATAATAAAATGTGAATTACATTTTCAATTAATTGTCCAATGTGAATCCAATTCAAATCAACATTTAATTAACAAATGTAAATTACAAATAGCTCTCTCTTATCTATTATAAATCACATTTATAATATATATCACCAATATGGATATTGCTATCCACATTATTCATATCCATGATAATTAAATCATATTTAATCCCCTTGGATCTCTTTTCTCTTGTTCTCAAATAATATGTATCACATTCACATTATTCACATCTTTGACAATCAAATCACACTTAACTATCTAAGACAACTCTCTTTATAATATGAATCGAATTCATATTAATCATGATAATTAAAGCACGTTTAATTATCCATTTTCTCAATACTTGGATACATATATATCAACAGTAGAATTATCCACGAACTCCTTCAAAGATAATTCACTTTCTCCGCGAATACTTGGAGATAAGGACAGGGCGATTGTATGTTCCATGTATAGTGACTTGGATATTGAGATCATATCTCAAATCCAGATCGCAGGCCTCCCATAGATGCTTGATTAAATCAAGACCGCAAATCTAATCTTCTCATTGCATCTAAATCACATTCAGATCAATGTCCAACATTTGGACCAAGATCAGATTACTTCTCTACTGAGAGGAGTCACTAAAATCCAGACCTGTTTCATCACTCCCAAGGAATGGAAGCATCATGGTTATACAATCGTTTATGATCACATCACCCTCAGGTATTCCCAATACATGTACATCCAGGATACTGGAAGACTTAGAATAAACCCGAAGTATTAGATCAACTATATACTGTCTACTTTAGGGTTCTATCAGTAAGTTTCTCATTCGATCATTGGGAGTTGGTATCGATCATACACTTTTCAAAAGCGTATATCATACCTAGGTCTTGATCATATACTTTCCAAAAGTATATATAAGACCTACAAATTCAGTCAAGCTTACAAAGCGTGACGACCGTGCGCACGGCATTTGATTCTTCCCAATATCTCATGAGTGAGCTCATGCCTTCCGGTTCAATAAATGAACCATTATGATCCCTTTAGAGATGGTATTACTCATATGCCCTTATATGCACACCAGCTCATCGGTGTATAGACCTTGGTTTGGTCATCAACTTATTGGTCTACCAAATGTACATACTTAAACATATAATAATACATCTGTCTCCGGTTAGAGGATGCGTGCCTTTATCGTGACAGCATACGATATAGGACTTTGGTTATCTCGATCTTGTTAAGTCAACTCTTTGACCTAACTTATCTAAGACCTCCAAATCTCTATTCCTATGTAGAGGACCTACATCAAGAGGTCGGTAAGATATTAGCCTAAATGAGAAAGGATTGCCATCTCTACTCAGGCTGAAGATAATTTTTAACAATCATTTGACGGTGCTTGATGAGTTCTCAATCTAACTCTTTAGGTATTCATCCAAGCACGAGCCTTTATGATTCAACGGTTGAATCAACAGCTGTATGATCATCAAGATGGCTATGGTACATAACCCTAATTGTACTAAGGGACCTATTATGTAAATTATTCATTCTTTATTTCAGATCAGGGAATGATATATGCGATAATATTTATTGCATAACGACTTGTCGTGTGCTCGCATGGCCAACATGCCTCACCCAACACCATTGGCCACGTGGTGCTTGCGCAAGCTCGTACGAGCACAATCCTCTACCCCCTCTCATGGAGGTCTACAAAGCATAGGTGGTGTCGGATCCCACCTCTTTAGCCTTAATCTCATGATCAAACATTCCTCTTCCTCTCTATAGTCCGATTATTTATAAATGTGCCCCTTTTAGATCATGTAGAACCATCCAAATTATTACACCAAGGAATGGACAAAAGTAAGGAGAGATTACCATGCGGGGAGTTGACCCAAGACACCAATCAATCATGTATGCATCTGACGCCCAGCACATGGGGTGAGATTTTGACAGCCCTACCATTACAAATACCTGGAATTTCATCACGACCCAATCACATACATCATGCACGCGAGTTCCAGAAAATGCATCAATACCCCTTGCATTTTAAAAATCACACTTATACCATCACCTACAAAAATTAAACAAGTGAAACTAATCGGTTTTATAAATCAAAGATAAGTCCCTATTAGGACTGTTTGGTGATAAAAATTCATATAGTTCTTTTACTCTTGTCCCTAAAACTCTTTATTTAATACCTTTCTTAATTTTCATCCATGGATTGTGATTTTTATGTTACATTGAATCTCCATTGTTTCTCTACAATTCATAACATTTTGTGAATGTATCAGAAGAGTTTTATTTCTTATTATCGTTTGATGTCTACATCGATATGTGTTGGCTTAATTTAACATACATTATGCATTTCATTTAAGAAAATTGATTTATTTATAATGGGATTAAATATTATAGGCTTGAATAATTATCTCTTTGATATTTGATGATTTTAAGAATTGTTTTTAGGGAGTTACAATGGAGGGAATTTGGAGATATAATTTTAAAAGAAATACTTGGATATTTATCTCAATTAATTACATGATTTTATAATTTGACCCTGAAAAGGACTTTAATTGATAAAAATTTCGTGGATTATTCTTTGGATATCTATGAGTTATTTTGTGAGTTTATTGATCATTTTATTGGCTTAAGATTCATCATCACAGATCCATCTCTTCATTTCTATCCCTGCTCATTTAAACATTTCTTTATCTCTAATTTTTAATTAATTTTCTTATATTTTATTATTCGACCTGGTGATTATTGAGGTAAGTTAATAACTTAGATTAATTTTTAAACCATGAAACTAAAAATACATTATTCCATGAGTTTGATGATGATACACTTACCAAGTTAAAATATTCTTCATTATGTAAAATTTGTGGTTTTACCGTAATTGCATTCCACCTCCTATACTAAACTTATTTATTATTAGAGAGGTCAGGAAATGGTTCATCAATGGTCTTGCCATCCTTAAAATCATTTGTAAGAGATGTAGATGTGCCTTGTTCTATTATATCTTTAATTTCCATTATTGGAACTTCATTGGTCTCACAAGACACTATGAGTTCCTTTAATTCATTATAATCTTGTCTCTTAAAGGAATTGTCCTCTTTAAGTATTACATTTATGAGGTTTAATACCTTATGAGTCTCGGGGTAATAAGGTAGTTATCCAATATTGTTCTATTACGTACTCAATGCAGTAGCACTCTTGTGTGTAAGATTCCAACATGCTTGTATATGTGTTTTTTTTGTATGTAATAAACAAACTAAAATACTTAAATATCTAGCACTTGACATAATTCCAAACCAGAGCTCATAAGGGGTTTTAGGTAATACTTACCGGGAACATTTTTAGGATATATGCACACAAACTCTATTGTGTATCCCCAAAATAGGAGAGAATTCAACTTTTACTAATGATTAATATCACCATGTCCGACATGGTTTGTCACATTCCTCTATAACTCTATTGAGTTGTGGAATACCTGGAGAAGTTAGATTGGAAATTATTCATATATCTTTACGGTAATCCTCGTATTCATATGAGAGGTATTCACCACGTCTATCAGATTAAGTTTGTTTTATCATCCTTCCCATTTGTTTTCTCAATAAAAAGCATGAATAATTATATTTTTCCAAAGGTTTCATCATTGTATGGTAAGAGGAAGATAAAATCGTATTGTAAATGACCACATATAATGGTTACATAATATTGATACCCATTACATATTACAATACTAAATTTATTAAATACATCAATACGTATGAGATTAATGTGCCTTCACATTTTAGATATGTCATAGAGAACATCATTTTCGATATTTTACCTTGAATACAACATTTACAAATTGAAAAATCTTTGTCTTTTAATGAATTTAAAGCTCGGTATTTTTACTTGTCTATTATTAATGTCAACCAATATATGTCTAAGTCTTAATGATTGATCATTATACTGCCTTCATCTTTAGATTTTTGGTTTATAGTATTAGAAGAATTAATGGAACATTCATTAATGTGTGATTTATAAAGTCCACCAGACAGATGTTTTGAATATAATCGGATATAATTTTATCATAATTCTTTATGTAAATTTCTTCTTAGAATGAGTATATATGTCTAAAAGTTGATAAATAGATAACGAATTCTTCCTACCATATGGATAAAAGATATGTTTTCTAACATAATGGACTCTCCCAATGAAATATAACCATATTGAAATTCTAATGGAAATCAATGTAAGAATTCCTTCTCAACCTGTGTGGATGATTATCTTTTGTTTGATAAAGTCCTCTTGTCTTCTAAAACATATGCAACAAATTTATCATGTTTGTAAATGCACTAGATACAACTATCCAACTACCTACTTGTCCAAGAAGCTAGTAGGTTTCAATTATGAATTATGGATGTAGGAAATACTGAAAACCTACATGTATCATTCTCTAAGGATTTTAGGTAGTTTGAAAAATTCTAATCCAAGTATTTCAGCATGTTTCGGTAGTAGCAATCATCAAAGTACTTTGGATGCCATACGTGTGAAACTTATAGAATTGTAGTTGACTCTTTGATTGTTGTTCTTCCTTTGGATTGGACATTCTAGAACACATGCTTCCACTATACGCTCTTAGTCTTAAAGAACCATTTCTTAGATAGAGGGTCTGTTAAAATGATCATGTCCTCAAAGTACTTCACTGTTGAGAGTGTCATCTAGATTCATAAACTTCATCTTTTTTATGCAAGTTGAAACTGTAAAGTTCGTGAAGGACCTGTTAGACTGGTAGAATGATCACATTCATCATGTCTATATACATCTCGACTCCATAGACTTTGATTATGTAGGGTACTAAAAAATTTTGAATTCAACATCTAATATGGAGCTACCTTCCTGCATTGTATAGATCAATGTCCTTTTATGATTTTGAAATGTTGAGAGAACTTTCCATTGCCAAATATCACCTTTGAAAATAGGGGGGATTCTATATAATATATCCAGCAAAGCATGTTGCTTCCAAATAACAATTGATAAATAATTAGGATGCAGAAATACATGAGCTCTTGGTGTTTCTATACTTATAAATAAATTGTTCATCAAATCATTACAAGGAATCTCTTATGTTATACTAGTAGGCATGTTCATAAAGTTTTTAGCTACTTGTACTACATCCAAATCATGGATTTAGTCAATGAAATCTGGTTATATCGAGTGCGCATGAGTGACAGAGAGAGAGAGTGAGAGAGGAAAATGTGCCCCTGGACACACACACAAGTGTGTTTTTCCATATCTATAAACTGGATATTTTAAAATCAAAATATATTCAAACCTATTGATCTTTATTCGTACTATAAATAAAGATTCTATAAATGTTCGAGGTCATTAGAGTTCTTTAAAATATTGATTGAGTAATGTTGTTTCCACATCATCGCAGTTATTGGTCATTTATTAATGTTGGATTATGTTCACACTATGACATCGATATTTGATAACTACTTAGGCATATAATGTTGGTTTGGTCTTAACCAAGCCATGAACTCTTTGAACTTTTCAAAGGTTTCAGATTTATGACATAATATAAAGATAAACCCATATCATGAATGGTCATCAATACATGTCAAATAATATTGATATCCATTTTAGGTTGCGGTACTGAAGGACCACATACATCATTATGTATTAGGTCAAGAATACCTTCACATCTTGTACCCTCGTTACGGAAAGGCATCCTAGTCATTTCACCTCAAATACAATGTTTCACAAGCAGGCAAGGATTGAACCTATAAAAATCTAAGTGTCCATCTTATCAATCTATTGATCCTATCAACAGATAAATGACCAAGCCTTTTATGACAAATCACATTTGAATGTTTCCATCCTTCCTAGTTTTTTAGGGTTTTTATAGTGGTAATAACATTTATAACATTTTCATCAATGGACAATTCATAGAGTCCACTAGAAGTCAGACAACCATCCACAATATATTATCATAATGACTTGTGATAAGTTTATTACAAATAGAAATGAATATCCACTTATAACTAATTTAGATAAACTAAGTTTCTTATGGCATCTGGAACATAAGAGCTTCATTAAGTATTGTGACTCTTCCACTAAATAATGATAGTCTGTAGGTCCCAACGTTGACTAATGCAATAGTTGCATCAGATCCCATCTAGATGACTATCTCCCCTTCATCAAGACTCTTCATTTCCTGAAATAGATGCAACAAATTGCATACATGAACAGAAGCACCATATACAATGACCCAACTATCTTCTCGTCCTATGAGAAATTTGGTTTCAATGATGAAAGTAGAATTCATACAAGCATTGGCTTTACCTTTTTCAATAGACTTTACGTATCCATGAGCACATACTCCTTGCTCTCTCTCTCTCTCTCTCTTTCTCTCACTCTCTCTCTGTATGTATGTGTATATATATATATATATATGTATGAAGCCCTTCTAATAAGATGCTCCCTTTTTTGTCAAAAACACTAGCACTCAAGTAAATTAAGTTTATATTTTGTACTTTATCTGCATGTTATATTTACAAAATGCCACATTAGAAAAAAAGTATATATTGTAAAAAACAAAACATAAAAAATGCTAATTTTAATATGAACAGTATAATTATTCTAATAAAATTTGTTTCACAAAAAAGAGGTATGGCCTTCCTAACTCTGGAAGAATGACGTTCTATGCGAATTTTATCCTATAGTGTGTGTGTGTGTGTGTGTGTGTGTGTGTGTGTGTGTGTGTATGTGGTTTAATGGGGCTACCTCCTTGGGGAGACAACTTGGCTACGTCACTCTTATATTTTGTTTCTAAAGGTATTTTCTGAAGGCATCGAGGATACAGATCACTACATCAAAATCATGTTGTCATTAAAATCTAAACTGAACTAAAGTCTCATGTCCTGTTGATAACTAGGTTTTTCCAAGTAAACCAAAAAATGATCCTCATGGTGTGCGAGGATGGTGTGTCCTTAAGGCGACCCGGAAGGAATCTCCTAAGTAATAATTAACCAACAATATCAATAAATCAGTGAATATAAAAGATGTGGATTTAGAATTTATCTTAACTCTACAACAAAGGTGTGTTGCATGCGAGCATGTGTGGATATTGAACTTTGTGAGCAAACGGTAAATTATGCAATGACGCTCAAAATTTGTTGTCTTCACTTGTCCATTTATTCTATTTTATGTGAGTTTTAATTTTATATTTTTAACGTATTTTATTTTCTATTTTTTTTAATTTTTTTAATTTTTCAACTTTATTTTCTTTTTATATTTTTTATTTTTATTCTTTTTTATATGCAGTACATGAATATATAAGACTATATATAAAATCTAGGGTATAATAATTAAAGAGACAATAAAATGAATAAAAGATAAAATAAATTGTTTTTCAGTTTTATATAGTTTTCAAATGTTCTACTTATTTTTCAGGAATTTTTGATAATTTTTATGTGTTTTAAAATATATATATCAATTAAAATATCAACGAAAGAAATAGAATATAGCTGATGAATAAATAGTAAATAAAGTATAAAATTATTCAAATTATTTTTAATATATATTAATATCAAAAATACACATTTAAATCAAATATTTTTGGGGTTTTTAAGGATTTTTCATAATTTTTAGTACATTTGGACATTTTTTATTTTTATGTATTTCTTTTCTAGTTTTAGAGGTTTGTGTGTGAACAGTTATAATATATAATAATATTATTCAAAATATATTTTTGGTAATTTTGAAAATTATTAATATTTTATTAATTTCTAAGTTAGACAAGGACAATGATATGCTCAATTGAATTTTAATAAATAGTTTAAAATGTCTAAAATGTGAAACAAAATGTAACATTATATAACATGTTAAAAGGAATCAAGCCATATGTTTTAGATTTTTAGAAGAAAGGAATCTATATTTAATAAAAATAAGTAGAGTACAAAAATACATGTATTAGCAAGGGCATATTTGCAATTAAAATTAAAATTTGGGGTTCATCAATAAATATGCTAAAATATGCAACCCATATTCACATTTATTTTACTAAACATAAATATATAATTAACCTGGAGTATTTCTATAAAATGGGCACCTCTCGTGGGATGACACGTTAGGGTGACCTGGCATGGACACATGTGCAATTACAATAAGTTCAGGGACATTATGCAGTTTTCCCACTTTATTTACACTTGACAAATTATTTATAGGACTAAATAAATATTACAAATAAGAATGGGGCTTAGTTTGTAATCTAACCCAAAATGTACATGGATGGATGGTCGAGGTGGTTTTACTATTATAAGTATAGTTAGGTAAGCCGCTAATACCCCTTCCCATCTGACGAACAATTATATCTCTACAGAATATTCAACGATCAAGGTATAGTTTGTTTTTTATGTCCTGCTCCTCATGAAGATCGGGACCCGATAGGGAGCTCCTTGGTAGACATGTAAGAAATAGGAAGAAGGTTTCCCCTAGGCTCGTTCGATGGGACCTTTCTCTCTACTTCAGCGCTCCCAAAAGGTAACTAGATTGTTCAAAACGATGTTTGCGTCATACACAACTCCTGAAAGCATCAAAGGCGTACGGACCCCCATCTCTAAGGACTAAGAGAGTGGAAATACATGGAGTTTTAATCGAACCACAAACCACACTCGTTAGGGTCCTTCTGGCATGGGACCTGCATAAACAAACTCTCGAGTCGATGGAAAAGTGCCTCGACCGAATTAGAACTGGAACGGTTGGAAGATGGAGTGGGTGGACTATTCAGATGACGTCGCCATTGAGGGAGTATGACTACTTAAATCCAGAGGGATCGAAGTAGGATATTAGTGTGGTAAGGAGGAGAAGTGAAGGGAAGAAGAGATGGAGGTGGTTGCAGGGTCAGAATAAGTGAGGTTCAGGGTGGAAATGTTACACTGGAGCTAGCCTCCAGTGAACCTTGAATCTCCTTGGTTACGCTAAATCATCAACTAAAAAAGTAAATTAAATACATAAAACAAAATACATGAAAGAAATCTACTTAGGAAATGTAAAGGGCATAGATCTTATACATGGCTGGAGGACCACGTAGTATGGTGGCTTGAGGTCCATCGTGGGTGCACCTCACACCTCCACGCACTCCAGAGGCTCCAATGGTTTGCCAGCTATCACCTTAGGACTTGCTTGACCAGAGGCGGGGGGCTTTAGGGCTCGTAAAAGTGACAAAATTTGAGGAAGAAGGGAGATATTTTTATTTATAGACCGATGGAGCACCTTATTGATTGACAATTTGGCGAGAATCGCAGCTATGTACAGAGAATCTAATGAAATTGACAACAATCATTGAGGATCAAGAAAGGTAAATGGTGTAGGGCTCAAGGGCAATAGAGTGATGGAATGGTTGGTAGAAATCCAAGAACATGGTCTGCACGAGATGTCCGACATTGTCAAAGGTGCGAAAGGACAGTTGACTTTGGTAAACATTCCCCGCTTTCTGATTGGTCGACAGAGGACACAACAAGATAAAATAGCCATTTTTATTCGAAATTAAATATTTAAAAATTGTAAATTATTTTATTATTTTTAGTATACGAAAAATGTTTGTTTTTTATTTAGTATTTTAATATGAAATGTATTTATATTTTCATGTTTATTTATTGTAAGTTAATTCTTATGGATATATTTAAAGGTATATTCATATATGTTTTGGGTATTTTATTTTTATTGTATTTTTTATTTCTTATTTATTTTATTTTACTATTTTATATATTTATATCTTATTTTTATACACATAAATATATTTTATTGTATATTCTCATATTATTTGTAAACTTATATAAATAGGAGTATATATATATATAGGTAAAGGTATATGTATTTCATCTATGTATTTACATATATATAATATTTTTATGTTTTATATATAGTTTCATTCCAATATAAATTTGTACATATACTATAAACAATATTTAGAATATTATAAGATACAAAATTGTAAAAATGATAAAGAATATATAAAAAGAATATTTTATTCAACTAAACTATATAATAGGAGTCTAAAACCAGACTTTCACACCTTAACTCCAATAAATACGAAGTTGCATTCATTAAATAGATTATTAAAAGTTATATACAATTAGATGTTATTTTCATACATTTTAGGGAAGGGGGAAAGCCCATATTTTAACGAATCACAAGTAGAGATATTTGTAACACACATAGGAATGCTATTTCATACATTTTTTTGGAGATACGGGTTAGGGAAACTGGGATTTTAGCTTTTTATTTAGAGTATAAAATGAACAATGTATATTGTTTTTCTATAAACTAAATTTTGTATTTTTCTATATATTATTATCTACAATTTTTATGTGCAAAGTTTCTTTATTTGATAAACAAATAACAAGGAATGAGTGGGTCTCGAAAATGCATTATTAATGAATAAAAATGGGTGTTTTATTATATATTTGACACTTATCTTCCATTACTTTATTCCTTGTCGATAAAATAATTCCTTGACGTTTTCTTGGAGTTTAGTGTCATAAAAACCTTTAGTATTTTTTTCTTTTCTTTTCTTTATTCTTTTAATTTTGGCATTATAAACTAGATTTTATGCCCAATAAATGGAACAAATAGTCAATGTTAATATGTACAAAATAATGCTATATACATGCATTAGTTAGGGCTTTTAAGGCCAAAATGGGAGAAAAGAGGTTATGAAATGGACATTCATCACCCCCTTATACAGTCCTTTGCTAGTGCCTAGGAAACACTTGTGCAATAAGTATAGAAAAGAAAAGAAAAAGAAATAAAGTGGACTGATTTTAATTTTCAAACAAATCTTCATAAAATCAAAGGTTCGATCTCAGTTTTGTTCTTTGTGTAACAATGTGTGTGGAACATGGTAGGGAACAATATTTAAAACACAACAACCATCAAGAGTCACGGAACTCGGATCAAACCACTTCAATAGCCATGTCAGAACCAGTATACATCACACGCATACCCTTATGACTATGAAGTCGGCTTGTAAAACATAAGTTATAGTGTCTCTTCCCTATTGAAATAACAAAAGAACTGACTTCTCCAGTATGACAATCTAATGATTACTACATACAACAACTCTTTCTTTGAGGAGCACAGTATTCCCTTCTAAGTTCAAGTGCATACGACATAAGAGGAGGGGTGGATAGAAAATTCGATGGTAGCAAGTGAAGCTACCTATTCTGTAATGCATCACCAATGTAGTCAACGTTGTTCACGAAATTTGAGGGTTGGTAAATTATTGTTAAAAGTGTCGTTGCTAATATCCAAAAAATCCTGTGACAACAAAAAATATTATTTTTTGGTTTTTGCTACTTATTAACCTGTATAGCAGACATGGTCCAACTCAGGGAAGCTATAAATCCTGGGGGTTATTCAATTAATCAATTACTAATTAAGAGAAAACAAAAGGACAACTATACTTGGTTTTTGTGATTTTTTTATCTTTTATTAATTTAATATTTTCTTATTTACAAATTTTTAGTGATCTTGATTTTGCATTTTTTTATTTTTTTAAACAACACGAAGCAATATTCACGCGATAAAAAATACGCACACCAACTCTTTTTGTAATTTTTTTAATTGAACAACAATGCTCAGAAAAAGATAAAAAAACTATTTTTTGATTTTAAAAGTTTTCAAATGTTTTTGAGAATTTTTGTGGAATTTTCAGATTTGTTTGTATTTTTCTAAAAAACAAACAATGAAAAAAATGCGAAAATGTGCACAGCCTGAAGTAATTAGCAACTTAAAAATATTTTAAGTAACCAAAACTCCTTACAATATTTTTAAGACATACTAGAGGCAAATTTTTTATTTTTGTAGAATCTTTTGTGATTTTTATAAAATTTTTGATGTTTTCAAAATTTTTTTGTTTTATAAATAATTAATGTGTGAAAATTGGTCAGAAATTAAAAGACAATTAAATAAAACTACTCTAATTTACTAGAATTTTTGTAACAATATTTGAATTTTTATGAATTTTGGAATTTCAAACAGAGAAAATGACATGTTTTTGGTTTTTAATAATATCAATGAAGACAAAATGAAATGAAAATTTTATGCTATGAATATAATCACATCAGGAGCATAGCACAATTTTTGTAAAAATTTGAGATCACAATTTACATTTATTTAATCTGAAAGATCAAGCATGTTAAAGTTTTGCAGGACAGGGACTAAAACATAAATATTCAATATTTAAGCATCAAAACATAATAAGAAGTAAATAAAATGCAAAACTGTAATTTACCCAATAATACGCGTGTATCGCACGTGATAAGATGATTCAGTGATTTTTTGGCACAATTATTGAAGACACTCAAGGTCTTTGATGTAATTTCACCCCAAATAAAATAATAAGCCCTAGAGCTTCTTGTTATCTTCGTTCACAATCTCAAGGGGGGCATTCGCCATCGCCGCCCCTTCTCCCTACTCGCGCGCGGGCAGCAGCGGACAGGGGAGGCGTACGAGCGGTTGGCCGCAGGACGGCGGAGAAGAGTAGAGCCCGCAGAGAGCGTGGTCGGAGTTGATGTGTTGCACGGTGGGTCCAGTAGCGAAGTTTTTCAAACGCGGCAAAGTAGTGAGGACGACGGAAATGCCAAGAGGCGCTGGGGGCAGTGGAATGGTGAAGGCGTGGACGCGTGGTTCTGGGGGTGGCGGCGGTCAGGCACGCTGCTCCGCGCGTCGAGGCGACGCAGATGATTGTGGCGAGGGACTTGGAGCGAGATAGAGAGGAGGTATGCGTCGGCGTAGAGGTTTATCGAGGTGGTGCACGCGGCCGGGCGCCACCAGATTGGAGCGACGAAATGCGGGCGGCGGGGGTGGTTGGCCCTGCCGCTTGCTGTTGAAATTTTTTTATTTTGTTGTTTTTTTAATATTTTTGTTGTAATTTTTTATTGCAATGTAAACAGTAAAAAATACTTTTTTTCTATTTATAATGTATATCCGAAATAATAAAAAAAATTGAGAATTTTTTTATTTTCTTTTTAACGTTCCTGCAAAAGAAATGTTAAAGATCATGAAAACAATTGATTTTTTGTGTTATTATTATTTTTATTTATTTACAACTCGAAAAAAGGAATGAGGATCTGGGGGGAAATGAGGGAATCAAATCTTATATTCAACCACCGTGCATGGTCGGAGTTGATAGATCGTGGGAGATAGAATTTGAAGGCGGAGAGATCGAGAAGATGAGATGAAAAAGCGAGTCTGTGGCGGATAAAAAACGTGAGGGAATTTTTTAATGATCTTGAAAAACTAAATGATGATGAATAAAAGAATGCGACGAAGTAAACAAAGAAAATGACGACGAATCTCACCTTAGGAGCGGAAAAGGACTGTGATCGCCTCGACAAGGTCGACTCGCTGTCACCGGATGGCTTAGAGACTAGGCAACTTTCTCGACGAAATTTTCTCTCGGAGATTGGGCTCCTCTCTCTAAATATTGATCAGGTTTGAATGAGTGAGAAGGAGCCATATAAATAAGAAAATATAATGGAGAAGAAATTTAGAATTTTTGGGTTTTTGGGTTAAAGAGATAAGATGGATGCAAAAATTGAAATGAGAAGGAGATAAAACTATTTACAAAATTACCTACGTTTTTTGAATTTTCGTAACTTTATTTATTTGAATTAAAAAATTTTATTTTTTTTATTTTTTCATGATGGTTAATTAAAAATAGCAACTACATACGTATACTATATATATATGACATTATATACTAGGGTAAATGAGGAAATAAGCTTCTTTTTATGTTTTAGTTAATATTTTATTTTTATTTTTATTTTTATTTTTATTTTAAATAATTTGTAAGAATAATTTACAAATATATACAAATACGAAATTTACAAAATATATGGGAAAATTGCACAAACCACCTCAGAAAACCTACTTTTTACTCGTAACTCGAAAAAATATGAAATCACATCCATTTTAAAGATAATTTGATTTAGAGTCCAACGGAAGTGAGATTGGTTTAATTTGAGGTCGTATGGAGCCGGAATTTATTTTTCAATTAGTGCTTAGTGGCTTTTTCCATGTGTGGCTACTTTTATTCTGTAATTAATTTAATTATGAAATTATTTTTTATTAATTAGGACACATTTTTATTTACAATTTTGGTTTGGAAAGATGTTTGATTTGAGGTCAATTAAGGTACAAATAAATTAGTGTTAGTTTTATACAGATATACACAAAATAAGTGAGAAGTATTTACAACAACACAGACACATTTTTGTTTTATTTTCTGCTTAAGGACCCATATCTCCCCTACTTTATTCATGGTCGATTAGGTCAAGTCTTGACCTTCTCTCGGTGTTCGGGTTAGCCTGTATACACTCTTTCTTCTTTTTTTATTTTTTTTCTTTATTTTTCCTTTTTTTCTTTTTTTAATTATTTTAGGTTAAAATTAGTAAGAAGTGTACAATATTTACGCAGATGCAAGTTAGTAAGAATGTGGAGTTAGTATTATATGCACGTGTTTTATCGGGGATTTTAAGCTAAAATAAATGAATAATGATGATGAATCGCAGATTCATCATCCCCCTATGCTTTACCTTTGCTAGTCCCTTAGCAAACACTTATTTGAAAGAATATGTGATGAAAAAGAAAAAGAAAGGGAAAATAAAGAAGGAGAATATCGAGTACTAAACTTATCTTCATAAGATTGTAGTTTGGAGCTCTGTCGGACCTTTGGATTATTAGTGTGTCGTAACTTCTGTAAGACTTAGAATTTTAAAATCGACAACCTTGAAGTTCTACACATCATTGTCACAATTTCGGCTCAGAAGTCATCTTAGATCAATCCTCTTCCCAAAGTATACCCTATGAACATTGAACAATCGACTCATGTGTGTGAAAGGTATTAGCTCTTCCCATCCAGAATGCCGGACTACCATGCAAATCTCCTCTCTAGTAACTCATCCTCTGGGAATCAGGTATTTCCTTCTAAGGTCTGTTGTGTTGTGTTCACAATCGAAATGGGGGAGAAGTTAGAAGAAGGAGAAAAGAACTGGAGGGTGACTAGTGTAGTCATCTCTCCTTATGAAGCTGGCCAGTATAGCCGAGTCTCCGCCAAGATCTGCAGGTTTTCTTGAAGCTTGGACCTTTTTGGTCAGTTATTTATTTGGTAGTGTGTGCTTTGTATTTGGATTTTTGGTGATTTTTCTTAGATCTTGTTGTGCCCCTACAGATATAGAATCTTTTACTTCCGAACATGTTTTGGGATCTTAGAAAAAATTGTGCCTACCGTCCATCCCTTTTCCGAAGCTTTATTTCAACCCATACTCCAGTCTTTAGATTTCCACGCTACCAGAAAAGAAGCACACATAGTCTTCCCACATCCCGTCTGAGTTGAGCTAAGTGCATAGTGCAAGAGTAAAAATTAATTCCCTATTCCAGAGTTGTACCCATAATGAAGAGCCCAGGTTAGACACTAAGAGTCAAACGCTACACAATGTCATGTGGAACTCAAAAATTAAGTCAAGCACATGAAGCTTCTAAAATTGTATTTCTCGGTGAAGTTCCTCTGAGAATTAGGTGGATTAAGGACCAACTAAGCTCCATTCTTCAATTTTATTCGAGACATAGTTTAAATATCCATACTATCCTGACAAATGCATATGCAAATGCAAAATATGAACAATGTTGAGAGTTTTTTTTGAAAAGAAATGATGCACATGTGAAAGGAATAATTTCTTATTACTTGAACTTTTTATGAATTTTTGGAGGAAAAATGCAGATGTGAAAGAAATGTTTTTTTAAGGTTAGTAAAATATATACAATTATATAAAAGGGATTTTTGTTCGTTTGTTTTGTTTGTTGTTTTTTTTGTTTGTTTTGTTTGTGTTTTTTTGTTGATTTTATTTTATTTTTTTGTTTTTTTAGTTTGTGGTTTTTATTTTTGTTTTTGTTGTTTTTTACACACACGGATTTTACAAAATTGTACACATAACCCCCCAAATAAACGTATTTAAAAGTACGAGTTATGTCTAAAGTATTTATACAATATATACGACACCACCCAATACTTAGCTCGAACTATGTCCTCGTAGTGATCGGAGAGTGACAAAGGAAGTCATAACTCGTGTTAAGTATAGAAAGGTGAAAAGACTCCTATGCTACAACGACTTAAAGAAAAGATAAAAAGAAGAGAAGTTGGTGACCCCCCTATCCTTAAGATCAAGTAATCTTAAGTATAGTAGAATGTACAAAGGGGAAAACCGATGAAGAGAATGTACATACTCACAAAGACATGATATGAACAACATCACCCCCTATACTTAGGGTAGAGTAACCCTAAGTATAGGCAACAACAAGGGTGATAAACAGGACGAATATGAACAACACAAATCATTCACCCCCATACTTAGGATAAAGCACATCCTAACACACACAGAAAAGGGGCGAATGATAAAACGAGAGAAGAAAGAGTGAAACAAAAGGATATACAAGAGGTGTTGAGCTTATGTATCAGACGCAGAAGGTGGAATCAAAAGATCATCGTCTGATACCAAAAATATAGAATCCACAACGGAAAGGAATGTATCATGATCAAGATATGGCTTCAACAACTGTCCATTCACAACAAATGGTTATGTGTCATATGACAACCCATATATGACAATACTCCCATAGTCACGCACATCTCTCACGATGAACGGTCCTGACTACATGCATTTCAATTTTCCTGGAAACAACTTCAACTTAGAATCAAATAACAAAACTTTCTCATCATGGGAGAAAGTCTTCCTTCGAATGTGTTTATCATGCCAGCGCTTGACTTTCTCCTTATACATACGTGAGTTATCATATACAAAGTCTCGGAATTCCAGTAATTTGTTCAAATCCAACTTCATGTTCTTTCCTACCTTCTTATAGTCTAAATTGCATACACGAAGTGCTCATAAAGATTTATGAATTAATTCCACTAGCAGGTGGCAAGACTTTCCATACACCAATCTATAGGGAGACATACCCAAAGGAGATTTGTACGCCGTCTGATAAGCCCATAGAACTGAATCAAGCATCTTGGACCAGTTCTTCCTATCTGGACATAAAAGTTTTTGCAATATCGTCTTGATCTCCCTATTTGATATTTCTGCCAAGCCATTAGTCTGAGGGTGGTAAATAGACGCAACTCTGAGCTCAATGGTGTACTCCTTCACAAGCTTCTTTACTTCTCTATTAATGAAATGTCTTCCCCCTTCTGAAATCAGTATTTTGGAATACCGAACAACACAATAATATGGTCCTTGAGAAAGAAAGACACCGTACGACTATCTGCGGCTCGGGTGGGGATAGCCTCCACCCATCAACTAACATAATCCACGGCGAGAAGGATGTACTGAAATCCCTGACTGACATGAAATGGGCCCATGAAGTCTATTCCCCAAGCATAAAAAACATCAAAAATCTGTATGTATCTTAGGGACGTGGTATCTTTGGAACCAACTGTTCCTCCCATTTTCTGACAATTAATACAACCTCGAACAACTCTGTAGCATCCTTAAACGATGTGGGCCACATAGGCCACTTTGTAAAACCTTTGCTGCCATGTGTTTCCCTGAATGATGCCCATAAGATTCTGGCTTGTGACAGTGCTCAAGTACACTGGTATGTTCCTCCTGAGGAATGCATCATCTCTAGATACATTCCACACCCTCACGAAATAGATACGGATCCTCCCACTGGTAATAATGAATCTCAGACAGAAATCTGTCTACCTTGTACTTCAGCCAATCTTGTGGAACATTCTTGGAGACAAGATAGTTCACAATATCAGCATACCATGGGAGTGAGTCCAAAGACAAAATGGACTCGTCTAGAAAAGTTTCAGAAATAGGAATCATGTTGTGCTCAGAAGTCTCTGTGTCGGTGATATGGGAAAGGTGATCTGCCACAGCATTTTTTACTCCAGGTTTATCTCGTATCTCTAAATCGAATTCCTAGAGAAGAAGGATCCATCTGATAAGGCATGGTCTGGCATCCTTCTTAGCCTGCAAATATCATATGGCAGTGTGATCCGTGTACATAATAACATGTGAACCGATGAGGTAAGATCAGAACTTTTCTAGCCCAAACACAACTCCTGGCATCTCCTTCTCTGTAATTGTATAATTCTGTTGTGCTTCATTTAGAGTCATGCTATCATAGTGTATAGCAAATGGTATCCTATCCCTTCTCTGTCCTAAAACTGCTCCAACTGCGAAATCTGATGCATCCGTCATGATCTCAAAAGTAAGAGACCAATCAGGTGGTTGTAAGACCGGAGCACTAGTAACCATTTCTTTCATCCCATTGAATGCAAGGAGGAATTTCTCATAGACAACAAAATCAGTCTCCTTACACAGAAGCTCACTCAAAGTTCTGGCGATTTTGTTGAAGTCTTTTATGAATTGCCTATAAAATCCTATGTGTCCCAAAAATGACCACAATTGCTTCAAATTCTGTCATGGCTCTAACTTGGAAATCGCATCAATCATAGCCGGGTCAACCTCCATCCCATATTTGGAGATGACATGACCCAATACAATCCCATTAGTCACCATAATGTGACTCTTCTCCCACTAGAGCACTAGGTTTACCTCACAGCAACGTTGAAGGAATCGGTCTAAATGAGCAAGACATGTGTCAAAACTATACCCGTAGACCGATAAATCATCCATGAAGGCTTCAAGAAAATTACCCACCATGTAGGTAAAAACGACCAACATACACCTTCGAAATGTAGCAGGGGCGTTACAAAATCGAAAGGGCATCCGTCTTAAGGCGTAAGTGCCAAACAGACAAGTGAAGGTAGTTTTCTGCTGACCCTCAGGAGCGATCGCAACTTGGTTGGATCCCGAGTATCCATCCAAGAAGCAAATGAACTCTTTCCCTGCCAACCTCTCAATAATCTGATCAATAAAGGGCAGTGGAAAGTGACCCTTCTTGGTTGCTAAGTTCAAGCGTCGGTAATCTACACAGACACATCATGAAGTAGGTACCCGGGTCGGAATCTCATCACCGCGGTCATTCTTTACGATCGTAATCCCAGATTGCTTCCGGACCACACGTAAAGGGCTGACCCATTTGGAATCCAAAATGGGATATATAAAGCCAGCATCACACCATTTCTTGATCTCCTTCATGACAATCTCCGTTAGATTTGGATTTAGACAGCACTGGCATTCATGGGAAGGTTTACAGTCATCCTCTAAGTGGATATGCTGCGAGCACAAAGCTGGATTGATGCCATGGAGATCCGAGATATTCCATCCTATGGACTTGCGGTTTCACTCAATAACCTCTAGCACGCGAGATTCTTATTCAACGGTCAACTGCGAGCTAAGGATGATCGGAAACATTTGGGGGGGGGGAGAGCGCAAGGAAGGCATATTTCAACGTTGATGGTAAAACCTTTAGCTCAGGTGGGGTCTGAATCGGATCTATGATAACCTCTGCTACTGTATTGGTAGACAGTATGTGATTTGTGCTATGTAGACTATCCACCTTGGCTATTGACGGCTCAGCAAATAGAATATCTGATAGATCTACGATGAATGATCTTTACTCAGGGAGGAATGGATCATCAGGATGTTCAATATTCTTATCAATGAACGGCTCAGATATCTCAGCAATAATCTCATAAAGATGTCTCTCATCTGTGCATAAGTCATGAAATTCAAATAATGGCTCAGATATCTGGAGCTCAGAACTATGCTCAAACTGCTCATCGGCAACTATCTCAATTGGACCATCAAGGGAACTCATGTCGACTGTGCTTTCCAAAGAGTCCTTTTGGGGAAGGAACTCCTGGATATCTATAAAATCTGTGAAAAGATCTGTATCTTTGAATTCTGCAAGAAAATCACAGTCATCTGGCTCTGACATAGCTTTCTCTGTATCATCTGCTGCATATGACGGTGATGGTCTAGGATCAGAGATCGTCTCAATTTTCACCTTGTCACTACGGGAGTGAAAGATGATCTCTCCAGTACCATAATCAACTTCTACTTCAGTCGTTCGGAGGAACAGTCGACCTAGTATGATCAGGGTATCGAGTAACGGTGCAGATGTGTCGATATCCATGACAACAAAATCAACAGGGAATTTCATTCCCGGCACCATTACAATAACATCCTCTAAAATGCCTCTTGGCCTCTTAATCGATCTATTGGCAAACTAAGGGATCATTCTGGTAGTTTTAAGAGGCCCTAACTGAAATTCAGTTAATAAATAGGAAGTCATGAGATTAATGGAGGAACGACTATCGAGAAGAGTATGATCAAATTGTTGATCAATGATATGGAAACGGATGTGAGGTGCTCCCTTGTCTCTCTTTTTCGGCAGAAGGTTGCTGATGGCATGAATAGTGGCCATGGTCAAGATGTGTTTCTCTCTTTCCTTTCGTCTATTCTTCCTTGGTTGACGCTTTTGGGTACATGCCTCCTTCATTTCCTTGTTTGCTGTAGGCATGTACACCATGGCTTTAAGAAGTGACATCATTAAAAAGATATTATGTAAGATCTCAACCACTCCAGGATCAGATAGTGTTGCTTTTAATTTTTGAATTTTTTTAGCTCTGACAGCATAAGTAAATGGCATAGAATGCGAATAAACATGCAAACATTCATTTCCATTATTCAAACTAGAATCATCATGTACAAGAGGACAACCAGAGTCTGTCATTATAGCGTTGTCCAATCTAGGTGAAGGAAAAACATAATCTAAAACAATTATTGTTGGTGAAGAGGAAGAATCTACGACTCATATATTCTCCCTTGCCGATGGTGATGCGCATCTGCCTGGTGAAGGTGATGGTGAAGGCGGTAAAACTCCAGATGTGGGTGCTGCTGTACTGGGCCTCTCGATTGCTGGCGAAGGAGATGATGTAGAAGATGATGCTCTCTCATTGGATTAATCTCCCAACCCAACTGTTGCGTATGCGACTGCAATCTCCTACTTCTCCTGAGATTAATGGCGTCAGATAAACATGTAAAATCAATGGACATACCTGTCTCAGGGGTGGGTGGGCTTTTAGCTACCTGCTCTTTGCGTATGAAATCGTTGGGGTTGGCTGCGACTTGTGCTGGAATTAGTGTCTTGGTTGTAGCCAGGTCATCGATCCGCTGATTCAGTTCATTCATGTTCTTCAGAAGTAATGCAAGTTGGTCCAGTGCTGGATTGACTAAAGGGGCCTCAGGTTGCTCATTGACTGGCCGTCGCTGATAGTGATAGTGCGGAGGCTGTTGGTAACGATACGGATTATGGTTATGAGTATGAGGGGGGAAAGGATACTGTCCATAATATGCAGTCTGCTGCTGGTTAGGCTGAGGGAAATACATGGACTGCTGTTGTTGCTGGCCTTGTCTCCACTATTGGAACTGAGGTAGAGATAGGTACTGGTGCTGAAACTACTGGTGCTGGTACTGGTACTATTGTTGATGTCTGCCACCTTGAAGCTGGTGGGTGGGTCTCTGACCCTGCTGTGAACCCAACTGGCCTTGCCCTAACGGACGGGGATGGTTTCGCTCACGGTCGAACCAGATACCATTCACCTCCTGAATGACAGGTGGAGGTGGAGATTGCTGCTCAGGAATGTAAGCTACTTCTTTTTGGTATGGAACTATTTGATGTCCATGTTGTTGAGCATGATCAGGTGTCTACACGTAGTAGACATGTTGAACTGTAGATGGTCCTCTACTACTCTGCCGGGTGGAAGGAGTATGCTCCATAGTAGCATTTGTACTGTGGAATGGACTGATCGTACTCACAAGAAGTTCCAGATGCTTTGTTATCTCATCTAGCTTATCCAGGTTATTTATCCTCTTCTCGATCACATGAAGCTTATCGAGTTCCTTGGATCGCTTCTCAATTATGTCTACTTTGTATAGATGGTCTCCAATGATGGCCAGGTCCGTGCTATCCACCTTATCCACTTCTTGTGTTGTCGTCATCTTGACATCCTTCTAGGGTACTGCAGGGTTGGTAACGGGGTGCTTCTGAAAAGCACATGAAGAAGAAAGAGTAACAGAACTTTCTGCCATCTCCTAAAAAACTTGATAAAAGACATCCTCGTCCTTGTTGAAGTGGTTACCCCCACAAGTGGCATCTACCAGCTTCTGATTCTCAATCCTTAAACCCCCAAAGAATTTTTGTACAAGGCTTGTCTTTGGAATATCATGATGGGGGCATTTCATCGTCAGATCTTTAAAACATTCCCACGCCTCGTGTATAGGATCATTGGGCATCTTGGAGAAATTAGAAATCAAGGATCGAATTTCGTTGTGTCGTCCAAGTGGATAATACTTGTCTAGAAATGCGGATCTTAACTATTCCCAAGTAGTGAAAACCTTCCCCAAGTGATTTAACCACTACAAAGCTTTGCCCGTCATACTGAATGGAAAGGTTGTCATTTGCACTACCTCTAATGGGACATTTGGGTAGTGTATTGTTCCACAAATGCGATCGAATTGCTGGAGGTGTATATAAGGTTCTTCATTAATATTTCCATGGAATATTGGGAGAAGAGGTAAAATAGTAAGCTTAAGCTCAAAATTCCTATGAAACGTAGGGATTTGTATCGAAGAATTTGTCTGTCCTGCCCCTGGATTATAGCCATCTTTTAGTGTAGGCTTAGCCCCAGGTTCTATGTGAGGTTCTTCTTTCCCATTCCCACCTCCAGGGTTTCAGTTATCCCCCTCTCTCTTGTCTTCTCTTTCTTGTCTTATCTCGAGAATCATATCTCTCAGTGTGCCCTGAAAATTAGCCTGCTCTGTTAACTGTGCTTGGATTGATTGAGTGGAGGATAACATGGTACTCTTGATCTCGCTCTGTTCCGACATGGAGCACTTTCCCTTTGGTGGCATTAAGTGTCCGGCTTCAGACTCTAAAAATGAATATGCCACTCGATTAGTGTTCAAAATTGATGGAGTCTCAGATATTAATTCGAGATTAAAGCAAATCTCAAATAGTGGATTCATGGATGTTGTGAATTGTGAGGTGGGGAAAGAGGAATATTCGTGAAGTGAGTCTCCCCGAATAGAAGGTGAACGGCTCGGATCGTAGAATGAATTCACGAAGTCCGAACAAGAAATACTCCGATCCGACATCTTCGAAATTAAAAGTAGAAGTGTCGTTGCTATTATCCCCAAACTCCCGTGACAACAAAAAATGTATATATTTTTCTTTTTTCTAATTATTAACCAATATAGCAGATAGGGTCGAACTCAGGGAGGCTACTAATCCCAAGGGTTATTGAATTAATCTAGAACTAATTAAGAGAAAACAGGAATCTAAAAGGACAACTATTCTTGGTTTTTGTGAATTTTTTTTACCTTTTATGATATTTTTTATTTTATAGTGATTTTGATTTTGCAAATTTTTTATTTTTTCAAAAATAACACGAAGCAATATTAACAAGATCAAAAATACGAACACCAACTCTTTTGTAAATTTTTTAAATTAATCAACAATGCACAGAAAATTGTAGAAAAATTATTTTTTGGTTTTAAAAGTTATGAAATGTTTTTGAGAATTTTTGTGGAATTTTCAGGTTTTTTGCATTTTCATAAAAATCAAATAGCGAAAAAAATGTGAAAATGTGCACAACCTGAAGTAATTTGTAACTTAAAAATATTTTAAGTCCACAAAACTCCTGAAAATTATTTTTTAGACAAAAACTAGAAGCAAATATCTACAAACAAGAACTGAAATCAAAATTTTTGGATTTTTGTAGAATTTTCTATGATTTTATAATATTTTTGATATTTTTCAAATATTTTGGGTTTTGTATATAATTAATGCGTGAAAAGTGGTCAGAAATTAAAAGACTATGAAATAAAACTATTCTAATTTTTCTGTAATTTTTGGAACAATATTTGAATTTTTATGAATTTTAGAATTTCAAACGGGGCAAAATGACATGTTTTTGATTTTTTAATAATAATAAATGAAGACAAAATCAATGAAAATTTTATGCTAAGAAGGTAATCACATCAGGAGCATAGCACAATTTTGCAAAAAAAATAGATCACAAATAACATTTATTTAATCTAAAAGGTCAAGCAAGTTCAAGTTCTGCAGTACAGGGACTAAAATGTAAATATTCAATGTTTAAGCATCAAAACATAATAAGAAGTAAATAAAATGCATAACTATAATTTACCCAATAAATTTGTGATGTAATCTCACCCCAAATAAAATAATAAGCCCTAGGACTTCTTGTTATCTTCGTTCACAATCTCAAGGGTGGCATTGGTCGTCGCCGCCCCATCTCCCCACGTGCGCATGGGCGACGCTGGACAGGGGAGGCGTACGAGCAGTTGGTCGCAATATGTTGGAGAAGTGCAAATAGCGCGGTCGGAGTAGATGCGCCGCACGACGGGTCCACTGGCATCGCTGTTCAAACACGGCACAGTGGCGAGGAAGGCGGAAATGCCAGGAGGCGCAGGGGCAGTGGAATGGTGAATTCGTGGATACGTGGTTCTGGGGGTGGCGGCGGTCGGGCACGCTGCTCTGCGCGCAGAGGCGACGCGGACGATTGCGGCAAGGGACCTAGAGAGATCTGGAGAGGAGGCGTGCGCCAGAGTGGAGATTGACCGAGGTGGTGCGCGCGGCTGGATGCCCCCAGAGTGGTGCGGCGAAATGTGGGCGGCGGGGTTTGGTGGCCGTAGCGCTTGTTGTTGAAAATTTTTTATTGTGTTGTTATTTTTTAATAATTTTTTTGTATTTTTTTATTACATTGTAAAAAGTAAATTTGTTTTTTTTATTGTAAATCTAAAATTATAAATAAAACAGAAATTGAGATTTTTTTATTATTTTTTGGTGTTTTCTTTTTAATCTTCTTGCAAAACAAATGTTAAAGAGCAAGAAAGCAATTGTTTTTTTGTATTTAAATTTTTTTATTTATTTACAACCTGGAAAAACGAATGCGGTCAGGTGGAAATGAGAGAATCGAATCCGATCTCCGACCACCGTGCGTGGTTGGAGTCGATAGATCGTGGGAGGTAGAATTTGAAGGCGGAGAGATCGAGAAGATGAGATGAAAAATCGAGTCGTTGGCGGATAAAGAACGTCACAAAGTTTTTTAATGATCTAGAAAAACAAAATGACGATGAAGAGAAAATGCGGCGAAGATAACAACAACTAAGCTAGCTAAAAATAAGAAGCAAATGACGACGGATCTCACAAAGTGATCGCCTCGACAAGGCCTACTCGCTGTCATCGAAGGACTTGGAGACTAGGCAACTTTCTCGACGAAATTTTCTCTCGAAGATCGGGCTCCTCTCTCTAAAGATTGATCAAATTGGAATGATGGAGAAGGAGCCATATAAATAAGAAAAGATAATGGAGATGAAATTTTGATTTTTTGGCTTTTTGGGATAAAGAGATACGATGGATGCAAAAATTGAAATGAGAAAATGATAAATCTATTTACAACATTATATTTTTTTTTGAATTTTCGTCACTTTATTTATTTGAATTAAAAAATGTTAAATTTTTTTATGATGGTTAATTAAAAATAACAACTATACATATACTATATACATATATGACATAGACAAGGGTAAATGAGGAAATTAGCTTCTTTTTTGTTTTAATTAATAATTTTTTTTATTTTTATTTTAGAAAATTAGTAAATAATTTAAAAATATATACAAATACAATATTTAAAATTACATGGGAAAATTGCACAAACCACCCCGGAAAAATCAACTTTTTACTCGTAACTCCAAAAATTATGAAATCACAGCCATTTTAAAGATAATTTAATTTAGAGTCCAATGGCAGTGAGATTGGTTTAATTTGAGTCATATAGAGCCGGAATGGAGTTTTCAATTAGTGCTTAGTGGCTTTTTTTTCCAAATGTGGCTACTTTTATTCTGTACATGATTTAATTGTGCAATTATTTTTTATTAATTAGGACACATGTTTATTTAAAAATTTGGTTTTGAAAGTTATTTGATTTGAGGTCAATTAAGGCACAAATAAATTAGTATTAGTTTTATACAAATATACACAAAATAAGTAAGAAGTATTTACAACAACACACACATTTTTTTATTTTCTGCTTACGGACCCTTATCTCCCCCTACTTTATTCCTGGTCGATCAGGTCAACTCTTGACCTTCTCTCGGGGTTCGGGTCAGCCTGTATACAGTCTTCGTTCTTTTTTTATTTTCTTTTCTTTATTTTTTCTTTTCTTTATTTTTTCTTTCTTTCTTTCTTTATTTGTTTTAGGCTAAAATTAGTAAGAAGTGTACAATATTTACACAGATGCAAGTTAGTAAGAATATGGAGATAGTGTTATATGCAGGTGTTTTATAAGGGAGTTTAGGCTAAAATAAATGAATAAAGATGATGAATCGAAGATTAATCAGTCAAGCTATTCAGTTGCAGGCTCACATGATTTTTGACTTCTGAAGCTCAAGCTTGCTTATTCCACATACATACATACATACATACTTCGACATGTATTTTATTTTCAATCAGTCTTGTCTATAGTTTTGGAGAATTTTTCAATGTTATACAACAACATTTACCTAAGGTGTTTTTCCTTTCGATCCAAAAGAGTATCGCTCTTTTGAAGCATCACTGCAACCCACACTTTCCTATCTTTAGAAATCGATGCCATTGGGTAGGTTGGGGAGGACTTCCCTCCCTAGACAAGGATGAATGTTTTTACTCATGTGCATCTCATACTAGCAAATCCAATCCCCTTAACACTTAAATTTAATTGAGCCAAGTGAAAGGTGCAAATGTCCAAGTTAGATCTCAACTGATAAGAGTCATGTGTGCATCTGGACAAGTTCTAGTTAAGCAGTTAAGTTTTCTTCGAACTAACTCTAAGTTTCAAAGAATTAAGTCCAAATAGACATCAAGCACCTCAAATCTATTTCCTATAAGGTTCCAGTGAATTTAGGTTCATTAATGTCCAACCTACCTCTAATCATTGAATTTACTAAAACTAGATCAATCATCAACTCAATATGAAAAATGCAAATGTTATGTACAATGCAGAAAATATTTTTGTGCTGCATTTTTTTAATTTTACACTTTTTATGTTTTTTAAAATTTTAAAAATGTTTATGTAATTTTTAAAAATATTTAGCAAATATTTTTGTGATTTTTAGAATAAAAGACTTTTGGCGCACAAAGGAAGTTTGTGCAAATACTTACATGGGTGTGCATCTATTATTTACAAGAATTAGGGTTGAAGGACGTACACATTTAAACGTTTTTTACTTTTATAGGTATGTATATACAAATTTTAAAGAATTTGAATTAAATATATATTTCTCAAACTTATTTAAAAAAGGTTTTAAAAACAATTTTGAAAACTATAGTCTCATATAATTTTTGTAAATAATTAACAAACATATACAAATATTTTAAAACCATTTTGCAATGTTTTTTAAAAGAGCATATGTAGATTTTCCAAATATTTTTGCAACAATTTTCATAACCATTTACAAAGTGGTTTTCAAGATATTTTTATTTCACGCAATGAAAAGAAATTTTTACAAAACAAATAATTTTACAGAGGTTGAAAACATTTTACAAAATAATTTTCAAAAAGTTTAAAAAAATTTTGCAAAAATATTTTGAAACATTTTACAAAACAGTTTTACCTGATTTATTTATCACTATTTAAAAGAAGATTTGAGGAACAATATTCATCTTTTTGTTATATGGTTTCATGATTTGTACAAGCATATGTATATTATTTTAGCCATATTATTCAAAAATATGAAAGTTCAAGTTATGGCTAGTGTTTATACAATGTATATACGACCCCCCTATTCTTAGCTCGAGCTATGTTCTCATATATCGAAAAGAAAAAGGGGAAGGCATAATTTGTACTAAGTATATGAAAGTATAATGAATAAAGGAATGAAATAAGGAAATAAATGATAACTCGACCTTCCCCCCTGTAGTTAGGATCAAACAATCCTAAGTATAGTATACTGCATCTATATGCTTGGAGGGTCGAGGTTGGGAATACGTAGATCACAACTCATACTGTCTCCCACTAATTAGGGTAAAATATCCAAAAGAATATATAAAAAGAATATTTTATCCGACAGTACAATACAATTGGAGTCGAAAACAAAACTTTCACACCTTAACTCCAATAAATATGAAGCTACCTTCGTTAAATACATTATTAGAAGCTATATACAATTAAATGCTATTTTGATACATTTTCGGAAAGGGGGAAAGCCCATTTTTTAACGAATCACAAGTAGAGATAATTGTAACACACATAGAGTTAATGCTATTTCATAACTTTTATTTGGAGATATGGGTTAGGGATTTTGGGATTTTGGCATTTATTTAGAGTGCAAAATGAACAATGTATATTGTTTTTGTGTAAACTAAATTTTGTATTTTTCTATGTATTATTGTCTACAACTTTTATGTGCAAAGTTTCTTTATTTGATGAACAAATAACAAGGAATAAATGGGTCTCGAAAATGCACTATTAGTGAAAAGAATGGGACGTTTATTATATATTTGACCCTTATCTCCCCTAACTTTATTCCTAGTCGATAAAATAAATTCTTGACTTCGTCTTGAATTTTAGGGTCATAAAAACCTTTAGTATTTTATTTTTTTCCTTTTCTTTACTTTATTCTTTTAAATTTGGCATTAAAACTAGTATGCATAATAAATGGAACAAATAATGAATGTTAATATGTATAAAATAATTCTATATACATGCATTAGCTAGGGTTTTTAAGGCCAAAATGGGAGAAAAGAGGTTATCAAATGGACATTCATCACCCCCTATACAGTCCTTTGCTAGTCCCTAGGAAACCTTTATGCAATAAGTACAGAAAAAAATAAAAAGAAAGAAAGTGGACTGATTTTAATTTCCAAACATATCTTCATAAAATCAAAGTTTCGATCTCAGTTCAGTTCTTGGTGTAAGAATGTGTCTGGAACGTAGTAGGGAACCATATTTAAAACACAACAACCTTCAAGAGTCACAGAACTTGGATCAAACCACTTCAATAGCCATGTCAGAACCAGTATACATCATATGTATACCCTTATGACTATGAAGTTGACTTGTACAACATAAGTCATAGTGTCTCTTCCCTATTGAAATAACAAAAGAACTGACTTCTCCCATATGACAACCCAATGATTCTTCAACACAAAAACTCTTTCTTTGAGGAGCACGGTATCCCCTTCGAAGTTCAAGTGCATACGACTCAAGAGGAGGGCGTGAATAGTAAATTCAATGGTAGCAAGCGAAGCTACCTATCCTGCAATGCATGACCAATGTAGTCAAGCAATTCAATTGTAGGCTCACTTGATTTCTGACTTTTGAAGCTCAAGCTTGCTTATTCCACATACATACATACATACTTCGACATGTATTTTATTTTCAATCTGGCTTGTCCATATTTTTGGAGATTTTTTCAATATTATATACAACAACATTTAACAAAGGTGTTTTTCCTCTCGAGCAAAAAGAGTACCACTCTTTTGAAGCATTACTGCAACCCACACTTTCCTACCTTTAGAAATCGACGCCACCGGATAGGTTTGAGAGCACTTCCCTACCCAGACAAGGACGAATGTTTCTACTCATGTGCGTGTCATACTAGAAAATCCAATCCCCTTAACACTTTAATTGAGTTGATCCAAGTAAAAGGTGCAAATGTCCAAGTTAGATCTCAACAGACAAGAGTTATGTGTGCATCTCGAAAAGTTCTAGTTAAGCAGTTAAGTTGTCTTCAAACTAATTATAAGTTTCAAAGAATTAAGTCCACATAGACATGAAGCACCTCAAATCCTTTTCCTATAAGGTTCCAGTGAATTTAGTTTCATTAATGTCTAACCTATCTCCAATCATCGACTTTACTCAAACTAGTTGAATCATCAAAGTCAATATGAAAAATGTAAATGCTATGTACAATGCAGAAAATATTTTGTGATGTATTTTTCAATTTTTACACTTTTTAAGGAGTTCTAAAAGATTTTACAAATGTTTATGTATTTTTTTAAAATGGTTTAGCAAATGCTTTTGTCATTTTTCAAATCAAAAGACTTTTGGCGCAAAAAGGAAGTTTGTGCAAATATTTACACGGGCGTGCATCTATTATTTACAAGAATTAGGGTTGAAGGACGTACATATTTGAACGTTTGTTATTTTTATAGGTATGTATATACAAATTTTAAAGAATTTGAGTTATGTATATATTTCCCAAACCTATTTAGAAATGATTTTACAATCAATTTTGAAAACTATAGACTCAAATAATTTTTGCAAAAAATTACAAACATAAACAAATATTTGAAAATCATTTTGCAAAGATTTTTAAAACAGTATATGTAGATTTTCCAAATATTTTTACAACAATTTTCATAACCATTTACAAAGTGGTTTTCAAAATATATTTATTTCACGCAAAGAAAAGAGATTTTTACAAACCAAATAATTTTACAAAGGTTTAAAACATTTTACAAAATAATTTTCAAAAAGTTTACAAAAGATTTTGCAAAATTGTTTTATCTGATTTATTTATCACTATTTAAAAAAAAGTTTTGAAGAACAACATGCATATTTTTATTATATGGTTTAATGATTTGTACCAGCATATATATATATATATATATATATTATTTCAGCCTTATTATTCAAAAATACGAAAGTTCGAGTTATGGCTAGTCTTTATACAATGTATATACGACCCCCGTATTCTTAGCTCGAGCTATGTCCTTGTATATCGAAAAGAAAAGGGGATGAATTAACTTGTATGAAGTATATAAAAGTATAATGAATAAAGGAATGAAAGATGGAAATAAATGATAACTCGACCTTCCCCCCTATACTTAGGATCAAATAATCCTAAGTATAGTATACTGCATCTATATGCATGGAGGGTCGAGGTTGGGAATACATAGATTACATCTCATACTGTCTCCCACTAATTAGGGTAAAATATCCGAAAGTATACTTGAGAGAACAAATAAGATAAGAGGCAATAGAGGAGATAAAAAAACTAATAAAAAGAGTTGAAAGACAAAATACATTGGGTAAATGTATACACTTCCCCTATACTTCGTGTTAAAGAGCATTAAGTATAGGCAACAGTAAGAGTGATGAAACAAAATGGAGGAACAACACATAAATAAGTAGAGCCATCTTTACTTAGGACAAAGTACATCCTATGTATAAAAATACAAATATGATGAATGACATAGGGTACTCATGATATATGGAGACAAGAAGGAAGGAAACAATAAAACACATATATAAAAATAATGAAGAATGGTGAAGTGCAGGACGGTATCTAACAGCTGAATATCATACTTTCGTCATCGTCTCCCTGTGAAAATGATGACGCGGTCAGAAAGAGAAGGACACCCTAATATTCAATCAGGTGGTGTCAACAATCAAAACAGATCATAAACTAATCAAGAGACTAGTAGAAGGAAGCAGAACATCATCTCGTAAGAAAAAGTGAAAGACCAAAATTGAACTATAAGACAAGGAGGAGGAACGATCTATGTAGATTCCTTCATGCCACTCATAGTATCAGAAACATACAAAAGTGAAGAGCATGAGAGGCTCTACGTTGATCAACATTAGATAGATATAGGGTCGAAAGATCAAGAGCACAAAAAATATCACCAGACAGTTCTCAACCTTGCGAGTGTCTCACGGTGAGCAGACTCAAAGGAGTTAGGGGTCTCAGAACAATTAGAAGACTTCATCTCGTGATCCACCAAATAGTAGACAAAACAAAAGATGAGTTCGAGTACATAAATCAGAAGACTCGGTTTCGTACTACAATAGATTGGAGACATAACCACATATGAAGTTGAGTACTGACAAAATATTGTATCCTCCCGCGTATAACCCTTGGGGAGTGATACCCGCTAAGTAATGAATCGTCGTAATAGATCTCATCCTTGTGAGCATCGTCAGAAAGACTAGACTAAAAGAAATCAAATCAATAAGATGGATCAACAGAAGTGGTCTCAGTAGGCAACAGATCGACTACCCAACAGAAGAGACCGAAATAACTCAAAAATGTCACAATCTTTCATAGATATGTGAGAGTATCGTGAACTAGGCTAGGAAAAATCAGAAGAACGAGACTCATCCTTGCGAGAACCATCAAGGATAGAAAAGTCAAAAGAGTCCAAACAATAGTCTTGTGCTCCGACGGATTAAGAACACGATTAGACAAGGAGATTGACAACTCGTATTAGAGGACTCGACTTTGTGCACCACCAAGATGGACGCACAAGCAATGAGTGAAACTGATCCTAAAAAGAATGTTGCAATTTTTGGTAGATAGTCTTCGAGGAGTAATGCAAAATAAGTTGATCTAAATCCGGGAAATGTTGGCGTAAAGTCTCAGGTCCTCAATAATAATCAATCAATCATAAATAGGATGACATAAGGCCATAAAAGGGATAAGAGATCATAAGGGTTATCAGAATGTAGCACCTCGAATTAATCAAATTAACTGAGATGGATTAAGATGTCAGAAAGAGATCCAAAAAGTGCTAAATGGGGACAGAAGAGTCAAGAGATGGAGGATGGATCAGTCAAAAAGATAAGTAAAATCACGAGGGTCGTAAACATTGTCTCGTTGAAGAACATATAAAGATAATACATCAATCGCATCAATCAAGATGGCAGAAATGCAAATAAGATAGTATAGTCATAGCTCATGGAATAATCATTAAATCATTACAAATCAATCACAACCTCAATTCGTTGTGCAAGAGAAAAAAACCACAATAACGAATCACACCTGCAATCGTGCCAAATTTATAACCCTCAATAATTTTTATGTACATATCAAAGTCGGATCTACCAAAAATAACATATCAAACTAATCATCCTCAAATATGCCCATCTTACTCAAATAATTCCTGCAATCATAATCTTGAGGTGGCCATCACATAGCAGCACAACAATCCTGAGTGCAGGAAGAGATGATACAGAAGGGAACGAGGGTAGTCAAGAATGGCAGAATGAGGACAAAATTGTTGTTCAAGGAGAGAGTCTTCTTGAACTGGACCAGAGATAGGGTGATATGGAAGGTAATAGTTGCAAAATCTGGCTGCAAAAGTAAAGATCAAAAATTGATATCACAATTCAATGAAATAGTTGTTGGACATGCTAGATAACAACGAGCCATTATGCAATAAATGTTATTGCAATTAGCATTCCTTGATTTGAAATGTAAAATAATTAATTTCCATAATAGGTCCCATAGTACAATTAGGATTTTGTACCATGGCCATCTTAATGATCATACAAATGTCTATTCAATAATCGAATCATAGAGGCTAGTGCATGGATGAATATCTAAAGAGTTAGATCTATGACGAATCGAGAACCGGCAAAAGATTATTTAAGATTATCTCTAATCTATGGAGGGAGATGGAAATCCTCTCTCTGAAGATCGATATGTAATTGACCTCTTTATGCAAGTCCTTTGCATAGGAATAGACATTCGGAGGTGTTAGATAAATTTGGTCAAAGATTTGACGTAACGAGATCGAGATAACCAAATTCCTATGTTGTATGATGTCACGATATAGGAACGCATCCTCTGATCAGAGACAGATGTGTTACTATATGTCTAAGTATGTACATTTGTCAGATGAATAGGTTGCAAATCTAATCAAGATCTATACACCGATGTGCTGGTGTGCATGCAAGGGCATACGAGTAATACGATCTCTTAATTGGATCATACAAGTTTATTACTGCACCGAATTACATGAGCTCACTCAAGAGGTATTGTGAAGAATCAAATTCCATGCATAGTCATCTTGCTTTGGAAGCTTGAGTGAATTTATTGGTTTTATATATACTTTTGGATAGTATATGATCAAGACCTAGGTATGATATATGGTTTTGGAAAGTATATGATCGATACCATCTCACAATGATCAAATGACAAACTTAATGATAAAACCATGAAGTAGACAGTGTAAAATTGATCTCGTACTTCGATTTTATTTAGGATCTTGCAGTATGCAGGATGTACATGTATTGAGAATACTGAGGGTGATGTGAACATAAAATGATTGTATAACCATGATGCTTCCATTATATTGGAGTGATGAAACGGGTCAGGATTTTAGTGACTCATCTCAATATAGAAGTAATCTAATCTTGGTCTAGATATTGGACATTGATTTGAATGTGATTCAGATGCAATGGGAAATTAGATTTGCGGTCTTGATGTAATGAAGCATCTGTAAGAGGTCTGCAAGATCTAATTTTGAGAAGTGATCTCAATATCCTTGTCACTATACATGGAACAATACAATCGCCCGGTCCTTATCTCCAAGTAACACCGGAGAAAGCGCATTATCCTTGAAAGAGTTCATGATAATTTCATTGTTGATGTTATATATCCAATCATTGAGAAAATTGATAATTAAATGTGATTTATTATCATGAATAATATGTTTTTGATTCATACTAGAAGGAGAGTTATCCAAAAAAATTAAATTTGATTTAATTATGAAAGATGTGAGTAATATGAATATGATTCATATTCTTTGGCAACATGAGAATAAGCATCAAAGATGATTAAATTAGATTTAATTATCATAGATAAGAGTAATGTGTATAGAAATATCCATATTAATAATATATTATAAATGTGATTTATAATATATAAGAGAGAGCTATTTGTGATTTACATTTGTTAAAAATGTTGATGGGAATTGGATTCGCATTGAACATTAAATTGAAAATGTAATTTACATTTTATTTTCGGTTATTAAAGTGATTCACAAGTTTCCAATGGCATGATTGCAATGGTCACAAAATATTTTGGAAATATTTGGGTTAAAACTTTTACAATAAAAGTTGTTGCATATGTGCAATATTTTGTGAGATATAGGATCTAGACATAATTGGAATGAAACGACATCTTTTCCATACATGGAGTTGATGACCTACTTGTACTCTCCAAGTTGGTGGCCGTCCACCCTATACATTGAAGGAAGCCTAATTTCTTTCCAAGATATTCCACATTTATTGTCTTTAATTTATACTGAAATATATTGATTGATTTTAAATATATTAAATTTATTTCAAATACAACAAAATATTGTTGTGTTCTTATCCACAAGATCATAGCCATTAAAAAAACACAAATCAATGTGAGCCATTGGATTTGAGTTGTCCATGGATTGAGATCCATGGATCCCAATATATTATAAAAGGAGAGGCACCCCTTTGCTCTTCTTTACACAACACAAGTTTACAACAACTCTCTCTCACTCATTCTCTACACGTCCTCTCTTTCTCTCTGATAGTGGCCATCTACCATGGAGCCCTAGAGAGAGTCACTTTCGATGGAGTGTCACTGTTTTGTTGTCGAACTGTTTGCTCGTGGATCTCCAGCTCCTTCGGTACACCTCGCTCGTGAAGAAGATATCGATTGTCATGTGACGAGATTATGAGATTCTTCGCTAGGATCATCAACATTGATTGCGAGAAGCACACGTTTCATCAACGTGCTCGCAAGCATCTCTTGCGTCGCATCAGACTTGAGATAGGAGGTCCTTTCGATTTGAGACTCGATCACATCCACACTTCAAGAAGTAACCTTAATACTTGTTTGTGGTTTAGATGAAACAATCTGATAAACATTATTGAATCTTGTAGTCTCATCACATGCAATATTTTTAATTTCTACTGCATTGAGTAACTATTGTGACTAGTTGCTCCCTATCGAATATGATGAGATCCTCACGCTTTCGTGATGAACTTAAGGATCTAACCATATCCTTAACTTGTTAAATAATATGTACAATGAAAGGGGAAAGAAAGATTTAAAAATAATAACTATAAATTTCATGGATCAATCAAATCATGGAATGATGAACGTGAATGGATCCAAAATCATAATCAATGTACAAAGCAAACCCCAAGATCACCTACTCAACACGGTGAAGACCAAAGATGGTGGTCCTTTTCCTTTTCCATTTTAAAGTTAGGTGAGTTTCAGAAATGATGTATAAATATGTAGGTAGTCCTGGGATTGGGGCACTAATCTTTAATGTGTACATGAGAATAAAATGCACATACAATGGGATGTTCCTCTCCACGAAGCAATGAATCCATTACATTTTTTTACAAGTCTATTGGAGTTAACATTCCCACTATTATTTCTTATTATCATTTTTTTACTCTTCAATGCAATCACCTTCGAGTTTACAATTCCATTAACATCCTAGGTGATCAAAATTAGAAGGAGACGGTCGAAAAAGCAATGCAAGTCAGAAATTGATGATATATGCATCGCTCGAAGACATTGCTTCTTAACTCTCTACATGGGGGTGCATAAAAAAATGAAAGCTACCCTATACGAGATGCAATCTGATGAAATCACCCTATATAAGTAATTACTAATATTGTGAAGCACCAGATGCTAACTATTGAGATATCAAATCTAAGTCCAATCTTGGGAACCTCTCGATGCCCACCATAGTAGGTCCTGCAAGCATTGTATGAGGCTCCTTGAGGTGTGTGGTATCAACGCTAAATAACCAACAATTACGATTTGACTAATTACAAAAGTGAATCTATACGCACATGCAAATATATTAGGGCTTTGGACCTTAATCTATTGAGCAAGCAATTACTACGATAGGTCTCATTCATAAAAAATGTATAGAAATAAAGTCGAAAAACAAACAAAAGTAAAGCGATAAAAATGTGGCAAAACTGTTGACTCCCAAGCAAACAATCGCTCGGGCACTAGACCTCGTAATGTTCTCAAGTTCGAGATGGTCCAAATTATTACAAATTAAGAATCACTCTCTTGCTTTTAATTACAAAATTAAGTGTAAAAAATTGTCTTCAAAAATCTCTCCAAGTCATCATTTAATGCTTTCTCCTACTGGTTAAGTCAGAAAGTCCCTCCACCTTGTTTGGATGCGCATGTCCGCCTAAGAAGACCTCGCTCACATATTTATCTCTCGCAACAAAATCAAACAAGGAGGAATGATAGACAACTCACAATTACTATCAAATAAAAGAGAAAATGAAATAAAGAGGAAAAATAATAAATAGACATCAGTAAACAAACAAATAAAAGAATCCAATCTATGCAACATTGGTCTGCGGAAATGGTGCCATTTTATTACCTGGATATTATGCGGGTCAAAAAATATCCTTATGGTCTACGAAGGTAGAGTGTCACTGAGGCGACACAAAAAATCTCAAGTCAATCAACAATAAACCCACATATATAAATCGAGCAATAAGTAACAAAAATGTGGAGTTGAAATTTATTATAACTCTATAACAATGGTGTATAGTGTACAAGCACGTGTAGAGGTCGAACTCAAAAATAAATTGGTAGATTGTGCAATAAAGCTCAAAAACTTGCTCTTTTCTCTATTCCATTTACTATATTCATGTATGGGTCTTTTATTTTTATATTTTTTATGGATTATAATTTTTGTATTTTTTAGTTATTTTCAAATCAATAATTTTGGCTTTCTTTCTATATTTTCTGAATGTTAATTTCTTTTTTCAATATATATAATACAAGAATATGCAAGGCTATATATACAACAAAGTGAAGTATAATTATATATACTAATAAAAATGATCAAAACAGAGGAAAATTCTGTGTTTCATTTAATTTCCTAATATCTTTATGATTTACTTAAATTTTATCTAATTTTTATTTATTTTAATAAAAAAACCCAAAACATGGATTAATAAAATATGCCATTTTTAATTCAGGATTAAAAATAACAAAAAGATTATAAAATTCTTCAAATACATTTTAATGGATAGATATTATCTTAAGAAAACTAGGTATAAAAAAATTATAATTTTGAGGATTTTTATGCATTTTACTATTGTTTATTGGTTTTTAGATCTTTTTTAATTTTATGTGTTTTATTTTCCTATTATTAGCGATTTTTGGTCTGGAGTTATAAACTATAATAATAGTAATAATAATGATGATGATAATAATATGTATTTTTCAGGATTTTTTCAAAATGTATTTATATTTTCTAGTATTTTCAAAGTTTGTCAGGGATAAAAAATGTGCATGAGTTTTAATAATTTGATTAATAGCTTAAAATGTTAAAAAAATATAGAAATAAAGTACATGTTAACAAGTGTTTAACACTATTTTTTGAGATTTTTTGGAGCATGTATGACATATTAAATAAATAGAAAAAAATAAAAATATATATATAGTATCCAGGGCATATTTGCAATTAAAATTAAAGATAAAGATTCATTTGTAAATGTACAAAGAAAATAGAACTAATATTCACATTTTTAGGCTAAACATAAATAAAAAATTACTGGGGGTATTTCAGCAAAATGGCCACCTTGTGTGGGACAACATGAGGTGACCTAGCAAGGACCCATATGCAATATACAATATGTTTAGAGGCCTTTATGAAATTTTTCCACATTTGTGTTACACTGCACAAATTGTTTATAGGACTACGTAAATATTACAAAAAGATGGGTCTTACTGTGTAATTTTCCCGCATGGGTGCAGAGATGGACAATAGAGGTGGTTTCATTTTACACATCTCGGCATCTGAGCCACTAATAACCTTTTGCATCTGAAGTCCAAGATATGATCTTTAGAAGGGATCCAACAAGGTTTTTATTTCAATGAATCATTCACAGGTGAAAATGTGGTCGTCGCAATCTGAAGAAACGTCAAACCAAAATTTATATAAAACTCAAGAAAGAATACATAAAGCAAAAGCAGAAAGAGAATTTGTTTTTTAATTTATATGTATAGCTAACAGGAACGAATGTGAGGAGGGTAAAAAATCATGAGGGTATTCTATGCAATTAATAATCAATGAAAGAATGAAGGAATTTCTATGCACACTATGCTTGGTTGTTGTGTTTTTTATTTTTAATATTTTTATGAATTTATTTTATATATTTTTTGTTTTCAGGTTTTTTTATTTTTTTTAGAAAATGTTTTTTAATTTTTCTAACAATGAGGTAATTAAATAAAATTTAAACCACCCAACCTCTCTTTTTGTATTTTTCAAGTATACAAAAAATGATCTGAAAAATAAACTAAACTTGTTTTTTGATAAATTTCTTATGTTTTGTGATTTTTTAAAGATTTTTTATCTTTTTTAATCATTGAAATGAATCCAAAATATGGAATATAATAAACAGAGAATAAAATGAATGTTTTTGGAATTTTAAAATGATAAAGAATGTCAAAATGTGTGAATTGTAGTTAGAATTAAATAGATTTTTTAGGATTCTCGTTACACATATTATGTGTTATTTTTTATTTTTAAAGGAGTTTTGTGAATTTTTAATGTTTTTAGGAGTTTTGTGATTTTTATGAAGAATGAAAATGCTAAAATTGGATATAAATTAAAACAAATAAATGAAACACATTTTTTTAATAATTTTTAAAGCCATTTTTTTATTTTTATATGTCGACCTATAATTTATGAGATTTTTGAAACTTAAAAGCAATAAAAGAATAAGATTGTGATATATGTTTTTTTGGATGTGGATGCAATAACAATGTATTATGAGTTATATAAGTTTTTTTGTAATTTTTATATGGGTTTTGAAATTTTAATTTGATTTTCAAAAAGAAAAAATATAATAGACTCATAGAGACTTAATTGTAATTATTTAGACTTTGCAAGGTAAGTAACAACAAATAAAAAAGTTGTAGGGCAGAGAATGTAAAATATCCAACAACACACGTGCATAGGCACATGCTACCTGTAGGACCGGACTTGGATTTAAATAAAATAAACTCAAGATCCAAACAAACTCAAAATGACAACTATTTTTATTAAAAATAACCCAACATATCACGTACAACACACGAGTTCAGTTTAAGTAGGGACTAAAGAGAAAATGAAATAAATACATTGGCTTGCATGCAAATGTTCTACTAAAAACAAGATGACACGTGTCCCCATAGGGACTTTTTTCGAAATAAAATAAGATATGGGTATAAATGCAATAGTACCCTCTAAATACATGGCGTGAGGAACATCGCAGATGCGCTACTTCTTTTATCCAACACCTGAGATAGCTTTGGAATGGAATGGATGGTGTTGATCAGAGCTTGATCATCAATCAAAAGTTGAATTTTCGGGCGAAATCAATTGTTTGAATCTAATCTGGCACAGAGTTCTTGATCTGACAGAGATGAGAGTACCTAGAGGAACTAGAATGAAGGAATACTCCGATGAGTTTCACTCGGGGAGAACTCTATCTTGGCTCGCCTAAATCCTATCCTAAAAGTTGCCACATCTCCTTGTATCTTTTCGCTAGAGATGAGTAGGAGAAATGGAGCTTAGATTTGCCTTGTCTACATTCTGGAGATCTGCTTTGGAAGATGCTTCGGACGAAGCTCCAAAAGTGATTAATTCATTGATGCTTCGTGCTTTGACCATGTGAATGCAGTCTATTTCTCGAAGGTGTGCTTTGGCCAAGAAATTAGGTCAAAAACACATGATATGGTAAAAGGACGGGGGTCTCCAGTGAGGTATGGTTGCAATGGAGATCGAACTCTAGATCTATGAGGATTTGGAGGTGGGCAAATGGTGGAAGAGCAGGAGAATGGCAAGGCTGATGTGTAGACTATTGGACACGCAAGCATACAACTATCCATTATGAAATAAATTTTGTTGCAAATATCATTCCCTGACTTGAAATGAAGAATGATTAATTTGCAAAATATGCCCCTTAGTACAATTAGGGATATATATACCATGTCCATCTTGATGATCATATAGTTGTTTATTCAATTGTTGAATCATAGAGGATGGTACCCGGATAACCATCAAAAGTGATAGATTGAAGCACCGTAATTTGATTATTAAGAGGCCATTTCCAGACCAAGAAGCAGATGACAATACTTTCTCTAAAGTTTGATATCTAACAGATTTCTTGATGCAGGTCTTCTGCATAGGAATAGAGATACCATGATGTTAGATCAAATAGGTTAAAGAGTTTACTTAATGATATTAAGATAACCAAAGAAGTATGTCGTATGTTTTCATGTTATAGGCACGTATCCTCAGACTGGAGACAGATGTGTTACTATATGTCTAAGTATGTACATTTGCCATACCAATAGGTTGATGACCTAACCAATGTCTATACATTGACACTCTGGTATGCATGCAAGGGAATATGAGTAATATGATATCTTAATGGGACTAATCAGGTTCATTATTGAATTGGAAGACACGAGCTCGCTCATGAGATATTGGGAAGAATCAAATTCCATCTATGGTCATCTCGCTTTTAATTCTTGACTAAATTTGTAGGTTTGATATATGGTTTTTGGAAAGTATATGATAAATAGCTAGGTGTGATATATGCTTTTGGAAAGTATATGATCGATATCAACTTCTAATTATCGAATGAGAACCTTAATGATAAAATCCTGAAAAAGAAAGTCTAAATAGATCTAATACTTCGAGTTTATTCCAGGTCATTCAGTATGTAGGATGTACATGTATTAGCTTTATCTGAGGGTGATGTGATCATAAATGATCGTATAACCATGGAACTTCCATTCATAGGGAGTGATGAAATGGGTCTGGATTTTAGTGACTCATGTTAGTAGAGAAGTGATATGATCTTAGTCCAAATGTTGGACATTGATTTAAATGTCATTTAGATGAAATGAGAACATTAGATTTGCGGTCTTGTGTTAATCTAGCATATATGAGAGGTCCGTAAGATCTAGATTTGAGATTTAATCTCAATATCAAAGTCACTATATGTGTAACAATACAATTGCCATGTCCTTATGTCCAAGTAACCACGGAGAAAGCGCATTATCCTAGAAAGAGTTAATGGATTATTTCATTATTGATATCATATATCCGAACACTGAGAAAATTGATAATTAAATTTCATTCAATTATTATGAATTGTATGAATTTAATTCATATTATAAGGAGACATAACTAAGATAAATCAAGGTGATTTATTTAACATATATATGAATAGTGTGAATGCCATTCATATTACTGGAGCACGTGAGAAAGGACATCCTAGATGATTAAATGTGATTTAATGATCATTAATATCAGTAGAGTGGATAACACTATCCATATTAATATGATATATTATAAATGTAATTTATAATATATCATGGAGAGCCTATTGTGATTTATATTTGTTGATAAATTATTGATGTTAATTAGATCCACATTGGATAATTAATTGAAAATAAATTTTACATTTTATTTTTGGGTTGTGAATGTGATTCATAATTTCTTAGTGGCATGATTGAAACATTCACAAATTAATTTGTAATTAATTATGCTAATATATTTGCAATAAAAGTTTTTGCAAATACTAAAGATGATTAGTTGCGATATTTTATCACGTAAAATAGAGTTAAAGAGAGCCAACTTAATAGGTGGTGGATAACTACCCTTGAATTGTTCAAGGGTAGTCTTCCGCCCTATTTTAGGGATTGACTCTATATCTCTCTTTATCCTCTTATATAATTTATTTCGATAAATTAAATTATTTTGTTGATAATTCACTGTATATTTAATTTAAACTATTTATTATTGTGTTTTCACAACAAGATCATGGCTATTGAAAGAAACACAAATCAATCTCATCCATTGATTTTTTGTCGTTCATGGACTGAGATCAATGTATCCAAAAATACTATATAAAAAGAAGCACCCCTTGCTCTTCAAGTTACATCATCAATCATCTTTTTCTCTCATTCTCAACATGCCAAGCCTCTCTCTCTCATTGTGGACATCCATCATGGAGCCCTTAAGAGAGTCGCCATTACCTCAGCATCATCGTTATGCTATTGGATTGTTTCTCATTAATCTCCATCTCCTTCGGTGCTCCTCTCTCGTGAAGTAGACGTTAGATATTGTGTGACGAGATCAAGTGATTCACCGATTGGATGATCAACATGGATTGCAAGCAGTACGGTTCTCATCAACGCGCTCGCAAGCGTGTCCTCCATCAAATCGGACATGAGACAAGAGTTAGAGACTCAATCGCAACCACACTTCACGAGTTATTCTCAATACTTGTTTATGCTTTTGCTGAAATGATCCGAGAAGTGTTCCTGGATCATGTGGTTCCATTTGATTAAAAATAAGCAACTAGTGTGACTAGTCGCTCCCGATCGCATTCGATGTAATCCTCATGCTTCCATGAGCACTTAATGTTAGGAAGACTTGGGCTCATTAGTGCTTGTGAAAAGTTTATTGCGTTTCATTCTTGCAGCCCTGTTTTGTGAGTATTTTCGCCCATGTATAATATGTATAAACATAAAATTGTAACTTGGATAAAGCTACCTACTAAACAGGGAAACATTGTGATTTGAGTTTGATTAATTTCGAATCTGATAGCTCTTGTTATTATCATTTTAATGAACATATATCCACTATTTCATGGATGGCGAATGTTGATGTGATTAATGAGTTCGTTACTATTTTTAAATGCTTGTAAATGCATGTTAATCACATGTTTTATGTTAAAAGTAAAATTAGACAACTTTATAAACTTACTTTGCATTATTTGGATTTAAATTGATTAAGATTTGATAATTTAGTGCGTGAGGGTCACTAATGGAAATTACATTCCTAATTAAGAACCTCGTGATTTTCATTTAAGAAATTGATAAAATGAATGGTTAATTTCTTGGAATAGTTGTGGATAAATATTTGAGAACTATTGGATGATAATTATTTCATTAAATGGAATTGCTTTAGCCAATAATTTATTACATACGATCTATATTAGTAATTGGTCACATTATCTAGTTTCGAACAAACAAAGTTGCTTGAATAGAATTGGGAATTTGTTTAGCAAATTTACATGTAACCAAAATGGGTTTGATTATTATTATATGGTATAACTTAGGTTGAAAAACTTATTATCATCCCAATTACAAATTGATCAATTTGGCATTATCCTTGACGAAGGTGGATATGGTGTCTAGTCAGGAAACATTGGGGTAGCAGGTCGCTCCGTGAGAGGTCTGTCCCAGTCCCATCAGTACTGGCCATGTCATCAAGTATAAAAGAGATAATTCTTACGAGACCATGATGTATTTTCTAACTATTAAAATTCAAATAATACGTACCTTGAGATAATACATCCTTTCAAGTAACAATTAAGTTTGTTGGTTGATTGAACTAGAATGACAATTGATTTAATGTGATTAAATTAATTAGATCCAATAAAATTAAAAGACTCTACGATGAATAGAGTTGTATTTCTCTTAGAAGAATTAATTATTGTGAATATTATTCATAATGATTAATTATAATTTGAACATGATATGGAGGATCACATAAGTGACATCCACGGTCTCTCATCAAGGCAAAGGAATCCATCACCAGTGATTGTACGGAGGAGATGCTTGTTTGATGTGACATCTCTTGCATACAAGCGCATCTGGATCGGGCTCTTTGCTTCTCAAAAGAGTAAGGTTGTATGCGTGACCCCAATATCAGGTGCTCATATTATTGGGTGGATATTGGATTGTGCATAGGGAGTGCTATTCCAATTGATGGTCGGTACTATTAATGACAGGTAAACATCACCTTAGGGGTGGTGGGCCCGGGTGTTAAGGATCAAATTAGGAATTTAAGTTGGACTTCCATGGCGGAATGTGTTCCTGCTAATTTTTATCCAAGTTTCATGTTCTCATATTATTGGGATGTGACAAAGATAAGAAAGGAGATCCCAAATCTTTCTTGAGATATAATTATAAGTATATCTCTTACATTGAATGTAATTAAAATAATGAACAATTAATGTTGACAACGCAAGATAACTTTAATATAAAAAATCCTAAATCAAAATAAAACACAGACACACACACACACACACACACACACACACACACACACACATATATATATATGCAAATTTCTTATTTCAGATAATCTTTCATTAAACCCCGTCAATAATATACTCGATAACAACCAATATATTATCATGGATGGGATCCATGATCAAGATATTGTACTTGTAGTTGGACACATAATGTATGCGGTTGCAATGTGCAAGTTCCTTCGTAGTAATAAGGAGTAACAGTTAAATAGACAATAGGATAAAAACCCTAGGGTTTTTATGTCTCTATAGTATTGATTTCTAATTGAATGTACTTTGGAAGTAACATGTCGATGATGATAGTAATTGCCAAATAATATTTATAAAAATATAAGAAGATGTTATGGCAAACTTATGTGCTCTCAACATTTCATCATGAAAGAAATGGTTCACTACATTATGCATGAATGGTGGCTCTATAAGAGATGATGTATTCAAAATGTTTGAGTACCTACCTGAACCCAAGTCTTTGAGAGTTAAAATGTATATAGATATGATGAGTGTCATCATTCTATTGTTTATAGTGAATTAATTCATGAAGCTTCATAATATCCATATTGTATGAATTGAATGAAGCAAGTATGAATGATGAAATACTCTTATATAGAAATCCTTTTAATTTAATATAAAAGATCCTATATCTTAAGCAATGGTTGTTTATAGACGAAGAGAGCGCAGTGAAAGCGTGGGGTGGACCCAAATAAGAAGGAAAGTCAAAGAGTTGGTTGTACTTCTGAGACTTCCATATGACATACAAATAGTTGGATGAATGCCAATATGGCAAAAAGTTAATGCACTAGTAGTGTGAATATCTAGATTATCTAGGATCCTTAGAGAAGGACTAGTATAGTGCATTGAAATAATCTACATTTGATCATTAAATGACTTGCTTATTAGATAAGATCAAAAGTTTGATAATTGTATCTCATTCTTCTAATAACACTTGCAAATTGATGTCACATGTTTTATAAGACTAGAAATTTGATCTTAAGGTTTTCCACATGGATATTGATGTAATTGTTGCAACAATCTCTAGTGGATAAATAGACATAATAATTTTAGTGGGAGAGCCCTTAGTCTTAGAGAATGTGTCTATCAGCTAGATATTAGAATATACTTATTGTTTATTTCTAAATGTTGTTAATAAACATGAATTATGGAATATACCAATCATGAAGAGTTATAATGGATATATATTAGATACTAATATGAGATATGGAGGACTCTGCTAAATTAGAATATTAATGAATGGTTCATTAACTTTTATAATACTAAAATTCTTAAACCATAAAGGAACAACGTGAGGATGATGATCATTTTACAATGATCTAGCATCAAGCCTTGGACATATGTCTGTTAATGAGATGAGTAGACTAGTAAGAGATGAAATTTCAGAATGTCTAAAATTTCAAAGCTTACATACCTGTGAGTATTGTATTCATAGAAATATGTCCAATATACTCATCGTTGAGAATGGTTTAAGATGTCAAGGTATTCAATATCTCGTACATATTAATGTATTTGGGTCACATATATCATGATAAACGTTGATGATATGTGATATCATTTGATGATTATTTGTGGTACGAGGTTTCTTTTTTATAAAGCTTTGAAATTTTCAAAGATTTCATAATTTTGGTTTATAACCAACGTTTGGAGGAAGATGAAATGAAATTGATCTAACCTAGGTATCCTATACCTATTAGATCAATTCATGGAATACCTTATGGAGAAAGGAATATCATTCCATTCTCACTCCTCCTTATTCACCTAAACTCAATGGTATTGTAGGGAGATACAAATGATCACGTGTGACATGATTGGATTAATGAAAATTCATAGCATAGTTACTTCTTAGTGTCCAGCTATATATGTAGTACAGACTACGATATATATCCTTAATCAGTTTCCATGCAAGTAAGCTGGAATTTAGCACCGGGGAGTGATACTTCATTCAGAAAATAAAGGATGGTAGGATACCTACTTTATGACCTTGAGATTCTTAAAAGATATCATCGCTAAGAATGTGATTCTAGGAGGATGACTCTCTTGAGAATCAAGATGAAAATGAAGTAAAGGAACTCATTTCACCTCGAGAGGATAATGAGGCTCCCAAAATCGAAAACTAAAAGGTTAAATAATGATGAAACACTAATACCTCTTGAAATTGTTTTAGGGATGGATTCCATGCATCAGATAAGTCAGAAAATGATCTGACTTAATATAATGAAATATAAGAATATCATGACATCGAAATATTGATGTTAGTAATAAATTCTAAAGTAGACATCGTATACAAGTATTCTACATGGACCCTTGAGGATCCACCTATATGGGTAAGACCCGTTAAGGTGTAAATGGATCTTCAAGAGAAAGAGGGAACCTGTTGAGAAGGTAGAGACCTTCAAAGCACAACTCATAGCCATGAGCTGCACAACGAAGAGAAGACATCGCTTGCGATCAGACTTGCTTTCATGACCTTGCATAAACCCATCAGGATATTATTAATTATAGCTACACAACTTGAGTTTGACATCTTCAAGATAGAAGTCAATATTGCATTCCTCCTTGAATACCTCTCTAAGTATATTCACATGAAATAGCCTCAGGGCTTCATGGTTGAGGAAAAGCAAGATGTGAAACTTAAAGAACTCCATCTATTGACCGAAACATGCTTCTTGTAGTTAGAACATCGTATTTGAAGAAATTATAAAGGTTATGATTTCAGATAAAATCAGGATGAACCATATGAACCTTAGTGAGAGTGTCACTGTGTTCATTATGGTAAATGTAGATGGTATCACAATAATTTGGAATGATATAAGGATAATAATAAATGTTTTATTGACTGGCTATTCCATACCTTCGGATATGATCTCAAGGATACCTCTTATATCTTAGCTCTGAATTTGTTCAAAAGCAAAGTGAAGAGGGTATTGGAATTGTCACATCAGTGGTACACCTTAGACATGTTCCATTTTTTAAAAATCTAAGAAACACTTCTTTTCCTTATGATATGGTATTGACATGTCTAAAGGGATAGCACCTTAAGGAGTGGAGGTAGTAAATGCTAAAATACTTGCCCTCATGCATTAATTATGAGAAGATAAGTGTTTACAAAATGTGTACAAAAGTCATATGTCTACCAAGTAATGGGAGTAGTAAGTTACCACTCGTACTATGGAAATAAAACACTTGATTACAATAATAACAATATCTTCAAAGATGACATGACTTTTAGAGATAGTTATCTTTATGTCTTACCTTTAAGAGCTTAAGAATTTAAGATAGAGATCTAAAAAGGATCTTAACTATGGATATCTTAGGAGATAGAGATCTCCATGAATAAGGGCATTCTTATAAGTATAGTGGAAAATACATAATAGTTATAATAATCATTAAGTTGTAGTACCAAGGACACTTTAACTAACAAAGTTGAGTATTTGTTGCATAAGATGCAACATTCGCTTTGGATGCATGCACTGTTATTGAGGGATATGCATGTGTCGTAAAAGGATTTGGCATAGTCTCTTAGGAACATAGTGGTTGATTAGCTTACCTAGATATATTAAATATCCTATGATTGTCATATTTGTGTGGGTTTAAAGATTAGTTGAAGGGAGAATTTCTTTTTCTTGTATATTAAAGGGAATCCCTAGGGCTCTTTATATAGGTAGAGAGGCCTAGGGTTACAATGCAATTGACATATGAGATGACTAATCTACCCCTAGGGTTTGTGGGTAGATTGCTACACAACATGACTAATCTACCCCTTGGGTTTGTGGGTAGAGTGCTTCTCAACACTCCCCTTCGAGCTGGAGCATATATATCAATCATGCTTAGCTTGTTACAACATTTTTCAAACTGTATTCGTGCAAGCGGCTTGGTGAATATATCCGTCGTTTGATCCGAGGAATGTACGCTCTGAGTACGAAGTAGCCCTTTCTATATCAAATCTCTAGTATAGTGGCAGTAAATTTCCACATGTTTGGTTCGTTCGTGGAACATAGGATTGTTGGCTATGTGCATTGCTGCTTGGTTATCACATCTAAGTTCCATGATCTTTTCAGGAGTGATATGAAGGTCGGTAAGTATAGACCGGACCCATACTAGTTCTGCTGCGGCTTGAGCCATGGCTCGGTATTCACTTTCAGCACTTGAGCGAGAGACCACAACTTGTTTCTTTCTTCTCCATGTGATTAAATTTCCTGCAAGATAAGTGCATAACCCTGTAGTGGACTTTCTATCGATCAGGCATCCTCCATAATCTGCATCTGAATATGCCATGAGATCAAAGCCATTGCCTTTGGTGAATAGTAGTCCTCTTCCTGGAGATGATTTGATGTACCTTAAGACCATCATGCATTGTCATAGTGGGCTAAGGTAGGGTAGTCCATGAACTGGCTAAGTTTCCCAACAGCAAGAGCGATATCTGGTCGTGTGATGGTAAGATATAGCAGCTTTCCCACTAGACGTCAGTATCAACCACTATCCTCAACATCGCCTGCCTCGTAGATGTGTCCTTTAGGATCCATGGGTATCTGAGCTGGCTTGGATCCTAGCATCCTTGTTTCTTGAAGGAGGTCAGTAGCTTACTTTCGCTGGGACATAACAATTCCTCTCTTGGATCTTGCTATTTCAATCCCTAGGAAATATCTTAGTGGTCCCAAGTCCTTGATCACAAATTGCTCTGCTAGTTGTTTCTTCACTTCTACAATACCATCGTGGACATCTCCTGCGAGGATAATGTCATCCACATATTCCAGCATAGCTACGATTCCTTTTCCATTCGTCCGTATGAAAAAAGAATGATCTGCTGAAGATCGGATGAGGCCAAGATTCTCTAATGCTTCTGATAATTTTTGAAACCATGCGCGGGGACTATGCTTGATACCATATATGGCCTTGCGTAGTAAACAAACTTTCTGACACTCCCCTTGAATCTCGAACCCAGGCGGTTGCTGCATATACACAATTTCTTGGAGGTCTCCATAAGGGAATGCGTTTTTCACATCTAGTTGATGTAGGGTCCAATCAAGCTGTACCGCTACTGCCACGAGAATTCTTATGGTGGATAAACGAGCAACTGGCGAGAAGGTATCAAAGAAGTCCACCCCATAAGTTTGCGTAATCCCTTTTGCTACAAGTCAGGCTTTGTAGCGAGAAATAGAACGGGGGGAGGTGATACATGAGTGCCAGATTGGGATTAATAAGGGAGAGATTCAAAGAAAGTAACACCATCACTTATGTAGTGTCTCTTGGCACGTGGGTCATAGCACCTATAACCTTTCTGATTTCGAGCATATCCTCGAAAAATACATTTGACTGCTCTGGCTGATAGTTTATCCCTACCAGTATCTAGAAGATGAACGAATGCGACGTAACCAAAGACTGGAGGGACATGAAATATAGCTTTTCCTTGGAAAAGAACCTCAATAGGTATCTTCTCGTCAATAGAGTGGAAGGCATGAGGTTAATAAGATATGTGGCAGTTAGTACCGCATCACCCCAATATGTAGATGGTACATGATAGTCAATGAGTATTGTGCGAGCAATATCAAGAACATGTTCTATGTTTACGCACTGCCACTCCATTCTGCTGGGATGTGTGAGGACAGGTGGTTTGATGCAAGATTCCTTGAGACCCTAAGAATGATTGCATGTTATGTGAGACCAACTCCTTAGTGTTGTCAGATCTAAGGATTTTCATAGTGGTACCGAACTGATTCTTTATTTAATGTATGAATTGAACAATGATATGAAAGACATCAGACTTATTTTTTATTAAGAAAGACCAAGATACACGAGAAAAATTGTCTATAATAACCAAATAATATCTATTCCCCAGTCGATCAGGATAATGACTGGGTTCCATATGTCATGATGAACAAGTTCAAATAGACTACTTGAATGAACAATAATAGACAAAAGAAAAGGACTCCGGTAATGTTTCCCTAGTTGGCAGGCCTCACACTCTAGGTTGACAATGGGAGGGAGATGGGGAAGAACTCGTCGAAGCTTGTGAACAGAAGGATGACCCAGATGTCGGTGCCAAAGAGCACCGGAGGATGAAGAGAAAGTGGTCCGAGAGTAAGATGTAGTGTCAGAGGACTGGACAAGATTATATACTCCTCCCTTCTTCACGGCTCGCACCAATCGTCCTCCCAGTTAGTATGTCCTGAAATACACAAGATATAGTGTCAAATATTGCTCGGCAGTTGAGTTCTTTGCAAATCTGGATAACTGAAAGAAGACTGATGGGAAAATCCGGAACAAATAAAACATTATTGAGTCTGATATTAGGAGTTAGATGGACATCGCCTTTTCCTTTTATTGGGAAAATCGTCCATTAGCAACCTGTACAGTCCGTCCAGGAGGGATATTACGCATCTGTTGTAGGAGAGTTCGTTCGCCACACATATGACTGGAAGCACCGGTATCAATTAACCATTCTGATTTTGTAACTTTATTGGCAGACGCAATAAAGATACCTGATCGTGCCATAGCAACGGTGTCTGTAATATTGTACTGATAGGAGGCAGAGGACTCGTTCGAATGTAACCTATTGGGATGCTGCATCAGATCATCGAAGTCCTGTCTGGGGACCTCCACTACAGGACTATCTCCTTCATTGGCCATTTGAGCATCAGGAGTAGGGTACCCCTGCTTGTTATAGCATACCGCTTCTGTATGACCAAATTTGTGACAGTAAGAGCATTGGATTGTGCTATGACCTCGTCCTGGTGTGAAGCGACCTCGACCACGACTTCTTATAGAGCCACGACTTCCTCGTCCAGATGGGGTAGCGAGAGTAGAAATTTGCCCCTGATCAGTGCCTTTAGCACCTGTATGAGGAATAGGAAGACGACTCAGGGTATTGTAGTCTTCTTTAATGGTGGGGAGACTGGCTGCTGTGATCATTTGATCACGAGCAATTGAGTAGCCAGAATCGAGTTTGACAATAAATACAAGGACTTCCATCTGCTGACGATGTTGTTTCTGAGTCGGACATGTGCATACCGGAATACAAACATTATATCGCTCGAAAAGCGATTTTAAGAGAGATAAATACTCCGGTAGGGAGCCTCCTTCTTGCTTCATGTTGAGCATGTCAAAATACATCTGATACATCCTGGTTGAATTTCTATCCTGACCATATGTGGCTTGAAGAGAGGTCCACATATCGTGGGCAGTGTTGTAATAAACGAGTTCATCAGCTATGTGTTCAATAACACTGACCATAATCCATGAACTCACCATGCCGTCGTCTTTGTCCCATGTTGCATTTTTGCCTGTCTTCTCAGCGGGCTCTGACTCCAAGAGAATGTGTTCATTGTCGTATCCTCGTACGATCATGAGGAATATACATGACCACTTGGGGTAGATGGTGTCATCCAATTTAGGGTGCTCCCTCCATCATATCCTGGTGATGTCACATCTGATTGAGACATGATGTCAGAGGTAATAAGACCCGTTGTATTGAAAATAAGATAGCAACTTCTTCCTATAACATGTCAGGCGAAAACTGAAGAACAACATGCTTGAGGGTAGAGGGAGGTGCTGGAGAAGATGGGAGCCATAAGGAAGCTCCGCTGGAGTCGATGCCGAACTACGAGTTACGTACTGCTTGTAGACAACAACCGGGAGAGGCATCTGACATGTGGAGACGTAAGAGCCGTAGGAGAGGGCAGGGGCTCCGTAGTAAATAAGAATGGCTAGAAAGGAGGGCGGGTCTCAGTGGGGGAGGATTGGGAACGGGAAGTCAGTCTGGGGCGGGAATGGCTAGAACTCTGTCTCAGCGTGGGTCATCGGGCGATGCACAGTAGGGGGGCGATTGGGAATGGGAAATCGGTCTGGGGCGGGGGCTATCATGTCGGTGCTGGCGCGGTTGGGGTAAGAGGGTCGGGAGGGGGGGTTTCGTGAGGGAGGGGGGTGATTGGGATCGGGAAAACGGGTTGGGTGGGGGGGAGGGTGGAGCTCGGAGGTGGTGGGATGGTGGGGAGAGGGGAATGAACGGGGGCAGCGGCGACGATGGGCGGAGGGGGGGGGGGGGAGGCGAGGTCGGTGGTATCTGATACCAAGTTGAAGGGAAAATTTCTTTTCCTTGTATATAAAGGGAATATCTAGGGTTACAATGCAATTAAATGTGATTTAATTAAATGTGATTTAATTATCAAAGATATGAATAAGGTAAATGTGATTCATATTATTCGATCACATGATAATGGATATACAAGATGATTAAATTTGATTTAATTATCAAGCATATGAATAACATGGATTGGATTATCAATATTAATCTGATATATTATATATGTGACTCATAAAATATTAGACAGATCATATTGAGATTTATATTTGTTGATTAATTATTGATGTGAATTGTATTCACAATGTATAATTATTTGAAAATATAATTTACATTCTATTTTCGGTTGTAAATGTGATTCACAATTATTTAGTAGCATGATTGAAATATTCAGAATTAGTTTGTAATTAATTTTTTTAATATAGTTGTAATAAAAGTTGTCGCAAATATAAAGGACGATTATTTAAGATATTATATGTCACATAAAATAGAGAAAAAGGAAGCCACCTTAATGGGTTGTGGACGACCACCTATGAATTGTTCAAGAGTGCCCCCCTATTTTAGTGGTTGTGTCTCTCTCTCTCTTTATCCTCTTATCTAAATTGATTTAATTAAATTATATTGATGATAATTCAATGTATATTTAATTTAATTGAAATTATTTATTGTTGTGTTTTCACAACAAGATCATGCCCATTGAACAAAACACAAATCAATATCATCCATTGATTTAGTGTTGTCCATGGATTGATATCCATGCATCGCAAAATACAATATAAGAAGAAACACCACTTGCTCTTCAAGTTACATCATCAACAATCTCTCTCTCTCTCTCTATCTCTCTCATTCTCTACACACTAACCCTCTCTCTACCATTGTGGACATCCACCATGGAGCCCTTGAGAGTCTCCATCGTCGCAGCATCGTCGTTTTGCTACTAGATTGTTTGCTCTTGAATCTCGCTCGTGAAGAAGATTTGCTCTTCGATTGTGAGGAGCACACATCTTATCAACGTGCTTGCAAGCATCTCCTCCGTCGGATTGGACTTGATATAGGAGGTCTCTTGTTTTAGAGATTCAATAGCAACCACACTTCAAGAGGTAATCCTAATACTTGTTTGGAGTTTAAACGGAATGATCCAAGAAGTGTTCTAGGAACATGTGGTTTCATCAGATTAATATTATTTTAAATTTTGCCTCCTGGAGCAACTGGTGCGACTAGTCGCTCTCGATCGCATTTGATGCCATCCACACGCTTCCACGATGTGCTTAAGGATTTTCCCTTATCCTTCCCTTGTGAGGTCAGGGGTTGATTTGGACGATCAGAGATTGATGAATCCGCGATTCATCATATCAATATCTTGATCTTAGCAAAATCCCCGAGTAAAATCCCATAAAAATGTCCATAAAATCAATAAATTAACAAAATGACTCTTGTAAATAAAACACACTAATTATTGTATAGATCGTACAAAATAAATTAACAATAAAAAGCCACAAAATCAAAGGAGTTTTTCACATGTAAATAGCCCAAAACTTCATGCATTTTTAATAATTTCATTTCAACTCCTTTTTGGCTAATTCTTTCTCCAACATGTTCATATCAATGTATATAAAATTACAAAAATACAAAACAAATTATATCTCAAAAAAATGCTCCTAGATCCCAATGGGAAAAAGCCGTAAAGACCAACTTCCAAGCTAAATTCCCGCTCCGTATGAACTCCAAATTCACCAAACTCACTTTTAAAGTTCAAGTTAGAAGATTATCTATCCAACGGAAGTGGTTTCATTAAAATCGGAGCTCATTTGCAAAAGTTAGGTTTTGGGACCTAGATGTACATTATATATTATGTATATATTCATTCTTTCATCATTTTTTTTCTCATTACGAAAAATACAAAATATCATGATTGTGTTGTATTTTAATTATATTATTTTATAGTATTTTTCTGTTGTAAATATCTCTTATTAAAAAAAAATACAAATTAGAAAAGTAAACAAAAATTGTACATGTTGTTTTGTCTTCTTTTGTAAATTCTCCACTATTTGTCTTCTCTTTTTATTTTATTGTATTTAAAGTTGCCTACTTTTATTTTCTTTTATTTAATCACATTCTCTACAATAACTTTCCTTTCTCCATTAACCTCCAAGTCTTCTTTCAACATCCATTCCACTCCACCATTCTTTTAACCTCCCATTCAAACTCCACCTTTCCACCATCTCTCTAACTCCCATTATTCATCTCTTTATAATCATCTCCACATCCACATTTTTTCCCCATCCACCATTCTTATAGAATAAGGAGAGAGCTTGGAGTGTTTTGTTGGTGACAGCGGCGAAGCGTCTTCCTCAAGCGACCACCTCCTTCAGTTGAGATCCGCGGAGCTCCGCCCCGCGTCACGAGTTCCCCGCCGAGCTCGAGTAGCTTCTCCGATTTTTATTTCGCCAATCAGATCGAGGGGACGACAGGAGTCCAGCGTAGGTGATCCGCCAATCCGGCGAAGATTCAAGTAAGTATTCCTCTTCATTTCCCTCGTTATTTTATCTTATCTAATATTGTGTCCTTTGATTTGTCACCGTCATTTTTATATATCACTCCACCACCCAATTTCCAACATTTACCAGTTTCCCCCTTTATATGTACATATTTATTTTCTTTTTGAGATCATAAAAAAAATTAAAAAAAACTAAAACAAAAAAAAAGAAGTTTTCATTTTATCTATTACAGCAGCGAAAAAAATCAAAAAAAAAGAAAAAAAAGAAAAAGAAAACGCAGGAGGAGCAGCTCGGCCGCCGCCCCCCTGGCACCCATCGCCGCCAACCGCGCGCCCGCCCCCCTGGCCGGCCTCGGCCTCCTCCCCTCCTCGCGGCGTCTCCGGCCGCGCGCTCCCACCGCAGCCCGCGCACAGGCCCCTCCAGCTGACACCCTCGCCACCGCCGCTCTCCGTCCTCCTCGCGGCCGCGCACGGGCGCGAGCATCGTCGCCGCCCCCGCCCCCTTTTGGGTTCACCTCCATCGTGCCCAGCAAAAGGTAGAAGAAGGTCTTTATTTTTTTATTTTATGTAAAAATTGTATGGTCTTTATTATATGTTTATAATATTTCATAACAGTCCCTGTTCATAACTTGCATTGTAAGTTTGTTTTCTGAATTTGCATGGATACTCTTGTGTTCGTAATTAAGTTTGGACCTCATTTGTGCATCTTTTTATTCAATAAAAAATGGTTTTATGTTGAGCAACTAATTCTCTAACTCTTGCATATTTATTTATATTTTTGTGAGATATTGTGAATTAACTAAAATTGTTCAACTGAAATATTGCATATTTTACCCAAATTGATCTCTTAAATTTATATCTCACAAACGGTTGCTTCAAAAATTCCACAAAAATTAAAAATGATGCCTTGATCTTTGGTTAACTTATTGCCCAAATCTCATCCAAAGTGGAGTTGTCTTGTGCTTGAAATAAATTGTAGAGTGATTTTATTATTTGATTTCTAATTAAATCCACATACATCATTTTAGCAAAATTTCAAGTCTCCTATATGCCATATAAAAATACCTACTTGAGATAATTTGCACTTTGATTAATTTGACCCTGTGGTTTTATTAGAAATTATTTACTCACTGTCACTCTGATTTCATTAAAGAATCCATAAAAAATCATACTTTGTCAAAAAAATCCAAAAATATTACTGTAGCTTCCTTGCATTATGTTTTCATTCCAATAAATTTTTTATAATTTTTGCTTACTGTTTGTGTGAAAAATTGCGAAAATACCCATAAAAAGTGTGCATTTTTATTTGTTGCATTTTAATTCCTAAAAATATGAAAAAATAGTTTTGTGTTCCTCACTGAATTAGGATTCTAGAAAAAAAATATAATTTAGCTAAATTGAATTGATTTGTCATTAAAATTAATTTGGCTTAGTTGTATGCTTTCTTAGTGTTTTAATTCAGCCGCATTTGCATTTACATTTGTTTTGGCATCCTATTTGCATAAAAAAAATCTAAAACAACCGCATCTGGAAATCTACACCTAAACTTTTAAATTAGACCCAAGTTGTTCCTTTGCCTCCCTGAGTTCGACCTCGGACTTGCCCGGGATATAAATTAAGCCGAGACACTCTTCACGGAGATCCTTCTCTCGGTTCTCACTGATTCGCTAAGTACACATACTACAATGTAACCGAATTAAATATCGTATTTAGCGACTCGTCAGATGGCGCCATTCGTGGTCGTGTGGTTGATTGGCGTAGAATAGGACTTGCACTCGCGGCTCTTGGAGCTTATTTTATTAGAATATCTTTATTGCTTGTGCTCGTAAATTTTTAGGACTGGATTTATGTAATTCACATGCAAAGCTAAAGAAAAGGAATAAAACAAAGAAAGAATACCGTAGTTACCTACGTAATTGAAGAGAAGGGTAGAATCACCTCAATCGGTTGTTGGTGGCGTAGAGGTAGAAAGGAGGTGGAAGGCTCTAGATACGAGGTTGAATCACATTCTACAAATGCTCGCTCTTACTCTCGTTCTTGGAGAACTGTAGCTATTTCCTACAACTAACTTCGAAACTCGATCTCATATAAGAGGAATATGACCAAGTGATGAATAATTAACTTGTTGGAGGTAGAGTGATCTCATATATAGACTCGAGCCCGACAATTTTGAATTCAAAATGGGCAAGATCGGAGGCACAGTTAGTGGCTATAAGATGCTGGGGATGAAGTTGAATAACGAGGTAATTATGGAGAAGGGAGTGGCAATAGTTGGTGAATGTTGCACGAGATAAAAATATGAGACTACATGGTGGAAGCAAGATCAACGGGATGGTGGCAATGAATGGGTAGTTGAGCCTGGTCAACAAACACGGGTTTGGCCAATCGGAGTGGGCCGCATATGCAGACGAAATTGGGAAAATGTCAAAGAGTAAATAAAAACTATAAAAATGAAATTAACAATAGAAAATGAATTTATTTAATTCAATTGTGTAAAAAAATGTTAAGAATATATTAAATTAATATTACTTATTTTTAATTAATTAAATGTCATTTATAAAAGGGTTACATAAATAAAAGATGTTATTTATAGATTTGTCGACCAATATATACAAGATTTTCATTTTTAATTAGTTATTTCTACTAATATATACATAATTAAATATTCTATTTATTAACAATACTTTACAAGCATTTTAATTATATTTTTTTAGATTTTTATTTATTTAATTTATTAGGTCAATGAAATAGGTGTATGTAAATATATATACATGGTGATAATTATACAATATATACATGATTTTATTTTCTTTTTTTGACTTTGTGACTTTTATTAATATTTTATATATATTAAATACAATATTTTCAACTAGTTATAAATAAAATATTTACTAAATATGCACATGAAAGTAAATAGATAAATATTATGCATAATGTATATAGGTATAATGCACAATAATACCCCAGTTGGACATATATCACACCTTAACTCTGGATTTTATGAAACACCCCCATTTTAATGATACTTTAATTTCGAGAACATTTAAAATGAGTTTGATGATATTGGAGTTCAGATGGACAATATAGATTTTGCCATTTTAAACTTTGCGGCTTTTGAAGAGTGGCGTTACCTACACAATATATACAAGTTTATGTTGAAATTATTACTTTTATTTACATGAGGATTTTATTCAAAAATTTCAAGAAGAAATAATTTTTATTTATATAAGATCTATTTTTGAATAAATTAACAAAAGAGTCTGTAATGTTGTACATGTTATGAATATATACAGGTGACAATGAATTTCCTTCATTTTCTAGTAATTATGCCTTATCTCCTCATATTTCCTTACTTATCGACCAGGTTAAGTCTCGATGTTCTCTTGGAGTTTGATTTAGCATGTATCTAATGCATATATATGCAATGCTTTATTTTTCCTTTATTTCATTCTTTATTTAATTTAGGTTTAAAGAGTGATAAATATACAATATTTACACTAAAGTTAGATATAGTTATAGAATGAAATTAGTGGTATTAATGGTGTTTATAAGGGATTTTAAGCAATAATAAATGAACAAATATGATGAAATGCATATTCATCACCCCATATGCTTTGCATTTGCTAGTACCTTAGCAAATACTAATTTGAAAGAATAATTTAATAACAGAAAAAGAAAAGAACAAAGGAAAAATAAATAACTTATAACAATATTGAGTATTAAACATATCTCCATATAATTATCTTAGGGATCTCTGTTAGACCTTTGGATTATTAATGTAGCAGAACGTTATTGGGAAATGGATTTAAAACCTAACATTCCTCAAGTTCCACAAGACTCCTATTTAAATCGCCTCAACAGCCAGGTCAAAATAGGTCTACATACACAAATTTTCATGACTATGAGTTATTTACTTGTACGGTGTAAGTGAAATATTGCTCCCCACCTAAAAGTGACAAACAACCTTTCTTCACAAGATAACTCTAGTCCCCTGGTCAAGCAAATCTTTCCTCAGGGAGCGGGGATATTTCCTTCTAAGTTCAAGTGCAACCAACTTAAGAAGAGGAGAAGGATAACATAATGGATGGTCGCCAGTGCAGCCGCCTATCCTTGGTTGCGTGATCAGTGTAGCTAAGTCATCCAGTTGCAAGTCCACAATGATTTGACCTTGAAGCTCACCTAGCTTATTGACTATACACTTTGGTAAGCATGTCATTTTCATTCAATCCTGCCCACTTTTTGGGAGTTTTTTTTCTTTTTTTAAAAAATATATACATGGGTACAACGTGTACATAAGGAGTTTTTCTTATTGAGGTAGCAAACTATCCTTCTTTTGAAGGTTTTGAAGCATTATTGCAACCCACAACCTCCAGTCTTTAGACCTCAATGCTATAGGACTAGGTTGAGAGACACTACCCTCCCTAGTGGAAAACAAATGTTTCTAGTAGTTGTATACACATGTGCTCTTCCCCAAACAAAAGGATTTTGCTCCCTCACCTCCTCTTTCACGAAGAGCTACAAGTAGAGTGCTTGTACAAGTTAAGGTATTATCTAAAAGATGTTGGACATGCGAGCAAACGACGAGCCATTATGCAATAAACGTTATTGCAAATTTCATTCCCTGATCTGAAATGAAGAATGAATAATTTGCATAATAGGTCCCTTAGTTCAATTAGGGTTATGTACCATGGCCATCTTGATGATCATACAGCTGTTGATTCAACTATTGAATCATAGTAGCTGGTGCTTGGATGAATATCTAAAGAGTCAGATTTAGGACTCATCAAGCACCATCAAATGATTGTTAAGAGATGATCTCCAGTCTGACTAGGAGATGGCAATCCTTTCTAATTTAGGCTGATATCTGACCGACCTCTTGATGCAGGTCCTCTGCATAAGAATAGAGATTCGAAGGTGTCAGATTAGTTAGGTCAAAGAGTTGACATAACGAGATCGAGATAACCAATGTCCTATATCGTATGCTGTTACAATACAGGCACGCATCCTCTGACCGGAGACTGATGTGTTACTATATGTTTGAGTATGTACATTTGGCAGAACAATAGGTTGATGACCTAACCAAGGTCTATACACCGGCGCACTGGTGTGCATATAAGGGCATATGAGTAATACGATCTCTCAATGGGATCATACAGGATCAATTACTGAATCGGAAGACATGAGCTCACTCATGAGATATTGGGAAGAATCGAATTCCGCGCGCACGGTCGTCTCGCTTTGGAAGCTTGACTGAATTTGTTGGTTTGATATATGCTTTTGGAAAGTATATAATCAAGACCTAGGTATGATATATGCTTTTGGAAAGTATATGATTGATACCGACTCCCAATGATCGAATGAGAAACTTACTGATAAAACAATGAAGTAGATAGTATAAACATGATCCAATACTTCGAGTTTATTTCGAGTCTTCCAGTATGCAGGATGTACAGGTATTGGGAATACCTGTGGGTGATGTGATCATAAACGAATGTATAACCATGACGCCTCCATTCCTAGGGAGAGATGAAACGGGTCTGGATTTTAGTGACTCCTCTCGGTATAGAAGTAATATGATCTTAGTCCACATGTTGGACATTGATCTGAATGTGATTCAGATGCAATGAGAATATTAGATTTACGGTCTTGATTTAATCAAGCATCTATGGGAGGCCCGCGATCTGATTTTGAGATAAGATCTCAATATCCAAGTCAGTATACGTGGAACACTACAATCGCCTCGTTCTTATCTCCAAGTATTCGCGGAGAAAGCGCATTATCCTTGAAAGGGATCACGATAATTTCATTGTTGATATTATGTATCCGAGCATTGAGAAAATGGATAATTAAATGTCATTTAATTATCATGATTAATATGAATTCGATTCATATTATAAAGAGAGTTGTCTTAGATAATTAAATGTGATTTGATTATCAAAGATGTGAATAATGTGAATGTGATTCATATTATTTGGGCAAAAGATAATAGAGATCCAAGATGAATAAATGTGATTTAATTATCATGGATATGAATAATGTGGATAGCAATATCCACATTAGTCATATATATTATAAATGTGATTTATAATATATAAGAGAGAGCTATTTGTAATTTACATTTGTTAATTAAATGTTGATGTGAATTGGATTCACATTGGACATTAAATTGAAAATGTAATTTACATTTTATTTTGGGCTGTGATTATGATTCACAAATTTCCATTGGCAAGATTTCAATATTCACAAAATAATTATGAATTATTGTTGTAGAATATTTTACAAAAATTATTGTTGTAATTGGAGATATAAATAACCATGAAATCTTGGATTTCATTAGTGAATCTTACAATCCTAATTGGAGTGTGGATGGCCAGCCATACCAAATTGGAATTGGTGGCCGTCCATGGCTCTCCATGGAATGTGGAGATTCTCATCTCCATTATCTCCAATTTTGGGATTTAATTTAGGATTGAAAAATATTTGATTTATCAAATATATTTAATCTAAATTAAATTAGTTGTTGTGTTTTTAACAAACAACAATCTTAGGCATTGAAAGAAACACAATCAATGAGAGCCATTCGATTTGTGTCGTCCCATGGATTGAGATCCATGGATCCCAAAATATTATATAAGGAGAGGCACCCCATTGCTCTTCTTTACACAACAAGTGAGACAACACATCTCTCTCTCTCTCTCTCTCTCTGTCTCTCTGCAAGTCAGCCCTCTCTCTCTCCCTCTCATGGCCTTTCACCATGGAAGATCTAGAGAGGTTCTCCATCGCCGCAGTGTCATCGTTATGTTGCCCGGTCGTTTGCTCGTGGATCTCCATCTCCTTCGGTGTGCCTCGCTCATGAAAAAGATGTCGGATCTCGTGTGTCGAGATCAGGAGATCCACCGCTTGGATCATCAACATGGATGGCGAGAAGCATGCGGTTCATCCCCGCGCTCCCAAACGTCTCCTCCGTCGGATCGGACTTGAGACAGGAGGTCTCTTCATTTAGAGACTTGATCACAACCATGCTTCAAGAGATAATCCTATTACTTGTTTGTGGTTTAGACAAAATGATCCGAGAAGTGTTCTGGGATCATGTGGTTTCGTCGCATGAAAATTTTTTAATTTCCTCTGCTTAGAACAACTAGTCCGACTAGTCGTTCCTCGTCGTATTCGATACGATGCTTATGCTTCTGTGATGCAATTGAGGATCTAACCATATCCTTGAAGTGGTATCAGAGCCTTAGGTCGGTGTTTTTGGATACGATCCATTAACCGAGGACGACTTGGGTTCGTTAGGACTAGCGAAATTTTTCTTGCATTTCATTTTCGCGTCTCTATTTTGAGATTATTTTAGGCACTGTTTAAATTGTTTAAACACGAAAATAATAATTGAATTTGCTTCCCCATTTAATATGGAAACCGTAGGATATGAGTTTACATGATTTCGATTCCGTTTCCTCATGTTATGCTCATTTTAGTGAACATGTATCCACAGTTTCGGGAACTGCGAATCTCAACGTTATTAAAGAGTTAATTGCGGATTCGATACGACTTGAAATGCGTGCAAATCACTTGGGTTCTGTTGTAAATCAAATTAGCAAACTTTAGAAACTTATTTTGCTTAATTTGGATTTAAATTAATTGAGATATAATATTGTTAGTAAGTGAGGGTCACTGCTGGAAATACTTTCCTAATCAAGAACCTAGTGATTGTCATTTACTCAATTAGTGAAAAAATTGTTTAATTTCCTGAAATAATTGTACATACATATTTTTGAAATATTTGATGATAATTATTTCCTCAAATGACATTTCCTTAACCAAAATTTGATTAGATGTGATCTACATCACTAATTGGTTACATGATCTACATGATCTACATTCCAACAAACATGTTGCTTGAATAGGATTTGGGATTTGTTTAGCAAATCTCATTATAATATTGATCAAAATTATTTTGATTATTATTATATGGTATAATTTCGGTTGAAGAACCGATGATCATCTCAAGTACAAATTGATCTATTTGGCATTATCCTTTCCTGAGTTGGATATGGTGTCTAGTCAGAGAGCATTGGGGTAGCGGGTTGCAATGTTTGTGGTCCGTCCCACTCTCCTCAGTACTGGGCATGATAGCGGGTAGGGACTCGATAATGCCAGAGAAATCAAGATGTATTTTTTCTAATTATTAAAATTCGAAATAATACGTATTTGAAATAATACCATAATTCAAGTAACAATAAGGATTGTTTGTTGGATATTAATTGGATCATTAATTTAATATGATTAGATTAATTGGAATCCAATTAAAATTAAAACACTCTATTATTAATAGAGATGTTATATCCCTTACAAGAGTTAATCATAATTAATATGATTCATAATTATTAATTAGAATTTGAATATGATATGGAGGATCACATAAGTGACATCCATGGTCTCCTGTCAAGGAAGAGTGTTCCGTCGCCAGTGATTGTATGTAGGAGATGCTTGTTCGATGTGACAGCTCCTGTATGCAAGCGCATCTGGATCGGGCTCTTCGCTTCTTGAAAGAGTAAGGACGTATGCGTAGTGACCCCAATATCGGGTCCTCATATTATTGAGACGATATTGGATTGCGCATAGCGAGTTGTATTCTTGTTGACGGTTGGTTCAATTAATGACGGGTCAACATCGCCTTAGGGATGGTGGCCCTCAATGTTGAAGACCGAATTGGGAGATGCAAGTTGGACTTGCAAGACGGAATGTGTTCCCGCTTCTTTTTATCTGAGTAGTAGGTTCTCATATTATTGGGATGAACAAAGATAAGGAAGGAGATCCCTGATCTTGCTTGAGATATAATGGTAAGTATATCTCTTACATTGAATGTGATTAAGGGAATGAACATTCAGTGTTGACAAGGCAAGACAACTTTGATATAAAATTTCGTAAATCAAAATAAAATATGCATGTATATATATAAATATATACACTTATGCAAATTTCTTATTTCAGATAATCCTTCATTAAACCCACTCAATGTTATACTCAATAATAACCAGTAAAATATCATGGATTGGACTCAATGTCCAGATATTGTACTTGCATTGGACACATAATGTATGTGGTTGCAATGTGCAAGTTTCCTCATAATATTGAGGAATGACAATTAAATAGATAATAGGACTACAACCCTAGGGTTTGTTGGTCTCTATAGTCTTGATCTCATCGAATGTATTTTGAAAGTGACATGTCGATGATGATCATAATTGTCATATAATCATTATAAAATATAAGAAGATATTCTGCCATACATATCTTCTCTTAACATTTATCATGTATGACATGGTTCACAGCATCATGCAGAATTGTAGCTCTATAAGAGATGATGTATTCAAAATGTTTGAATACCTACCTGAACAAATATTTCAAGAGTTTGGATGGATATAGATACGATGAGTGTCATCATTCTACTGTCTATACACTAGTCATTCATGAAGCTTCATAATATTCATATCATATGAATTTAATGAAGCATGTATAAGTGTTGAAATGCTCTTACATTGAAATCTTTTGAATTTAATGTAATAGATCCTTAGTCTTAAGTAATGGTTGTTTATAGATGAAGGGAGCGTAGTGGAAGCATGGGTCAGACCTGAGTAAGAAGGAAAGTGAAAGAGTTAACCTACTTTTGTGACTTCCATATGGCATACAGATAGTTGGATGAATGCCAATACTGCAATGAGTTGATGTATTGATAGTATGACTATCTGGTCTATCTAGAATCCTTAGAGAAGGAATCAGATAGTACATAAGAATAATCTACATAAATTATTGATATTGACTTGCTTATTGAATAAGACAATGTCTTATAATTGTATCTCAATCATCTAACAACACTTGTAATGGGTTGCATATGTTTTAGAAGACTAGAAAATTCGATCTTAAGATTTATAGTCATCCACATGGATATTGATGCAATTGTTGCAACAATATCTGTTGGATTGATAGACTTGTTAATTTCAGTGGGAGTGCCCTTAGTCTTAGAGAATGTCTCTATGACGTAGATATAGGAATACACTCATTGTTTGTTTCTAAATGTTGGAAATAAACAAGAATTCTGAGATAGAACTATCATAAAGAGTTATGATGGATATATTTCTGATAGTAATCTAACATCTAATGGACTCCACAAAATCAGAAAATAAATGAATGGTTCATTAAGATTTCTAATACTAAAAATTAAAACATTTATAAGATCAAATGGAGGATGAAGATCATTTGACAATGATCTGGCATCAAGTTTTGGACATATGTCTATTTATGAGATCAATGGACTAGTAAGAGAAAAACTTTAGAGTGTCTAAAATTTCAAAACATACATACTTATGAATATTGTATTCAATGTAAAAGGTCCAATACACCCTTCCTTGGGAAAGGTGTAAGATGCCAAGGTATTCAGGATCTCATACATATTGATGTATGCGGATCATCTTTATCATAGTAAACATTGTGGATATGTGATATCTATCGATGATTATGCATGATATGAGATTTCTTCTCGTCACCTGAGAAACCTTTGAAATGTTCAAAGATTTCATTATTTTTGGTTTAGAACCAAAGTTTGATGAAAGATAAAATGAATTTTATCTAATCTAGGTAGCAAGTACCTGTTAGATAAATTCAAAGAATACCTTATGGAGATATGAATATCATTTCTATCTCAGTCCTCCTAACACACCTTGACATAATAGAGTTATAGGGAGATACAATTGGATCATGTGTGACATGATTTGATCAAAGATGAATTTTAGAACAATTTCCACTTAGTTTCCAGGTATATATGTAGTAGAGACTACGTTATATATCCTTAATGTAATTCCATCTATGTAAGCTAGAATTGAGCACTTGAGAGTGCTGCTTCATTAGGAAAATAAAGGATGGTAGTGGATACCAACTTGATGACCTGGAGATTCTTAAAATATCTCATCTCTGAGAATGTGATTCTTAGAGGTTGAGACTCTTGAGAATCAAGATGAAAATGAAGTGTAGGAACTCATTTACTCTTGATAAGAAAATGAGGCTCCTGAAATTGGAAACTAAGAGGACAATTAAAGATGAAACACTAATACCTCTTCAAATGAGTTTGAGGATGGATTCCATGTGTTAGAGAAATCTGACAATGATCGAACTTCATGTGATGAAGCTTCTGAAGATCATAGCTTGGATAGATGGATGTTAGCAATAAAAGTCTGATGTAGACTTCATAGACAAGTGTTGTGTATGGACCCTTGAGGATCCACCTATATGGGTAAGACCCATAAAGGTATAAATGGATCTTCTAGAGATGTAAGTCAAGATTGCATTCCTCTATGAATACCTCTCTGAGGATATTAACATGAAGTAACCCCAAGGCTTCATTGTTGAGGAAAGCAATGTGTGCAAGCTATGGAATCCATATGTGGACTCAAAATAAGCTTCTTGAAGTTGGACCATAAGATTTGATGAAATTATAAATGTTATGATTTCAGATAATATCTTGATGAGCCATGTGAAGCTTAGTGGGAGTGCCTTTGTGTTCATCGTGCTAAATGTTGATGATATCCTAATCATTTAAATGATATACGGATAATAATAAGTGTTTTATAATCTGGTTATTCCATATCTTGAAATATGATTTCAAAGATACCTCTTAGATCTTAGTTCTAAAGTTGTTCAGAAGCAAAGAGTAGAGGATATTGGGACTGTCACACTTGTAGTACACCATGGACATATTCTATTCTTAGAAATTCCAAGAAAGGCTTCCATCCCTTAGGATATGGTACTGACCTATCTAAAGGGATAACACCTGAAAGAGTTAAGGAAGTGAATGCTATAACTACTTGCACTCGTGCATAAGTTACGAGAAGTTGAGTGTATGCTAGATGTATACAAAAGCCGGATATTTGTCATGCAGTGGGAGTAGCAAAGTGTTGCTAATCCTACTATGGAGAGAAAACACTTGATTGCAGTAATAACAATATCTTCATAGAGGACAAGATTTTGAGATAGTGATCTCAATGTCTTATCTTCAAAAACTTAAGACTTAATAGATAGAGATCTAAAAGGTCTTAACTGTTGATACCTTAAGAGATAGTGATCTCCGGGAATAAGGGTATTCTGATAAGGATTATCGAAATACTGGTTATGATAAATGTTAAGCTGTAGTGTCAATGACACTGTAACTAACAGAATTGAGTATTGGTTGCATGAGATGCAACATTCTCATTAGATGCGAGAACTGTTACTTGAGATATGCAAGTGCCGTAAAAGGACTTGGCGTAGTCTTGCGGGAACAGAGTGATTGATCAGCTTACCTATCTATTTTCATAATAGCCTATGATTATCACATGAGTGCGGGTTTAAAAAAAATTCCAATTAATTTCTCTTTGGGCTAGTGGGAGATTGTTGGACATGCGAGCCCACAACGAGCCATTATGCAGTAAATGTTATTGCAACTATCATTCCCTGATCTGAAATGAAGAGTGAATAATTTGCATAATAGGTCCCTTAGTACAATTAGGGTTAAGTGACATTGCCATCTTGATGATCATACAGCTGTTGATTCAACTATTGAATCATAGAGGCTGGTGCTTGGACGAACGTCTAAAGAGTTAGATCGAGGACTCATCTAGCACCGTAAAATGATTGTTAAGAGATGATCTCTAGCCTGAGTAGGATATGGCAATCCTTTCTCATTTATGCTAATATCTGACCGAACTCTTTATGCAGGTCCTCTGCAAAAGAATAGAGATTCGGAGGTGTCAGATTAGTTAGATCAAAGAGTTGACTTAACGAGATCGAGATAACCAAAATCCTATATCGTATGCTGTCACGATGCAGGCACGCATCCTCTGACCGGAGACAAATGTGTTACTATATGTTTGAGTATGTACATTTGGCAGACCAATACATTTATGACCTAACCAAGGTCTATACATCGACGTGCTGGTGTGCATATAAGGGCATATGAGTAATATGATCTCTCAAAGGGATAATACAGATTCAGTTACTGAACCGGAAGACATGAGCTCACTCATGAGATATTCGGAAGAATCAGATTCCGTGCGCATGGTTGTCTCGCTTTGGAAGCTTGACTGAATTTGATGGTTTGATATATACTTTTGGAAATATATGATCAAGACCTAGTTATGATATATGCTTTTTAGGATTGAATAATATTAGATTTATCAAATATATTTAATCTAAATTAAATTAGTTGTTGTGTTTTTAACCAACAACAATCTTAGCCAATGAAAGAAACACAATCATTGAGAGCCATTTGATTTGTGTTGTCCCATGGATCTCAAAATTTTATATAAGGAGAGGCACCCCATTGCTCTTCTTTACACAACAAGTGAGACAACTCATCTCTCTCTCTCTTTGTCTCTCTACACGTCATCCCTCTCTCTCTCTCCCTCTCATGGTCGTCCACCATGGATGCCCTAGAGAGGTTCTCCATTGCTGCAGTGTCGTCGTTAGGCTGCCCGATCGTTTGCTCATGGAATTGTGTCTCCTTCAATGCACCTCTCTCGTGAAGAAGATGTCGGATCTCGTATGTCGATATCAGGATATCCACCGCTTGAATCATCAACATGGATTGTGAGAAGCACGCGCTTCATCCCCGCGCTCGCAAGCGTCTCCTCCGTCTGATCGGACTTGAGACAGGAGGTCTCTTCGTTTAGAGACTTGATTGCAACCACACTTGAAGAGGTAATCCTATTACTTGTTTGTGGTTTAGACGAAATGATACGAGAAGTGTTCTTGGATCATGTGATTTCGTCGCATGAAAATTTTTTAATTTCCTCTGCTTAGAACAACTAGTCCGACTAGTCGTTCTTCGTCGTATTCGATACGACGCTCACGCTTCCGTGATGCACTTGAGGATCTAACCATATCCTTCAAAAGAATCATGTATGTGTTGTTAAATATTCTACCTAGACTAATCAAGATGACTTGTAAACATAGTCTTGTAGACTCGTAGAATTAAGGTGCTAGGACTTGAAAAGTCTCAACTATAGTTCTTATAAGGTTCCTCTGAAACTAAGTGGATTAAGGTTACCAAGCTCCATTCTTCAATTTTATTCGAGTCCAGTCTAAATGTCCATATTATGAAAATGCACATGAAAATGCAAAAAGTATATACAAACTACATTTATTTTGAAAGAAATAAAAGGAAAAACTTTTCGAAAAAAATCAAATGGTTTTTCAATTTATTTTGGATTTTAAGCATTTTTAAAATGAAAAAGTGCCAGTAAAATAAGTAAATATATACAAGTATATAAGAGGAATATACAAGATTTACAAGAGGATTTTGGATACAAGCTTTTATAGATGAATTTTATATACCAATAAAGGTTTTTATTTACAAGAGCGAAAAGGATTAAATATTTCATAAACTCATGATTTTTACGAATATATATATATATATATACATCCCATAATTTATAACAATGATAGTCATTATTAGTAAAAGTACTAGTTATGTAAAATGTATATATACAATATATACGACAGTCCCTATACTTACCTCGAACTGTGTCCTCATAGTGATCAAAGAGCTATAAAGGAAGACATAACTCATGCGAAGTATATAAAAGTTAAACGAATCATATCCACCAACGACTGAAAGAATAATCGAAAATATTAGAATTCGGTTATCCCCCTATACTTAGAACCAAATAATCCTAAGCATAGATAACTATATAATACGGGAACACCAAAAATGAGAATGAACAAACTTAACAACTCGACTCGTCCTCCACTATACTTAGGGTAAAATATCCCTAAGCATAGAAAAATAATATCAATAAGTTGAAGGACAAGCGAGAGATATGAAGAAAGAAAATAAAAAATAAAAACATGAAAAGACGATATGAACAACATCACCCCCTCCCCCATACTCAGGATTAATAATAGGGTAAAATGTGTATGCCCCCTAGGGGGAGCTAACTTAGGAATATGAACAACAACAACAGCCCCATTTTACCCTTAATAATAACCCCTTACTATAAGCAACAACAAGAGTGATGAAACTGGATGAATATGAACAACTCAAATCCTTCACCTCCACTATACTTAGGATAGTGAACATCCTAAGTAATGCATACACACATACGGAAAATGAGGTAAATGATAAAAATGGAAGAAAGAATAAAATTAATGGGTATATATAAGAGATAATGAGCTTATGTATCAAACGCAGAAGATGTTAAAAAATCATCATCTGATACAACATATACAGAGTCAACCACGGCCAAGAATGTATCGTGATCTAGATATGCTTCAGCAACTGTCCGTTGACAACAAATGGTTGTTCGATGACAACCCAGGTATGATAATACCACTTTTGTCACGCACAACTCTCATAATAAGTGGTCGTGACCAATTTCTTTTCAATTTTGTTGAAATAACTTCGAGTTAGCATAAAACAACCAAACATTCTGATCATGGGACAAGGCCTTTCTTCTAATGTGTCTACCATTCCATCGCTTGATTTTTTCCTAATACACGAGTGACTTCCATAAGCAAAATATCAGAATTCGCCAATCTTTTCAAATCCAACATCATACTCTTTCATGATTTCTCATACTCAAGATTACATACATGGAGTGCCTATAAAGATTTGTGAATTAATTCTACTAGAAGGTGTCAATTCTTTCCATAAACCAATCTGTAGGGAGATATACCCAATCGAGCCTTGTAAGTCGTCCCATAATCCCATAGAACTGATTCAAGAATTTTGGACCATTTCTTTCTATCTGGACATGCAAGCTTTTGCAATATCGTATTAATCTCCTTATGAAATCTCAACTAAGCCTTTAGTGTGTGGGAGGTAAGGAGACACAACCATGTGCTTAATGGTGTACTCCTTCATTGGTATCTTTACTTCCCTATTAATGAAATGGCTTCCCACATCTGAAATGAGTATCTATGGGAATCCAAACCGTGAAAAAATATTGTCCTTGAGCATCGAACACACCATACGACTCTCAGAGGTTTAGGTGTGGATAGCCTCCACCCATCGACTAACATAATCCACGACAAGCAAAATGTATCGCAATCCCTGACTGATAGAAAATGTACCAATGAAGTCTATGCCCGAAGCATTAAAACCATCCAAAATATATATTTCTCAGGGGCACGGTATCTTTAGAACCAATGGTTCCTACCAACTCTGAAAAATAGCACAACCTCGAACATACTCTATAGCATCCTTAAATAATGTTGGACAACATAAATCGCTCTGTAAAATCTTTCTTGTCGTGTGCTTTCTCGAATGATGCCCATCAGATTCTAATTTGTGACAGTTCTCAAATATAATATTGTGTTCCTCCTAAGTAATGCACCTTCTCCAAATACAATTTGCACCCTTACGAAATCAGTTTGGATCTTACCATTAGCAAAAATGTATCTCAGACAGAAATCTATCTACCTTGTGCTTTGTACAATCTTATGGAACATTTTTAGAGACAAGATAGTTCACAATATCAGCATACCATGGGAGAGAGTCCATAGACAAAATGGTCTCACCTGGAAAGTCTTTCAGATAGGAATCACGCTCTACTCAGAAGTCTCTGCATTTGTAATATAGGAAAGGTGATGTGCCACAGAATTTCTCACTCCAGGTTTATCCTGAATCTCTAAGTCAAATTTCTGAAGAAGAATTATCTATCTGATAAGGCAGGGCTTGCCATTCTTCTTTTCCTGTAAGTACTGTGAAGTGTGATCCGTGTATATAATAACATGTGAATCGAGGAGGTAGGATATAAACTTCTCTAATCCAAACACAGTTGACGAATCCAAAATCACGCGTGTTAAGAAGTTTGAATATATCATTCGTGTTTAAAAAATTGATGATGATCTGTTGTTTCATTGTAGTCCGAAACCAGTATCGGTCAAGAAAATAACCACACAAAATATTCGTCAATTTTAATCAATGCGGTTTTATGTTTATTTTACTTGGGCAAGTCCCAAGGACAAACACAAGGAGGCAAAGGAACAACCTAGAATTATGTCTATCAAAATTCGTGCACGGTTTTCGAGGCAGTCTTTTTTTAATTTTTATTGCTATACGGGATGCAAAATGCAATTTTGGCCTATTTTAGGGACTAAAATGTGAATTATACTCAAACGATGTCCAAAAAATACAAAACATGGCCACAATGTAAAATATGATGAAATGAATGCACTTTAACATTTTTGGAAATTTTTAATGCAATATAAATTTTTTTATTAATTTTTAAATGCAAATAAAATGAATTTCACTATTTAATTATAATAAATACAAAGCATGATTATTTTCATAGGATATAATTATCTAAGATCTATCACAAGGCGATGGATCTTAGAAAATCCTAAACCATGAAAATGTAAGACGTAATACCTATTAAAAATCAAACTGTGAAATATCCAAATTGATTTTTACATGGCAATATATGCATGCAAATGCAATTTTTTTTGCTACAATGTCAAGCACAATTAATTGCACAATATATGATTTTTCGGAAATTTTTAGAGCAACGGTTAATCAAATAAAAACTTCAGAGCAATAAATGGGCAAAATATGCAATTATCCACTGAACAATTATTTATTACTTAACCATCAATCACAAAAATATCCACAAGGTGTCAAAATGGAGAGAATTGATTGACAAACAAAATGCTATTTTTTTATAAATAAAATTTTATGCAGCGAAGAGATACAAAACAGAGGGGGAATATAGAGGTATAGATGCAATGAAATAAATATATAAATAGTGCAAATAATGTATTTGTAATTACCAAAGAGTGGAGGGATACTTCTGTAATTTTTCTAGTAGGTCATGTATGATGCACGTAACACCTGTGTATGTAGGGGGGGAAGCGTGAATATGAAAATTCCGGGGGCCCTTTCTGTAAATCTCCAAGTGGTCACGTGCTAGGCATGTGACCCTTGGACTTCGGTGCAAATAGACAGACTCCGGGGCAATTGCTGCAAATGACCCAGCGAGTCACGTGCGCCACACGTGACCCCTAGGGCTGACGTATGCGAGCGTCGTCCCCCCTCCCCACGTACGCAGCACGTGGAGGTGGTCTCGGGTCCACCGCCCAGTGGTGGCTGAGGAGAGAGGCTGCCGGGGCTGAGCTCCAGTGGCGTACTTCTAGCGTACGACGAAGGCGAAGGAGGCAGAATTCTGGAGCCGTTGATGTCGGTGGTCATCGGTGAAGGTGGGACAAGGAGGAGGCACTGATGATGGTTTTCGGAGGTGTCGTGTCATTGGCTCGACAGCCATTAAGGCCGAAGAGGGGAAGAGGCACGGTGGAGGGGCGCGACTGCAATGAGGATGCTTGATCCTCGGATCTCGTAGATGTAGGAGATGCAGGCTGTCACCACCACAATCTCTGGTGAACGGCAGATGATTTTGGGAGGGGCGGTGATGAGATTTAAATAGGCGATGGGGTCTTTGCCAGAGAAGGAAAGGGATGTCACAGCGGATCTACTGATGGCGAGATGCGTGGCATACAGCGAGATTCACTGGAGTCTTGATGGCGGCCAAAGATTAAAGGAGGTCGGTGAAATCACAACAATTTGGGGCGGCGATGATTGTGATTTGGGAAAGTACGAAGGTATACGATAGGCGCCGGGCCGTCTGATCGGCTGAGATCGGACGGCCAGGCGGGTGATGTGTGGCACAAAGGGGGAAAAAGGAGGCTGCACATGCGCGGTGCGTGCCTGGGTGGCACGCGCTTCGGACATGCGGGGAATTTTTTATTTTCTTTATTTTCATTTTTTTAATATATATATATATATGTGTATTTCTAAAAAAGGATAATAAATAAAGCCAAAAATGGCTGACACATGGTGGCTCCAGGAGCGGCCACGTTTTAGCACCACAAAAATCGAATATTAAATTCTTTATAAAATATAAAATAAATAGCAAACTACCTCGGATAAAAAATGTTTCTTCACAAAAATTGCTCGTTTTAATGAGATCTACAACTTTACGGAAGGAATCAAAACAAAAATCGATCAAATGAACAAAATGAATTTTTGGGGTATCCAATGTACATATAATACCCTGATTTTTGGGTTTTATAATTTTTATGTGATTTTTAAACAATAAAAATCCGGAAAAATATAGTAAAATAAAGAATAAATATTTACACATCAATAGAATTTTTTCGATTTTTTATAAGTAAGAAAAAAAATTAAAATAAATTATGAAAAAGACCATTTTTGTACAATGGTTAGTGAATTTGTTTCTTTGATTTCAAGCTCAATTTGGATTTGGATTTTTTTCGCATTTCATTAAAACATTTATCAAAGAAGACAAATGAAAAAAAATCTGAAATTGGTTAATTATGTACATAAAATACTAAGTCAAAAACTGCTAAAATACAAAATGTATAAAAAAGGCCTAAATCGAACACCGGATGGGGAAGATATGAAGTTTTTAGTCCGGAAATCCGGAAACTAGGATTTGGGTTTTTGCTCCACTTATTTTGGTTAGTTTTTTTGTATTTTTCATTTATTCTTGTTAGTGACATGTACACAGTGGAGGTGGTTTTGTATCATTCGGAGTTAGCATTAATGAGTTAAAATCCGAGAAGTTAGCCTATTTACAGGTCATTTTTGGCTTCTTATTATGGGCAGAGTGCTACAATGCAATTCTTATGAAAACATGCATGAATGCTAATTATGTAGAATAGATCCAGGAATGCTGTTCATTTCGAGGGATTTGAGCTTAATAGATGATATTTAGAGTGATGAATCCGAGATTCGTCATCCTCCTATACTTAAAGCATGCTCATCCCTGAGCATCAAAAAGAAATGCCATGAAGTGAAATAAGATTAGGTTCCATACAAGGACCATGAGCTGAATGTGATAGCGAAACTAAACTCTACCTTTGGATTAAAAGTTTGGCGGAACTTCTGTGAGACTTAGAATTTCAAAATCAACAACCTTCAAGTTCTACACATCATTGTCATAGTTTTGGCTCAAGAGTCATGTTAGATCAATCCTCTTCCCAAAGTATACCCTATGAACATTGAACAATCGACTCATGTGTGTGAAAGGTTTTAGCTCTTTCCATCCAGAATGTCGGACTACCATGCTCATCTCCTCTCCAGAAAGACGTCCTCGGGGAGTCAGGTATTTCATTCTAAGGTCTGTCGTGTTGTGTTCACAATCGAATTGGGGGAGAAGTTAGAATAAGTAGAAAACAACAAGAGGGTGGACAATGTAGTCACCTCTCCTTGTGAAGATGGCCAGTGTAGCCGAGTCTCAACCAATATCTGCAGGTTTCTTGAAGCTTGGACCTTTTTTATCAGATATTTATTTGGTAGAATGGTTCTTTGTATTTGTAGTTTTTGGTGGTTCTGCATGGATCTTGTTGAGCCGCAATGTATATAGAATCTTTTTGTTTCCGTACATTTTTGGGGTCTTAGAAAAAATTAAAGCCAGCCGTCCATCCCTTTCCTGATGCTTTATTTCAACTCGTACTCCGGTCTTTAGATTTCCACGCTACCATAAAAGAAACTCATATAGTTTTCCAACATCCCGTCTGAGTTGAGATAAGTGCATAGTGCGAGAGTATAAATTAATTCCCTATTCCAGAGTTGTACCCAGAATGAAGAGACCGGGTTAGACACTAGGAGTCAAATGCTGCACATTGTCATGTGGAACTGAAAGAATTAAGTCAAAGACCTGAAGTTTCTAAAAACCAATTTCTTGTTGAAGTTCCTTTGAAAATTAGGTGGATTAAGGTCAAGTACAGACCACTCTCGATTTCGACTCATAACTTGGTTCAAAACCAGATGACTTTTCATAAATGCAAATGCATGATGAAGTGCAGGTGTGTCAAATGCAGACCCTTTTTTTGAATTTTTTGATTGATTTTTTATGCAATGGATTTTTTTAAAAAAATGAATAAGAAGCCATTTTTTTCAAAAATTTTGGGCACAGTCAGTGTTAGTAGCAAAACTCTTTTTCTTTTTCTTTTGTTGTTTTTTTATTAATTACCCACGATGTAAATACATATAGACTTACGCACAAGTACGAGATATGGGAAAAATATATACAAAGTATATATACAGACCCCCCTATACATCTCGAGTGTTGTGTCCTCAGAGCGTAAGAAGCGTAAAGAAGACATAGGTTGGGCTAAGCGTAAGAGAGTGAAAAAGGAAAATAAAAAGAACAAGATTTACAGAACCACCCCCCATACTTAGACTGTGAACAGTCTAAGTATAGAATAAGAGCTGGAAAAATGAAGCGGTCGGGATATGTGATTGAGGAGAGTATATACAGGTGGGCATCAGTCCCCCCTATACATAGGCTCAGGTCAGCCAAAGTATAAGAGAAAGGCGGAATGATCGGGAGATAGGGGAAGGATGATATACACAGATGGCATCGGTCCCCCCTATACTTAGTCCTTGGCCTAAGTAGAGGAAGAAGCTGTACAAGGAGACTGATGTGGTCAGGAGGGAGGGTGGGTAGCCAATGATTTAAGGCAGTTTTTGGTTGATCTTTTTGTGAGCTTGTGATGGGATATCAGTACAACGATATGGAGATGAAGCATATGATTCCCACTATTATCAGTGTCATCCTTAAAAAAAACATGATGGATAGTAGATGAAACATTTCAGTGAGATGAACGGTAGCCATCATTAGAGTTATCCTCAAAGGAATAGTATTTGAAAGTGGACACACTCCAGATATTCATGTGTTTTTGTTTCTTTAATTGTTTCCTCAAAATTCATTCCTTTTTTGGATCAAACGGTTTGTCCTCAAATGAATACTCGGAAGCATCGGTCTCAGTCATCTCATAAGAAATAATTCCAATTTACTTGAAGAGGGTAGGAGCATCATCTTTGGATTAATAGTAGTTAGGAATGAGATTTGTCCAAAGAGAATCGAATTTTGGATCCTTGAGAATATATGCCTTTAGCGTTGCCGAACCGACTTCACTCATGTAGATTACCTTTTCCAAACCTGATGAGGGATCATCAGCTAATCCCTCTTCCGAAAGGTCAAAGGAGACTTTCTTTTTCTTGTTTCATGAAGGTGTCGGTTCACTTGAGTATCTAGATGAATAGCCATTGCAATTCTTCTCCTTGATCGATGATTGGCCTGTGTGTTTGTTCTTAGTCTCCTGAATGTTGGTGCACTCTCGATTTGGGATGATATGGTCATGATATTCAGAGATTGTTTCCCCTAAGTGCGACATGCATATATCTCAGGATCGTAGAAGAAGGATTTCTCTATTTTGGGACCCCCGGAATTGAAATACTGGGAAGAGTCTCTGCATGTTCATTCACAATTGATTTGACATTGGAGCATTCATGTGTCAAGTTGATGTGATCCATGTAGTTAGAATAGGATGACCCAGTGTGTGCCCATGCATAAGTCTCTGGATCATATGATTCATATACTCGATTGTCCATGGTGAGTGCAGTATGGAATGGAGCAGGAGGGAGATTCTCTAAACCAATAGCCTTATCAACAACATCTATCTCAGGAGTGGTAGCGGGGTAGGGCTCTTCTACTGTTTCATGGTTGCGATTGTTGAGGACATCGTGGGTTGCATCAGAAAATCGTGATTCCTCAAAGACTGTGTCAAATCGATGTGCTTCCAATGATGTAAAATTGATTTGCAGAATCTCACAATCGATAATTTTCGTAGCCAATGCTAAGCTTTCCGAGAATAATAGGAGAGTGCGTGAATTCTCCTTGATGCTCAATAGCAATGATCGTGAATTCCGCTTTGAGCGGAGCACCTTGGAATATTACGATGACAGAAATGACTCCTCTCGACCGCTTTATCGATCGGTCCGCAATTGAACAATCTCTCATATTTTCCTGATTGGTCCGAGTTTGAGTTCGTGAAAATAGTGTCGCGAGGATATTGATCAGTGAATTTTCATCAATCTGGGCATGGGTGGAAATTGTGTCTTTGATTTCACAGTCAAATCTGGGCAACCGCTTCACTGTGCGGCTCTTGCTTTTTCTCCTCAACACCAAGGAGTAGGCTATTGACAAGATATGTCTTTCAGTCTTTGTTCATATCTTGCCCGACTTTTTAATCATTAATTTGTCTATTACAAATTCTTTAAGGTCGGAGAAGTGTGGCCTTTTATAAAGGGAAGGTCAAACATTAATCTTTTCTCCAATGCTTCCCGTAAAGCAGGATCCAAAAAATCTCCAGATCTTCTTAAGATTCAATTCTTATGTGTTTTTCGAGATTTTCGATTTTTTGTGTTTTTCAAATATTCCAAATTTTTTGGTATTTTCTGTGTGGTGTGATGATGTGGTGTGTTCCTCAAATAAACAGGGTTTCGATGTTCATAGTAAAAGTCAGATGCGTAGTTATTTCTAGGGGAATAATATGCAGAAGTGTCGATGTCAGAATTATCCCTAGGGTTTTTATTATTATCAAGATTTTCAGCATTAGATCCAATCATTTCCTCATTCCCTTTTCTGTCCGAGCTACCAGAGATTGAAATTAATCGATCGGTAAATTTTTTAAATCTATCCTACATTAATTCAAATTTCTTATTCATCCTCGAGATATCATCCTCAAAATATTGTTTGTGATCAATCGTGGGAGTAGTCGGTTTGTGTTTTTGATTTTCAATAATCTCATCTTCCATTTTCTTGTATGTGCTTGGAGAGGAGTTTCTGGGAATGTCCAATACATGATCGTTATTTTCTGAAAATTGCTCCTAAAAAATTATGCAAGGAGGCTGCTCAGTGGAAGGGTTTTGCGGAAATGTGTAGGTATCATACCCAACAGACCGTGACTCGGGCATGTCATCCTAGATTGAGTAGAGTCTACTTCCGTGATTGATCGTATCCTCAAATGATGGGGTCATACATGGTGCATATGTGACGATCTCATCCATGTGGTCCCCTGAGTGTATAAACTGATCAAATGAGTGACATTCAGGTTGGTCAATAGGGATTTGATCGTCACGGTCAATCCAACACTAATGATGATTAGGTGCGGTTTTTTCCATCTGGGGTTGGTTTCTCGGCCAGTCACGAGACTCAAAGGTATTTTTCTCTTGAAATGGTTCATCAGCGAGAAACCAAGAATAAGACAGTTCAGTACAAGATGGTAGGTGGTCATGTACGGTTGGATGAATCGAGCAGGAATTCAATGAGGGGGTCGAATTCATCCACATGTGAAAGTCTCCAACAAATGTTGGAGGATTATTGCAAGAAGACATTGTAATCTGTTTGGATCTAACTGAGACAAATTCATTTTCATAGTATAGCTCATATGGATTTTCAGATAAATATTCGACCAGTTTTTAAAGAGTTGAAAGAAATGATGGGTTGGGTACCCAATTGGGAAAAAGTTCCATTATGAGATTGAAATCAAAAAAGAGAGAGATGATTGCACGGGATAGTGAAAAGAAATTTTATCAAATGTGCGGCTTTTGATCTTCGATATCGGTTCATGCACACCAATGCAAACACAAATCAAACCCTGGGTTCACCTACTCACACAATGAAGGTGTAAGAGTTCAGCTATTATCTTTTTAATTTTAAGTTGGTGATAAATCAATCTTCAAAAGAATTTAGTGAGCCGTTATGAGTCGAAATTTTCTTAAAGACCGTCCCGAGTTCGTACAACTAGTTGCATCTACTTTCAGCCAGTATAGGTTTAAGTACGGATCGTAAGACGACTACCCATGTTACTTAAGGACGGAACCTTATGCAGTGTCCTTTAAACAACCCACTCTGCTAAGGAAGTCCGAACCGATTACCGGTTACCCGTATTCCTCAATGAGAAGTAGCTAATAAATTTTTTAAAATCAGTAGTCTGAATGAAAATTCGGATTTTGGCACTAGCCATACGTGTCGTCTCTCGCTCACTAAGAAAAATAGAAACATCCAAGGTCGGGGATGCTCACTCAAAAAAATCGAAACATCCATTTTTATGGGTTAATTTAGAAATTTTATCAAATGTGCGGCTTTTGATCTTCGATATCGGTTCATGCACACCAATGCAAACACAAATCAAACCCTAGGTTCACCTACTCACACAATGAAGGTGTAAGAGTTCAGCTATTATCTTTTTAATTTTAAGTTGGTGATAAATCAATCTTGGAAAGAATTTAGTGAGTCGTTATGAGTCGAAATTTTCTTAAAGACCGTCCCGAGTTCGTACAACTAGTTGCATCTACTTTCAGCCAGTATAGGATTAAGTACGGATCGTAAAACGACTACCCATGTTACTTAAGGATGGAACCTTATGCAGTCTCCTTTAACACAACCCACTCTGCTAAGGAAGTCCGAACCGATTACCGGCTACCCGTATTCCTCAATGAGAAGTAGCTAATAATTTTTTAAAAATCAGTAGTCTGAATGAAAATTCGGATTTTGGCTCTAGCCATACGTGTCGTCTCTCGCTCACTTAGAAAAATAGAAACATCCAAGGTCGGGGATGCTCACTCAAAAAAATCAAAACATCCATTTTTAAGGGTTAATTTAGAATCAACTATATTTAGTAGTCCCAATTTTAATTAGGTGATCACTGAACAATTTAAGTGAGCAGAAATACACGTCTACCGTCAAGTCCAAATTTCCTTTTAGAATTATGTGACAAAACAAGAGAGAGAAATTCGGGAAAAGCATATGTACACGAAAAACGCTGATGTATGCTCAGTTAGAAGACTTACAGTCAATCCACGCAATCTACATATGTTATGCTAGTCAGAAATTGAAATTTTTTTCTAAATGATTGCAAGCCGATGAAAAACCACACCTAACAAAAAGTTTTATTAGCGGGGAAGAATAAAGTTAAATTTTTGGCCAAATTGAAGGATCTATGTGCGTCTCAGTTAAAGTGAAGTGTGACTTGATTCCTACGAGCACAATCAAGAAATTAAAATGTTTTGAGAGCCGTATATGCCGGTCTATCTTAATCACCACTCAAGTCAGGCCCCACCCTCACTGGATAGTAAAACAAGCCACGACACACCACAAGATTAGTTCAAGGTCTTTTTACACATGCGAGTGTCCAAATGGACATTGCTGTAAATGAGCAATTAATTACAGAATTGTAAGAGTTTGCAGAAATTAGAAACATAGACTCTATGATCTCTCATGACTCGACTCGTCCTTAAATTAATTACGGCTTGTTCCGGAGTCGGTGAACATGCTTCGGTTTCGAAAAACCGCTCCACGGACGTCATGTACCTTGCAAGAAAAATAAGAGAGATAATGTAATAGAGCGACTCAAAAATAATAAAATAGACAAGAAAAATAAATGCTGAAAATAAATGCATCTAAACAAATGGAATTTACCTTGGAAAATTCGAGGTCAGACTACCCAAATGTGGAAAACTAAATGAAAATTTTTTTAAAACACAAAACTAAGTCATATGCCTCCGCGGCAACGGTGCCATCTGATGAATCTGAAATCGCGTGTGTTAAGAAGTTTGAATTTATCGTTCGTGTTAAAAAATGATGATGATTTGTCGTTTCGTTGTAGGCAGCAATCGGAATTGGTCAAGAAAATAACCACATTAAATATTTGTCAATTTTAATCAATGCGGTTTTATATTTATTTAACTTGGGCAAGTCCCAAGGTCGAACACAAGGAGTCAAAGGAACAACCTAGAATTATGTCTATCAAAATTCGTGCACGGTTTGCGAGGCGATCTTTTTTTAAATTTTTATTGCAATGCATGATGCAAAATGCAAGTTTGGCCAATTTTAGGGACTAAAATGGGAATTATACTCGAACGATGTCCAAAAAATAAGAAACTTGACCACGATGTAAAATATGAAGAAATGAATGCAATGTAATTTTTTTGGAAATTTTATATGTAATATGATTTTTTTTATTTTTTAAATGCAAATAAAATGAATTTCAATATTTAATTATAATAAGTACTAAACCTACTTATTTTGAAGATATAGAATTATCTAAGATCTATCACTTGGTGATGGATCTCAGAAAAATCCTAAACCACGAAAATGTCAGATTTAATACCTATTAAAAATAAAACACTGAAATATATTTTTATAGGGAAATATATGCATGCAAGTGCAATTCTTTTTGGGCATAATGTCAAGCACAATCAAGTCTACAATATATGATTTTTTGGGAATTTTTCGAGAACGGTTAATCAAATAAAATTTTTAGAGCAAGAAATGGGAAAAATATGAAATTTTCCATAGAACATTTAATTATTAATTAAGCATCAATCAAAAAAATATCCACAAGATGTAAAAATGTAGAGAATTGATTGACAAACAAAATGCCAATTTTTTATAAATAAAATGATGCAGAGAATAGGTTCAGAACAGAGGGGGAACATAGGGGTATAGATGTAATAAAATAAATATATAAATAGTGCAAATAATGCATCTATAATGACCAAAGAATGGGGGGATACTTCTGCAAGTTTTAGAGCAGGTCACATGCGATGCACGTGACCCCTGGGTCAGCGGGGGTGGAAGTGTGTATATGAAAACTCCGGGTGCCCTTTCTGCAAATCTCTAAGTGGTCACGTGTTAGGCTCGTGACCCTTGGACTTCGATGCAAATAGAAAGGCTCCGGGGGCCATGCTGTAAATGACCAAGTGGGTCACGTGCGCCGCACGTGACCCCTGGGGCTGACGTAAGTGGGTGTTGTTCCCCCACCCCACGTGCGTGGCACGTGGCGTGGGTCTCGGGTCCACCGCCCTGTGGTGGCTGAGGTGAGAGGTTGGCGTGGCTGAGCTCCGGTGGCATGATCCTGGCGTACAACCAATGAGGAGGAGGCAAAGTTTTGGAGCCGTTGATGTTGGTGGTCGTCGGTGAAGGTGGGACAAGGAGGAGGCGATGAAGATGGTTGTCGAAGGTATCATGTCGTTGGCTCAACGACCTCGAAGGCCGGAGCGGGGCAGAGGCGTAGATGCAATGAGGATACTTGATCCTCGGATCTCATCGATGTAGGAGATGCGGGATGCCACCACCCCAATCTCTGGTGAACGACGGATGATTTGAGGAGGGACAGTAGTTAGATTTAAATAGGCGATGGGGTCTTTGCCGGAGAAGGACAAGAAGGTCATGACGGATATGGAGATGGTGAGATGCGTGGGATACAATGAGATTCACTAGGTTTTGATGGAGGCCAGAGATTGATTGAATCGGAGATTGAAGGAGGCTGGCGAAATCACGGTGATGGGGCGGCGACGATTGTGATTTGGGAAAGTGTGGAGATAGACGATCGACCGAGATTGGACGACCAAGCGGGTGACAAGTGTGGAGGACTCTCTCCCATGGTGACATGTGACATATAGGAGGAAAAAGGAGGCTGCACATGCGCGGCGCGTACCTGGGTGGCACGTGTTTCGCACGTGCGTGGATTTTTTTATTTTTATTTTTTACATTTTTTTGAAAAAAAGAATAAAAAATAAATCTAAAAATGGCTGACACGTGGCGGCTCCCGGTGGTGCCACGTGTCAGCACCACAAAAATCGAAGATTAAATTCTTTATAAAATATAAAATAAATAGCAAACAACCTCGAATCGAAAAAGATTTCTTCACGAAAATTGCTCGTCTCAACGAGATATACAACTTTCACGAAGGCGTCAAATCCAAAATCGATCAAATGAACAAAGTGAATTTTTGGGGTATCCCATGTACATAGAGTACCTTGATTTTTGGGTTTTATATTTTTATGTCATTTTTTAACCAGATAAAAATCCAGAAAAATATGGTAAAATAAAGAATAAATATTTTCACATTAATCTAATTTTTGTGAATATTCATTAATTAAGAAAAATGAATAAATAGAATAAAATATGAAAAAGACCAATTTTGTACAGTCCGTTAGTGATGACTTGGACTCAATTTGTTTCTTTGATTTCAAGCTCAATTTGGATTTGGATTTTTGCGCATTTCAATAAAACTTTTATCACAGAATACAAATGAAAAAGAAATAATATAAAATATGTTAAATACGTACATAAAATACTAGGGCAAAACTGCTAAAATACAAAATGTACAAAAGAGGCCTAAACCCATCTTTCACATACGAGATCCAATCCACTTGAACTTGGTCTTGTTTTAAAGGTAATTGAATGTAAATTAGTTCAAAAGTGAGTAGGATTAATATGGACACCGGATGGGGAAGATATGAGGTTTTTAGTCCGGAAATCCTGCAACTAGGGTTTGGGTTTTTTGTCAACTTATTTGGGTTAGATATTTTTTTTGTATTTTTCATTTATTCTTGTTAGTGATATGTACACAATGGAGGTGGTTTGTGTCATTCAGCATGAATGAGTTAAAAATCTGAGAATTTAGGCTATTAACACGTCATTTTTGGCTTCGATTTTTGGCTTCTTATTTTGTGCAAAAATGCAATTCTTATGAAAACATAAATGAATGCTAATTATGAAGAATAGATGCAGGAATGCTGATGATTTTTAGGGATTTTAGCTTAATAAATGAGATTTAGTGTGATGAATCCGAGATTCATCAACAGCCGCTAACAAGTCCTTCTTTGTTACTAGTAATTTCATTGTGTTTCTTCAATAGTCTTGGTAGCATATTGTATAGAAAATGGTATCCCCATCCCTTGTCTACCATAAAATAGCTCCAACTGCAAAATCTGATGCGATTGTCATGATCTCAATGGGTAGAGACCAATCAGGTGGATGTAGGAGACGAGCACTAGTAACCATTTTATACATATGATGAAATGTAAGAAGGACTTTCACATCAACAACAAACTCACTCTCCATGCATAGAAGCTCAGTCAAAGGCATGACGATCTTGTTGAAGTCCTTAATGAGTCGCCTATTGAATCCATTGTGTCCCGAAAATAACCTCAACTAATTTAAATTTTGTGGTGGCTCTATGTTGGATAACACACCGATCTTAGCTTGGTCAACCTCCATACCATGTTTGGAGCTAACATGGTACAATACAATCCCATTAGTCAACCTAAAGTGAATCTTCAACAACGAGAGAAAGAGGTTTACCCCTTAGCAACGTTGAAGGACTTATTCTAAATGAGCAAGACATGTGTCAAAACTATCCTTAAAGACCGTTAAATTGTCCATGATGACCTTAGAATACTTCCCACCATTTTGGCAAATGACCAACATACACCTTTGGAATGTAGAGGGGGTGTTACACAATCATAAGTGCATTCCTCTAAAGGAGTAGGTGCCAAACGGACAAGTGGAAGTAGTTTTCTCCTGATACTCGGGAGAGATGGCAACTTGGTTATACCCTGAGTACCCATCCATGAAATAAAAGAACTCTTTACCTTCTAACCTCTAAATAATCTGATCAATAAAGGGCAACAAAAGGTGATCCTTCTTAGTAGGTGAATTCATGTTCCGGTAATCTACATAGACACGTCATGAAGTAGGTTCACCAGTCAGAATCTCCCCATTATGGCCATTATATATGATTGTAATAATGGATTTCTTTGGGACCACATGCAAAGTAATGACCCACTTGGAATCTGAAATGGGATAAATAAAGGCAGTATCGCACCATTTCTTGATCTCATTCTCGATAACCTTCCTTAGATTCGGATTGAGACGGCATTGACATTGACGGGAGGGTTTACATTCATCCTCTAGGTAGATATGATGTGAGTACAAAGCTGGACTAATCCCACATACATCTGAAATATTCTATCCAATGGCCTTGTGGTTTCTCTCACGAACAATTTGCACGTGAGATTCTGGTTCATTCGTCAAATGCGAGATGAGGATGATCGAAAATAATTGTGGGAGAGCTACAACGAAATCATACATCAACATAAATGGTAAGGACTTGAGCTACGGTGAAGTCTAAATCGTTGTTGTGACAACCTCTGTAACTGCACTAGTAGTGTATATGATTTGTAATCTTTGTAATATCCACATTGGCTATTATTGGCTCAACAACTAAAGCCTCACAAAGATCAACAACGAATGATCTCTGCTTAGAAAGGATCACCTCATCAGGATGTTCTGTAAAATCATCAACAATGGGCTGAGATATCTTAGTAATAATACAAGAAAGATTTCTTTCACTAGTGCATATCTAAAAAAATCAGCAAGTGGCTCATATATCTCAGCAAGAAGTATATCAACAATAATGTCAAAATGATGTGTCAAAGGAATATCAGAAGGTACCTCCAATTGCTCAGACTGATCCTCATAAATCAATTCAAACTTCCCATTGACAAAAATTCAGAAGGATCAATAAGGGAACTCATGTTGACTTTTCTTTCCAGAAGGTCCTCTTGGAAAAGGAACTCATGGGTATCTACGAAATCAATAAAAAGATATGTCTCTCGAAAACTAGTAAGAAAAACAAAGTCCTCCGAATATGGTGTAACTTCTTGTCTCTCATCTACTATTATTGGTCATTGTGAAGGACTAGGATCGGGGACCATCTCAATTTTATCTTGCCACTGCGAGAGTGAAAGATGATATCTTAAGTATCGTAATTAACTTCCGCTTCGGTTGTTTGGAGGAACGGTCGACCCAGTATGATCAGGGTATGAAGTAATGGTGCAGGTATGTCCATATCCATGATAACAAAATCAACATGGAATTCATTCCTTACACTATCACCATAACATCCTAAAAAATGCCACTCGACCTCTTGATCGATCTATTAGCAAATTAAATGATCTTCGTGGTCGATCTAAGAGGTCCTAACCCAAAATCTATGGGTAGGGATGATGACATGATATTAATGGAGGAACCACTATCAAGAAGAGTGTGGACAAATTCTTGATAAAAAAATGTGGCAACAAATGTGAGGTGCTCCCTAATCTTTCTTTTTAGGCGGGAGGTTACTTATGGCATGAATTGTGGCCTTGATCAAGATATGTTTTTCTGTCTTCTTTTGTTTGTCATGCTTTGTTTGACACTTTTGTGTACATGCTTGTTTCATTCCATTTCTCACTGCAGGCATGTACTCCATGGACATAAGGAGTGGCATCTCTAAAAAGATGTTATATAAGATCTCCAGCACTTAAGGATAAAATAGGGTAGTTTTCAATTTCTGGATTTTCCTTGTTTTGTTCAATGCAAAAGTAAATGGTATAAAATCAGAAGAAACATTCAAATGCTCATTTCGATTAGTCAATAAAGAATCCTCGTTACAATGGGACAGTCAAAATCAGTCTATATAGTGTTATCAAAAAAGGTGGAGGAAAAATAAAATCTAAAACAAGACAGGATGTTGTTGATGGTGTAGAGAAGAGTCCATGACTGGTGTTCTCCCTCCATGTTGAACGTGATCTGCATCTAGATGGCGAAGGTAAATGTGGTGATGAAGACGATGAAACTCCATACTCGGGTGCTGCTATAGCCGGTATCATCATTAATGGTGAAGATGAGGATATGGAAGGTAAAGCTCTCCCACTATCTTGATCTCCAAATCCCAACAAGTGTGAAGGTGGTTGTAAACTCATACCGCTCTTGAGATGAACGTTGTCAACTAAACATGTAAAATAAAGGGTTGTACATGTCTCAGATGTGGATGGATCATGGTCTACCATCTCCTTGCATCTGAAGTTATTGGGATTGGCTTCAGGCTAATGTCTTTGTAGAGGTCAGGTCATAGCCTCTGAGTAAGATCATTAATGTTCTTCATAAATAAAGTTAATTGATCAAGTGTTGGATTCACCGAAGGTGCCTTGAGGTGCTCAATGACGGGTTGTCGCTGAGACTGGTAATGAGGAGGATATTGGTATCCATAGTGTTGGTAGTGAGAATCAGGAGGGTGTGAATATTGTCCGTACGATGTAGTCTATTTGTTGGGGTAAGGTGATGAATCTACGATTCGTCATCTTTATTCATTTATTATAGTTTAAAATCCCTTACAAAACACTTTTACATAATAATAACTCCATTTTCTTACTACTGTGCATATTTGTATAAATATTGTACATTTGTATATTATTTTAACCTAAAAAAAATAAAGAAAGAAAGAAAGCAAAAAATAAAGAATATGAGATTGTATATATGTAATAGATACAGGTTGACTCGAACCTCGAGAGAAGGTCATGACTAGACCAGATCGAACATGAATAAAGTAGGGGGAGATAAGGTCCTCAATCAGATAATCCAAAAAAATGTGCGTGTAGTGCTGATATTTCTCAATTATTTTGTGTATATCTGTATTAAAACTAACACTATTTTATTTGTTTATAAATTGACCTTAAATAAAATAATTTACAAAAAAAGTAGAAAATAAAATTGTTGGCTAAATAATAAAATTAATTGCACAAGGAAATCCTGTATATAATCAAAGTAATCGCATCTGGAAAAAAGCCATTATGTAATAATTGAAAGATTAATTTCCGCTCCATATGAACTCAGATTGAACCAAACTCACATCCATTGTATTCTAAATTAAATTATCTTTAAAATGGTTATCATTTTATAATTTTTGGAGTGATGGCTGAAATTCGATTTGCTAGGGTATTTTCTACAATTTTGCCATTCGATTATACATATTGTATTTGTAAGTATTTGCTAATATTTTTAGTAATTATTTTAAAATAAAAAATAAAAAAACAACTAATTTGCTTATCTACCCATGTAGATAATATCAAATTGTATAAAGCACATGTATGTATTTAATTTTGTAGACTAACTACCACAACAAAATAAAAAAATTAACATTTAATTTTCAAAAAAATAAAGTGGCAAAAATACACAAAAATTCATTATTTTTTGTAAATATTTATCTTTCTACTTTATCTAATTTTAATTTCTCTTCTCTCTTATCTCTTATAGTCACCCAAAAAATAGAAAAATGAAATGTCAATTCCATTCTATCTATTAATAAGGATCCCTCCCCATCTTTTTAACTTGACTAATCTTTGGTGAGAGGAGCCCGATCTTCGAGATTCTTCTTATTGCAGAAGGGTTCCTGTCCTTCGAGTCGTCTGGTGATAGTGAGTCAGTCTTCGTCGAGGTCATCCAGGCCTTTTCCACTCATAAGGTGAGATCCATTTTCTCTCGTTCTATCCTAGGTTAATCATAATTTTATGGACAAGAATTTTATCTTCATTGTCAATTTTTTCTAGATCATAAAATCTATCACAAATTGATCCGGCGCCAACTCAATTTTTCATCTCACATCTCTAACTCTCCACATGCTTTTCAGCCTATCACAATCTCTCAACTTCGGCCATGCACGGTGGTCAGAGACTTAAATCCATTCCCCATTTTTAGCTGGATCACCATTCACATCTTCCTTTTTTATTTTGGGGATGAGCCGTCATGCTCGCATCCTCATTTGTTTATAAATAAAAAAAACAAAAAATATATTTGTTTTCTTTTTCCCTAACAATTTTGTTGTAGGACCATTTAAAAATTTAAATAAAAGACATTTTTATTTTCTGTTTTTTATTTCTCTATTTTGGATTTCCAAGAAAATAAAAAAAAGTTTTTTAGATAACTACTTACAAATGAAAAAAAAAAACGGCAACCTCCCTACCGCGGGCAGCCCAGGCCCACTGCCTTCATACACCACAGTATCCATCACACTCGTGCCATCTGCACGATGTGGCAGAGCTGCTCCAAACTGCAGTCGACGTTCTACCTCCACCATGCGCGATCCGTCGACCGTCGAAGCCCGACACCCTCCGCGCCATCACTGCGGCCCAACCTCTTGTCTCCACCAGCCAACACCCAATTACTTGTGCCCTGTACCGACACCTCATCTTCGCCTCCATTGCCTGGAGTCGTACCCCCGAAGACCACCGCGCACTCTGCCGTGAGCGAGCCTTCGAGACTTGCCCTCCACCTAACCAGTCGCTTCGCACTTTACCGCCTGGATCGCTAGCGGAATCGCGTAACTATGCTCCGCCGCTTTATCCTAGAACCGCCGTATCCACCTGTGACACCACCCCTTCATCCCAGACCACCATCCACTGCCATCAGACATAGGTGGTGCATGACCTGGACCAAGAAGAAGAAGAAGACCTTGTGGCAGCGGCGACTCCCCTACTTTCGAAGAACGAAGAGGAGAGATGGTTCCCCATCACCTTCCCCTTCAGCTTTGAGATTGAAGATAGAACTATGAAAACCCCAGAGGTTAAAAAATATTTTGGAAAAAACGGAAGCTTCACCTCTGGAAGTTTGCAAATTCGTAGAAATTCCCTTGCCCTATCAATAGTTGGGCAAATTACATGGATCTCATTAAATTTTATCATAATTGCAGACAACGCCGTGTCAGAGGCAAAGCATGTTCCTTGCGTGCATATACTAAGTAAATGTCAAATTTTATCTTGCGTTTTATTTCTTCTACCTTTCAATCCAAAAACTTTAAATATTTACATTTCAGTCCATGAATTTCCAGACTCTATTTTGCATGCTTCTTTTGATTGAAATAAATGCTTTTGCTGCTCAATAAATTCTCTAAAAATCAAACTGTGCTCCTGGTGTGTATATTTCTAGCATAAATTTTTTATTGCATTTTATTTCCATTGATTATTATTAAAAAATAAAAAATCAGTGCCTTTTTCTCTTCCTGAAATTCCAAAATTCAGAAAAATGTGATTATTCCTCTAAAAATTCCAAAAATAGAGCCATTGTATTTAATTGACTTTTAATTTCTTTCCAAATTTCGCGCATTATTTCTTATCAGAACCCAACAAAAATTAAAAACATCAAGAAATTTATAAAAACCATAGAAAAATCTACAAACATCCAAAAATCATGACTCCAGTTCTTGTTTGTTGATATTTGCGTATAATTCATCTTTAAAATAATTGTCCGAAGTTTTGGATACTTAATGTATTTAAAGTTGCTAATTACTCTAGGTTGTGCACTGTATGTCATTTTTATCAATTTTTTATTTTTTGGAAAATACAAGAACATATGAAAACTCTACAAAAATTCCAAAAAACATTTCAAAGTCAAAAACCCAAAAATATTTTGTCTAGATCTTTCTTATCATTTTATATATAATCTAAAAAAACAAAAGAGTTTGGTGTGTGTGCCTTTCTTATCTTGCACATATTGTTCTTTATTTGAAATTTATAAAAATGCAAGGCTAAAATCAATAAAAATTTTAAAATCATAAAAAATAGAAATTTCAAAAAAATAAAAAATTAAAAAGAGAAAATTCCAAAAAAAACGAGGATAGTTTGCCTTTGAGATTCCTACTTTTCTCTTAATTAATTTTCATGGATTATTTTCATAACCCTCAAGAATTTTAGCCTCCCCGAGTTCGATCAAGTCTGCTATATAGGTAAATAAGTAAAAAAAATATCTCTTGCTTAATTATTGACATTTAGTTATTTTGCAGCTTGAGAAGAAAAAATATAATAAAATTGTTTGTTTGTCATGGGATAATTTGGGGATAACGACTATTGTTCACATCGTAATAAACTACTCCGTGAAGAATCTAGAGCAACATAAGGTTGTGGAAAATATGCATACTGCATCTTCATTTGGCCATGTCTCCAGTTCTAGAAATTAGGTGGAGATTGATAATGAGACTAGAACTGCTGTGATCGACGTTCCTGAACTGGTGGGCAGGTCTCTGACCCTTATGGGAAGACAAGTGGCCTTGTCTTGAGGGATGATGCTAGTTTTGCTCTCAGTAAAACCAGACATTGTTCACCTCCTGAATGGTAGGTGGAGGTGGAGCATGCTACTAAAAAATGTATGGATCTTCTTGTTTGTACTGTAACATCTGTTGTGAATGCTGCGAGACCTGGTAAGGAGTATGCACATAATAAACATGTTGAACTATGGATGGTCCTCTGATAACCTATTGGGTTGTAGTGGAAGAAGTCAGCTCCTGGATAAAAGTGTCAGCTATTGCATTCACACTCTAGCATGCGTTAATTGTACTTACAAGAAGGTCCAGATGCTCATCCAGTTTATCTAGGTTCTCCATCCTATTTTTTGATCACTTGGAGCTTCTCCAGCTCCTCAGTATGTTTCTCGATTATGTCCATTGTGGATTGGTGATTTTCTATTATGGTATGATTTGCACTTCTATCCTATCCACTTCATGTGATGTTGTCATGCTTACAACCTTTTGAGTATTGGAGGGAGATGTGACGGGATACTTCTGGAATGCACGTGAAGAAGATAGTGCTGTTGAGCTCTCTTCCATCTTCTCAAAAATTGGTATAGGACATCCTCATCCTTATTAAAGTGACTACCGCCACAAGCGGCATCCAACAACTTCTTATTTTCATGGTTCAAACCTACAAAGAAATTTTGCACAAGGCTTGACTTTGGAATATTGTGATGGGGGTGCTTCTCCGTTAAATCTTTGAATCTTTGCCACACCTCGTGAATAGACACATGGGACATTTGGGAGAAGTTTGCTATCAACGATGGCATCTGGTTGAGACTTCCAAATGGGTAATATTTGCTTATAAAAGTAGACCTCAACTCTTCCCATGTAGTGACAACATTTCCTAAATGATTGATCCAATATAGGGCATTCTCCATCAAGATGAAAGGAAACATCTTCATCATCACTACCTTTGTCAAGATGTTAGGGTAATGGATCGTGTTGCATATGCCATAAAATTTCTGGAGGTATACACATTGTTCTTCATTGATATTTCTGTTTAATATGGGAAGTAGTGGTAATATAGTAGGCTTATGGTCGAAATGCTCAAGAATCACTAGAATTTGACTCCATGTGTTTGTTTGTCCTGCCCCTCGATTATTAGATTCCTTGAGTGAGATCTTGGCCACATGCTCTATACGTTCATCTTCTCCATTCCCACCTCTTCCATGGTTTCTATGCTCATCTCTCTTGTCATGTTGATCATGCCTCAGCTCAAGACATATCTCTCAGTGTAGTTTAAAAGACAACATGTTCTGTTTACTACGCTTGAATGGAGATGGAGGTTAACATGGTAGTGTTGATCTCGATCTGCTCAACCATTGATCCTTTTCCTTTAGGTCGCATAAAGTGTAAAGCCTTGAATTTTGAAAGTGTAAACTGCACTGGATTAGTCTTCAAAAAAGATGGAGTCTCAAATTATCGTTCAAGATTAGAGTTAATCTTGAATAACGGATTGATGGATGAGGTGAGGGATGTAGTGCAGAATGAGGAATACTCAGGAAGTGGGTTTCCTCTAGTAGAAGATGACTGGTTTGGAGTGTGAAATAAATCCGCAAAATATCAATGAGAGAAGTTCCAATCTGACATGTTCGATATGAAGTGGGGAGATGCGAGAACATGAAAGTCAAGAAAGAAGAGAATGAGTAGAAGGCGTGAAGGGAGCGTAAAGATCTATACTACTATCAAGCAAACACAACACAAACCCCCAATTCACCAACTGACACAAGTGGAGACAGTAAGAGTTCAATCATTTATGTTTTTCAGTTTTATTTGGTGATAAATGCAATATTTGAAAGAGTTAGCAAGTTGTTAGGTGCATGTATTTCCTTTAAGACTGGTCGGAATTCTTACGACTAGATGCATCCACTTTCAGCCAATATTGCATAAGTACAGATCATAAAATGACTACTTGTTAAATAAGGATGGAGCATTATATAGTGTCCTTTAAACCACCTACTCTTCTAAGGAAATATGGACGTTAACTGACTACATGTGTTCCCCTACTAAGAAGTAGCTAATCATTTTGTTATAATCAGTAGTATGAATGAAAATCTAGGCATGACTATATCCTAGTGTACGTCTTTCGCTCTGTCTACAAAAAATTCGAACAATGGCGGGTTACTCTCCCCAAAAAAATGATGATTGTCCTTACGTTTAGTTTTAGGTCGAGTTTTCTTTAATAGTCCCAGTTTTTAAAGATTTATCACCTTTTTTGGATTTTTTCAATGAATCACCTACCAAGTTTTCCAATTTTCGTTTTAGATTATATGAGGGAAAACAAGGAAGAATGTTGAAAAAAATGCCAATGCATGATAAAATTCAATGATGCATACATGAGTTAAGAGATGCATACCTTGTCACCAACACTCTACATGTTGGGTGACCTGTGCAGAATTTAAATAGAAAAATAAACTAGCATAAAAAATGCACGTAAACCGTCCTAGCAATAATTTCTACTAGCAACCAAGAAGCAATTAATTTAACTAAGCCCAAAATACGCTCTACTCTATAGGTGCAAAAGTACTTATTTCAGCCTTTGGACCTAATTAATTACCTAGCTTAAGCAATTTAATAAAGCATATCACCCCCGCTCAAGCACATAAAACCGTGTGAAAACAAAACTGCTGAGGTCCCCCAATTACACCAGCTCTTGGTGCAATAGACCCCACACACAAGGTATAAAGTGTCATTTATACAAGCGTTTTGAATGATTACAATGCTAAAATAAAAAGAAAATTCTATGTGGAGTTGCTCCAACTAATTAGTCTCCTTAAAATCTTCTTCTCCTCCTCCGACGCTCTCTTGTGGCTCAGTGAAGATTGAAGATGCCTCCTCTTCACTTAGTTATGCCAGCACTCCAAAGAATACCGCCCTCACTCATCAGGTTTTCAGAGAAAGAAGAAATACAAAATAATGTAAGTGATGTTGTTATCTAGATATGTGCAAAAATAATGGGAATAAATGCAGTGCATATGAATAATGAGAAGAATGAATGAAAATATAGACAAGAAATAGGAGGAATAAAATCAAGTATCAATAATCAAGAATAGTAGATCATGAGAAAAATCGAACTACCCTCGTCGTGCCTCCCCGTCGCTGGTGCCATTTTGTTGAACAACAAAACTCAGGGTTTTATATTCAAAAAGTATTCACAATAGAAAATGTTGTCGTCACATTCCAAAGAGGCATCAAACAAAATTTCATTCAATATCAATTATAAATTAGTAAAGAAAATGTAGCTATAGATTTGTTATTTAATTTACCTGTATAGCTAATGGGATTGATCTCAGGCAGGATACAAAAATCCTTAGGGTATTCTATGCAGTGAATAATCAATGAAAGAAGGAAGGGCTTTCTATGTACACTAAGCTTGGTTGTTGTGTTTTTGAATTTTTAAGACCTTCAAAGCACGACTCGTAACCATGATCTACACAATAAAGAGAAGACAACTCCTATGATTAGACTTGCTCTATAATTACCTTGCATAACACGATCAAAATATTGCTAACAATAGTTACACAACTTGAGTTTGACATCATCAAGATTGAAGTCAATATTACATTTCTTCATGAATACCTCTCTATGGATATTCACATGAAGTAGCCCAGGGCTTCATGGTTAAGGAAAGCAAGATGTGAAAGTTAAAGAACTTCATCTATGAACTAAAATACGCTTCTTGTAGTTAGAACATCAGATTTGATGAAATTATAAAGGTTATGATTATAGATAGAGTAATGGTTGAACATGTGAACCTTGGTGGGAGTGTCATTGTGTTTAACGTGCTAAATGTAGATGGTATCCCAATCATTTGGAATGAAATAATGGTAATATAAATGATTTACTGACTAGCTATTCCATGGCTTGGGATATGATCTCAAAGAAACACTTATATCTTAGATCTGAAGTTTTCAAAAGCAAAGAGAACAGGGTATTGGGATCATGACATCAGTGGTGCACCTTGGACATGTTCCATTTTATGAAAAATTATAAGAAATGTTTCTTTTCCACAATATATGGTATTGGCATGTCGAAAGGGATAGCACCTCAAGGAGTTGAGGATGTGATGCTAAAACAATTGCCCTCATGCATCAATTATGAGAAGCTAGGTGTTTGCAAGATGTGTACAAATGTCAGATGTCTACGATGCAGTGGGAGCAATAAATTGTTAGTAATCCTACTATGGAAATAAAACACTTGATTGCAGTAATAGCAATATCTTCAATGATGACAAGACTTTTAGAGATAGTGATCTTTAAGTCTTGTCTTCAAGAGATTAAGACTTTATTGATAGAGATCTAAAAAGGGTATTAACTGTGGATATCTTAGGAGATTGAGATCTCCAAGAATAAGGGTATTCATATGGGTATAATGGAAAATACATAATGGTTATAATAATTATTAAGTGGTAGTGTCGAGGACACTATAACTGACAAAGTTGAGTATTTGTTGCATAAAATGCAACATTCACACTGAATGTGAGCATTGTTAACGATGGATATGCAAGTGTCGTAAAAGGATTTGGCATAGTCTCTTGGGAACATAGTGACTAATCAGCTATGTAGCTATATAAAATATCCTATGATTGTCATATCAATATATGTTTAAAAACTAGCCCATTAATGGCTCTTTGGCCTTGTGGGAGATTGTTGGATATGCGATCCCAGGACGAGCTAATATGCAATAAATGTTATTATGAATATCATCCCCTGTTATGAAATGAAGGATTATTAGTTTTCATTATAGGTCCCTTGGTACAGTTAGGGAGGTTGATGCTTGGATGAATATCTAGAGACTTAGATTGAGGGCTCATCGAACAACGTCAGATGATTATTAAGAGATGATTTCCAACCCTATAAGGAGATTACATTCCTTTCTCCCAAGGTTGATATCTGACCGACCTCTTGATGAAGGTCCTCTACATAGGAATATAGATTCAGTGATGTCAGATTTGTTAGGTCAAAGAATTGACCTATCAAGATCGAGATAACCAAAAACTTATATTATATGCTTTCACGATATAGGCTCTCATCCTAAGATCAAAGACAAATGTGTTACTGTATATCTGAGTATGCACATTTTGTAGACCAATAAGTTGATGACCTAACCAAGGTATGTACACCTACACGCTACTGTAAATTCAAGGTCATATGAGTATTATGATATCTCAAAGGGATGATATAGGTTCTTTGTTGAATAAAAAGATACGAGTTCACTCATGATATATTCGGATGAAACAAATTCCGTGCATGGTCATCTCGCATTGGAAGATTTACTGAATTTGTAGATTTGATAAATGTTTTTCAGAATGTATATGATCAACGCCAAGGTGTGACATATGCTTTTGGAAAGTATATGATCGATACCAACTCCCAATGATCGAATGAGAACCTTATTATAAAACCCTTAAGAAGACATATTAAATAGATCTAATACTTCAGGTTTATTCTTGGTCTTCCAATATGCATGATGTATATGTATTAAGAATACCTGAGGGTGATGTGATCATAAACGACTTTATGACCATGATGCTTCCATTCCTAGGGAACGAAATGGGTCTACATTTTAGTGACTCCTCTTAGTAAAGAAGTTATATCATCTTGGTCTAAATGTTGGACATTGATCTAAATGTGATTCAAATGCAATGAGAAGATTAGATTTGCGGTTTTGATTTAACCAAGCATCTATGAGATGATCGCAGGATCTGGATTTGAGATGTGATCTCAATATCCACGCCACTATACATGGTACAATATAATTGCCATGTCCTTATCTCCGAGTATCCAAGGAGAAAGCATATAATTCTTAAAACAATTCATGGATTATTTCATTGTTGATATCATATATATATGAGCATTAAGAAAATTGATAATTAAATGTGATTTAGTTGTCATGAATAATATGATTGGATTCATATTATAAGGAGAGTTAACAGAGATAATTAAATGTGATTTAATTATCAAAGATATCAATAATGTGAATGTGATTCATATTATTTGGGTACGTGAGAATGGAGATCCAAGATGATTAAATTTGATTTAATTATCATGGATATAATTAATGTGAATAGCATTATCAATATTAATATGATATATTATAAATATGATTTATAAAATATTAGAGATAGCCTATTGAAATTTATATTTTTGATTAATTATTAATGTGAATTGGATTCACATTGGATAATTAAATGAAAATATAATTTACATTCCATTTTGGGTTGCGAATGTGATTCACAATTATTAAGTGGCATGATTGAATTATTCATAATTAATTTTGAACCAATTTTTCGAACATATTTGCGATTAAAGTTATTGCAAATATTAAAGAGGATTATTTGAGATATTATATCTCACATAAAATAGAGAAAAAGAAAGCCACCTTAATGGGTTGTGGACGACCACCCGTGAATTGTTCAAGAGTGGCCCTCCCTGTTTTAGGGGTTCTCTCTATATCTCTCTCTATCCTCTCATCTAAATTGATTAAATTAAATTAAATTAAATTAAATTATGTTGATGATAATTCAATGTATATTTAATTTAATTGGAACTTTTTATTGGTTTTTATTCTCAACAAGATCATGACCATTGAAAGAAATACAAATCAATCTCATCCATTGGTTTTGTGTTGTCCATGGATTGAGATCTATGGATCGCAAAATACAATATAAGAAGAGTCACCCCTTGCTCTTTAAGTTACTTCTTGAACAATCTCTCTCTCTCATTCTCTAAATGCTAAAACTCTCTATCTCAATTTGGTCGTCCACCATGGAGCCCTTGAAAAAGTCGCCATCGTCGCATCACCATCATTTTGCAACTAATTGTTTGCTTATGGATCTCCATCTCCTTTTGTGCGCCTCGCTCGCGAAGAAGACGTTTGATATCATGTGACGACATTAGGAGATTCATTACTTGGATCATCAACATGGATTGTGAGGAGCACACATCTCATCAACGCGGTTGCAAGCATCTCCTCCGTCAGATCAGAATTGAGATAGGAGATCTCATCTTTTAGAGACTCAATTGCAACCACACTTCAAGAGGTAATCAATCCTAATACTTGTTTGTGGTTTAGTTGAAACGATCCGAGAAGTGTTCTTGGATAATGTGGTTTCATTAGATTAATTTTATTTTAAATTCCACTTCCCAGGGCAACTGGTGCGACTAGTCGCTCCCAATCGCATTTGAGGCGATCCCCACGCTTCCATGATTTGCTTAAGTATTTTCCCAAATCCTTCACAAGCGAGGTCAGTGTTTATTTAGATGATCGGAGCTCCTCCGATCATGCTGGTCGGAGGATGAAGGTTAGTACCAGATTTAGGTAATTCAGATGAAATCAAAGTGAAAGAAAAGGGACAAAACAAAGATAGAATACCTTAGTTACCTACGTAATTGAAGAGAAGGGTAGAATTGCCTCAATCTGTTGTTGGTGACAGAGAGGTAGAAATGAGGCGAATGGCTCTAGAGATGTGGTTGGATCACGTTCAACAAATGCTCACCCATACTCTTTATATTGGGGAGCGATAGCTATTACCTACAACTAACTCCAGAGCTCGATCTCTAGGAGGAAGACGGCCAAGGGACGGATAAAGAGCTTGTTGGAGGTAGTGGGGTATTATATATGGACTCAATCCCATCAAGTTTTAAGTTCAAAAATGGTCAAGAAAGGTGGCACGGTTAGTGGATCCAAGATGTCGGTGATGAAGGTGAATAACGAGGTGACAATTATGGAGAAGGGAGCGGGAACAGTTGGTGAATGATGCACGAGATAAAAATACGAGAATACATGGTGGAAGAAAGAACAACGAGAGGGAGGCGATGACTAGGGAGTTGACCCTGGACAACAGACACGGGTTTCGCCAATCGGAGTGAGCCGCAGATGCAGACAAAATTTGGAAAATGTCAAAATAGTAAATAATAACCAAATAAACGAATTAACAATGAAAATGTATTTATTTAATTACATAATGTAAATAAAATGTTAAGAATAAACTAAAGTTAATTTAGTGATTTTTAATTAATTAAATATCATTTATACAAGGCTTATAATAAATAAAAGATGTTATTTATAGATTTGTCTACAATATATACAAGACATTTATTTTAAATTAATTAATTGTATTAATATATATATGCAGAATTAAATATTCCATTTATTTACAATATTTTACAAGCATTTTAATGATATTTTTATTAGATTTTTAAGATTTAATTTATTAGATGTATTAAATAGGTGTGGGTACCATATATACATGGTGATACATATATAATATATGCATGATTTTTTGTGTCTTTATTTGTATTTTATATAAGTTAAATGTAATATTTTGCAATTAGTTACAAATACATTATTTACAAAATATGCACAAGGAAGTAAATAATTAAATATTATGCACAATTTGTACAGGCATAATGTACAATAATGCACCAATTGGACATATTTCACACCTTAACTCTGAATTTTATGAAAATACTCTCATTTTAATAATAATTTAATTTTGAGAATGATGAATCTGTGATTCATCACTCTAAAAGTCTAAAATAGAGCTTTGTTCGCGAGTAATTAGACGCATATTTCCACTTATATTGCATAATTAGCATTCATACATGCAAGCATAACATCTGCATTTTAGCATTCATATTTGCATAAAATAAGAAGCCAATTTCACTTGTAAATATTCACGTGGATATTAGATAAAATAGCTTATTTGTATATATTTCATACTAACTCATAATCCAATAAAATCAATTCTATTCTGTATATATTACTAACACTAATAAAGGAAAAATATCAAAAAAATACTAACTTGTAAAGTTGACCAATAAACCCAAAAACCAAGTTTGAAACCATGAATCTTAAAATGCACATATCTCTCTCATACGACCTCCGAATTAGGTCTACTCACTTTTAAAGTAATATACATTCAGAGACCTTCGAAACAAGACCAATTTCATTAAAATCGAAGCTCGTATGCAAAACATGGGTTTTGGGCCCCTTTTGTACATTATACATAATGACCGTTTTACCCCTGCATTTTATCATTTTATTTTCTTCATTATTAAAAATAAAAAAAATTAGATGAAGTTGTAAATATTCTTCTCATATTTTTTCTAGTTTTATTTTTATTTTTCTCTTACTTAAAAATGACAAAAAATTGCAAAAGATAAAATGCGGTATTTTATATCTATACGGTACCACCCAAAAATACATTTTGGACAGATAATCTCGTTTGATTTTTGACCATTCACAAAAGTTGTAGATCTCGTCGAGACAAGCGACATTCGTGTTGACACTTTTCGATCTAACTTCTTTTATTATTTCTTTTTGATTTTTCTTTGTATTTAGTTGCGATTTTTTCTCGAAGCGACACGTGGCAACTCCTAAAGCCGCCATTTGTCACCTCCTCATTCATCAACTTAAACCATTTCTCTACTTTATTTTGGACCGTTGGATGAGGAGTTCTCCATCAACGACTCATACCCGTACCTCTCCCATTCTCCCTTAACTTAAGGGGGAAGCCAATGACACCTCCAAATTCCTACCCATCTCCTCCACCTTCTCCATCTCCTCTACAACCGCCTCCTGCTCCTCTTTATATCCTCTACATCTCCCACATTCTTCCCCATCCGCCAATCTTGAGTACACAATCCTTGAGCTCCGCCCTCTTCTTGGTGACAGCAAGTGAGAGCCACCGTGTCGAGCGAAGACAAGATCCTTTTGCTAGGCGAGATCCGTGGGCTTTGGTCCTTGTTGCTGCAGCCCCCAGCCGCAGCCGAGCTCCGCTTGACGTGCGTCGAGCAAGGAGCTGAGAAGCTTTGCTTCTCCCTCCATAGGCATCCAACCATCACCTTCAGGTAAACTTCTTCTTCCTTATTTCTTCTTAGCTGTTTTTTTTTCTACACGCACACTCTCTCTCATCAATCCATCAGTGCTCCATTCATCGATTGGCAAAACCAATTGCACTTCTACAGATAAATCACACGTTGCGAACGCAACGGTGATTTTTAATTAATTTTACGACGAACTTTCATCAACCGATTAATGGCTTATTTGCGTCCACTTGAACAAATGCATGAGAAACAGGGGAGGTGGTGAAACCCCCCCTCCTTCTTCTTCCTCCCACCACCTCACCACACACACAATCCGCGGTCAACCGCCGGCCCCTCTCCAAGGCTGCTCGCGCCTCCGCCCTCCAGGCCTTCACGGCCTCCGCTCCCAAATGCACAGCAGCCACGCTCTCGCCCCCGTGGTCGCGCGCCAACCGCGCGCGCCCAGGCCACCTCTGTCACCGGGCCGCGCCATCCACCTGCAGCCACCCTCGTCCGTGCGCCCCCCGCGCGTAGCTTCTTCGCGCGCGCAGCATGCGTCCAAGGTCGCGCCGCCGCCATCTAGTAGCCGCGACTGCCACGCGCGCACGTGCCCTTGGAGCTCCAGCCCTCCACCTCGCTCCTCCCCGCTTCCTCGCCGAGCTCCAACGCCGCCACCTCAAGCTCTCAGCCACGCCGCCCTCAGCGACACATGAAAGCCGCCGGCCACACTCCACCTTTTCCATCGAGCTCCTTCAACGCCGGCCTGGAAGAAGCTCAAGTCCCCTGTTCAAGCCAACCAAGAAGCAGAGGAGGCAACATCAGATAATAAGGATAAAAGTGGGTATTTGCAAAGGGGACACTTGCACCCCCTTACAAGTTCTCAAACAAAGTTCAAGTTTTAGGTAATTGCATTTATGTCCTTGTTCTTCATTTGAGTTCATATTTCTTTTTCTGTATTGCATTCATACCCCTGCATTTACATGTTCATTTAGTCGTCATTTTGTTGTCCATTTTTAATTCCGAAAATTGCAATGTGTAGTATAACTCTTGTTCTACAATTTTCGAATTTATTTTTATTTTTCTGATTTGCAGAATATTTATGGAAATTAACTTGTTGAAAATTGCAACATTTTTTCCATGTTGATTGATTAATTTATTGCACATTGTTTGCTTATCGAAAAATCTCTAAAAAATCATCATTGGTAGATCTAAGTTATGCTACAACATATCCAAAAATCATCCCATTTGCACGTATAGTTTGTCCTAGAAAAATTATTTAGTGAAAACATTAATCGATTTTTAATTAATCAACCGTGAAGTATTTTAATGAAATTCAAGTTGATTTGGATAGTTCTTAATTAGACCTATTTGGATTAATTTTGTTTCTGAGAAATATCATCGTTTAATAATTATTAAAATTTGTTTAGTCATTTTCACTTAAGTCTACATATTTTATTATCCGTGCATCTAAAAATTCTAAAAAATTTAGGCTAGCTTAATTTCATTCCATTTAGTAATCTGGCCAAGTTTCATAATTTTTGGAATTAATTTTATAATATTTCTGATTTAACTTGTAAGTTGGCCTGATTTTACATGAGTCTTGCATAAAAAAATCGAAAAAGAAAAAAAACTATCTCCTCTGAAAATCAAACCTAGGAAATTGCTTCGAATCCACCTAAGGAGACAGATGCCTCCCTGAGTTCGACCTTGGACTTCACCAAGTAAAAAGAATTTGCCACTCGAAATTAACTTGATTAAATTAAAAGTGGTTTTTGATATTCCCTCTCGTATCCGATTGCAACGGAAACTGATAATTAATTTGGACATTAATCTGACCTAATTAACAAGGGTGCGGTAGCGACTATCAAAATGGCGTCGTTGCCGGGGAGGCACGACTTAGGTTAATTTGAAGTGAAATTCCGATTGTTTGATTTTCCATCCCCGGGTAGTCTGACCCCCGGTTTTTCATGTGCATATTTCTCTGTCTTTTAAATTTTTGCATTTTTTGTGTCGTTCTCTATCTGACCTCAACTTGTTTTTGTGCGAGGGACGCCGGAGTCGAAGACGCTTCGAGGAACCTGCATTTTAATTTGTTAGAGAGATTTGAGAGAACTTGTACATTTATTTATTTCCATATTTTTTTCGCATCATTTCCAGCGGTTCCCATTTGGGTTCTCGTGTGTGTAAAAATAGTGGAACTGTGTCCCCGTGAGCTATGTGGTTTGAATTGTAATTTAGGCTTGCACTAGCGGCTCCTTGAGCCACTTTAGGAATTGCTTGTGCTCGTAATTTTTTTAGGACCACACATACACTTAAAAGACGCACCTAGATCACAGATCTAGTCAAATAAACATATTCTTCATTCGCTAATAGAACTTCCTGCCTAGGAGCGGATTTTATCGTCTGCATTTGCATATAGTGTAAAATTTCAATACTGCTTTGCATCCAGCATACAAGCGAAGTGATCGCTGTAAGTCTTCTCAACTCAACATACGTAACATTGTTTTTCGTGCATTGGTTTTTCTCGATTTCCCCCTCTGTTTTTCAAACATAAATTAAACGGAAATTGGGACTGGACGTTAGGCGTGCTGTGTTGTTGGACTAACAAGTGAGAACTTAACTTAAAACCGAGACTGTTTACAGTATTGACAAAAAAATTGATAAAATTGAAAAAACTGTTTGCGGGAGACTAATCCCCGACCTTGTTTTCAGGCTGAGTGAGGGTACTTGTGTGTGTGAACACCTTAAGGCAGAGCCCAAATCCCCGCCTTCCATATCACGGGCCAACTGATCCTAGCAAATATCACGAGTTGGATACTTTTAGCTCATTGACCAGTACCAAGTAGCCTCCGCCTGTTCGAGGGTAGATAGGGGCGAACCAGTGGTACTTCGCGACAAGGCCTAGCTTTGTCAGCCTCCGCCTGCTAGCAGGTAGATAGGGGCACGGTCTTTGAGTCCCCAACTCCGGATAGGAGCGAAGAAAGGGAGGACCAGAGGTATCTTAGGCAACAGGTTAAACAGGGAAGACGCATCCGGCTCTGAGCCGACTTCCCTATAGGCCACGTAACTCCTTGCTATATTGCTTGAAAAATCACACTTAAAATTGACAAGATTAATTGGACTAGGTTTGGGTCCTTCACCGTGTTGAGTGTGAATTCAGGGTTTGCTCCTGTGTTTGTCTTTATGTCTGTCCGTGTGTGTTATCATGCGTAATTGCGCATTTTCTACCTCTCTCTACTTACATTCATCATTTCCTCCTCAGGATGTCGAGATATTGGTCCCCATACACTATGACCTCTTGTCATTCCTCCTCTACCATATATCGCTCATCTTCGCCTTCTCTTTCTTCCATGTATCCTCCGCCACCCACGGGAGACCCATACCCGTGGTCGGCTCCACCTCAACCCGATTATGAAGTCAGAACTTCGACTGACTTCTACACTTCTTCGCATTTCTCACATACTCCATATTCTAACACTCCGGATCCACTTCCACCTTGGGCTGACTATCCTTACTCTCGAGAGCTCGCAGGAATCAAAGAACCAAATGAAGAACAAGCCAATGATGAGACAGATGATTGGCAAAATTATATGCCCCCGCATACTTCATTCTCACCTCAAGTAGGGACCATACAACAATCAACATATACACATCCTTACTTGATCTTAGGGCATAACTTGGTCGATCAAACAACTCGAATGGAGAGGCTTGAACATCATGAATTCCCAGACATGATTGACTTTAGTGATCAACCTTCCATTGATGAACCGTCATTCGGAGAACCTATACATTCACAAGATTGGACTCATGAGCTAGACATATCAGTCCCTGTTTCATCATATGAGGCTCCGACCAATGTTTGCCATCTAGATGGTCCATACTCGACCCAACATTACATGCCAGAGTCTAGGTATGTTGAGTATGAGACCTCAATATCTCAGCAATATCCTCCACTTGAGCAGAACTCTCCCATGATTTGTCATGGGAATTTTGTGGAGGATGACATCTCTAGACTTATTAATAAAAATGAATCATTTGGTAATGAGTTAAGAGATGTCACGAACATATTGCACTCAATTTCGGCCACCCTAGGTATGAAAGTGGAGAAGGAAGTAAGTAGATCTGATGTTGAAAATCGAGCAAGCATCAGGGAACCCACACCGTCTGTACAGCTGGAGTCCATTCTATCTCCCTCTTCTACTAACCACTTTCCCTCCAATCCAGAGTCTGATGATTCATCCATCAAAAACACCAAAAAATTGAAAAATCAAAAATTCACATAAAAATTGAAAATGAAAATGATTTAAAAAAATTGGATTCCACCCTAAGGGAAGCACTTGATGAGGAATTGATTTTTAAACTTCCCTTAATAAAGTCCATAGATCACTTCCCAGGCCTCAAGGGATTTGTAAAGAGTAAATTGATGCCCAAGAGGTCGGGTATTAAGAGAACAAGGACTTAAAGACACATAGTGTCTATGGCCACATCCTTGGTGATGGGTAGAAAGACCAAGAGCCGCAGAGTGAAGCGGTTGCCCCGCGTTGAGTGTGAAATCAAAGACACCATCTTCATCCATGCAAGAATCGATGATGACTCACCGATAAATATCCTCCCGACCTTTGTGTTTGACAAGCTCAAACTCAGGCCAATCAGAATGTTGAGAGAGATCGTTCAGCTGGCCGATCGATCCATCAAACGATCTAGAGGACATATTTCAGTCATCGTTACTTTTCAAGGTGCTCTACTCTAGGTGGACTTCACGATCATTGGCATCAAGAACCGAGGAGAGTTTACCCAGTCTTCGATTATTCTCGGGAAGCAGTTCTTAGCCTCAGCTAAGGCGTTTATAGATTGCGAGACTCGGGAGATCGATTTCTCAGCATTGGGAGCATTCCGACCTCACCCATTCTTTGATACACTTTACTCTAAGGTGACTCGCACATCCGATGACAGTCGTAACCATCGAGAGGTAGATGAGTCCCACCTCTCTACTACACCTGATAGACCGACTGCCCGGAGGACTGCTAGTTTTGAGACTCCCCACATCTTCACTTCATCAACTGCTTGCACCACCACCATGACAGCTTCTAAGGAGGACTGACAACCAGAAGCTATCATTAAGTCAGACACAACCTTTTTTGATTGCCTTAACCATTTTGATGATCCGACACAAGAGCCCAATAATGCCAAGCTGACTAAGACGACTAGCACCTTCCCGAGCCATGTACTGACCCTTCAAGAATATTACAATCTATATGGTGACTCGTCTGATGAGGAACCCATGGTCAGCACCACACCACGTCTCGGACCTTCAAAGGAAGCAACCAAGATTAAATTGACTCCACATAAAAACATGGTTGCTCCCTCTTCTAGTCGGACATCTAGTGAGAGGAAGTCGAGAATTGATTCCTCGAGGTGTTCCCCCGAACCTCTCGAGGCGCATCGCTCTCATCTCCATCTCAATGATCCATGTTCTAGAAAACCAACTAAGAAAGTTTCCTTCAACACACCAAAGAAGGAATTTTCTTAGGAGTCCTCGTCTGGTCCGGACAAGGTGATTTATATGATTTAGCTCAGATCGGCTGTTCTCAAGCCATATCTAAGCAAGAAGCCTTGTATCGACCCTCATTGGACGATCCCTACACCTAACTATTATTCATCTGAAGACAATTCCGACAGCGACACATATGTATATTATCCACCTCCTCGCATCCGCAAGAAGGTTTGTCACAAACCTTCTTAATCCTTGTATATTATCACTCTTTCTTGTATATACTTTCTCTCCCTCCCTCCCCAGTGATCTGAATCACTCACCCCGGCTCATCTCATTTCATTTTATGACTATACTTAGGATAACCAGACCCTAAGTATAGGGGGGAGAGTGACCCGCATCTATTGACTGTACATCCTCCAGATCACATCGGTTCTCATACTCACTCTTGTCCTATACTTAGGCTGACCAGAGCCTAAGTATAGGGGGGATCTATCCCCGCCGTGTATATACTCATCCATTTCCCCTCTTGGCCTCGTTCGCCTCATTTTTTATCTTCTTCTACACTCAGGCTACCAGAGCCTAAGTATAGGGGGCGGAGCGACTTCTATACATTTTGTAATTTTAGCTCTCCTACGCTTAGCCCGAGCTATGCCTTTTTAATCGCTTTTCGTGCTCTGAGTACATAGCACACGCTAAGTCTAGGGGGGCATGTATATATTACATATATAATTTACCCATAGCTCGTACTTTCACGTATTTTCGCATATTTTCTTTATATATTATGCAATAATTACGGGGTGGGTAAAAACTGAAAAAAACTTCGGTACATATGTATAATACTTGTATAAAAGTTGTAAAATTATGGTAAAACATACTCATGTAAAATTTGTTGTAAAATAAGATGTAAACCCAAAAAAAATTTGTGTGTTGTATACTATGTATATTATGTGTAAATTAAAAACTTGTTGTAAATAAATAAAATTTGTTGTATATCAAAAAAAATATATATGTTGAAAATAAGGCTTCTTATTTACTCTTGCATGTCATCCTTGCATTTCAAAAAAAAAAAGAGAATCTTGCATTTCATTCGTAGCATGTCATCTACACCTCATCTGCATATGTTGCATATGCAAGGTGAGAATCTAGTCGGTTATGAACCAAGTCATGAGTAGATATTGATTGATTCGACCTTAATCCACCTAATTTCAGAGGAACCTTATAGGAACCGGAGTTAAGATTTCTCAGGTCAAGTGACTTAATTCTTTGAGTCCGCAAGTCTATGTTCACATGTCATCTTGATTAGTCTAAGTAGAATATCTCGTGCACGCGGATGGTTCTTTTAGACAGTGACCTAACTTGGACAAGCACAAAGCACGTAGCTCTTCATTGATGAGGTGGTGAGGAGGTAGAATCCTTTAGCTTGGAGTAGCACATGGGTGGAAACATCTGTCCTCCTCTAGGGAGGGTAGTGCATCTCAACCTAGTCTGGTGGTGTTGAAATCTAAGGACATGATGCTGTGGGTTGCAATAATACTTCAAAAGAGGGATAGTCTACTGGCTCAAGAGGAAAAACTCCTGATGTACATGCTGCACCTTGAATATAGTTCCAAAAAAAATGCAAGAACTCTAAAAAAATAGACAGGCCAAAAAAAAATATTTCCTCTCGGTGTATGTATATTAGAAAGAAGTTTGCTGCTGGATGACTTGGCTACACTGGTCAGGCATCCCAGGATAGGTAGCTACACTGGATACCGTCCATTCTTTTCTCTACCCCCTCCTCTTGAACTGGTCGCACTTGAACTTAGAAGGGAATACCCCGCTTCTCGAGGAAAGAGTTATTGGACCGGGTTATTTGAGTTACCTTGTTAGAGGAGGCTAGTTCTGAGCCATTTTTTATGTGGAGAGTTACATTTCACTTACACAGTACAAGTAAGAATCATAGTCATCAGAAATTTCCATTTGAGGATTTGTTCTGACCTGACTGTCGAGGCGTCTTGAATAGAAAACTTGTGGAACTTGAAGTCTGTTAGGTCTTAAGTTCAGTTCCCAATAAGGTTCCGCCACACAATTAATCCAAAGGTCGATTCAAGCTCCATTTTCAACTTTTGTTCATGACCTTGGTATGGAATCCAATCTCATTTCACTCTTGCATTTCATTTTGGTTGCTCGGGGACGAGCAAGGTTTAAGTATAGGGGGTTGATGAATCTGTGATTCATCACTCTAAAAGTCGAAAATAGAGCTTTGTTCCCGAGTAATTAGACGCATATTTCCACTTATATTGCATAATTAGCATTCATACATGCAAGCATAATATCTTCATTTTAGAATTCATATTTGCATAAAATAGGTAGCCAATTTCACTTGTAAATATTCACGTGTATATTAGATAAAATACCTTATTTGTATATATTTCATACTAACTCCAAATCCAATAAAATCAACTCTATTCTGTATATATTACTAACACTAATAAAGAAAAAATATCAAAAAATACAAACTTGTAAAGTTGACCAATAAACTCTCAATCCAAGTTTGAAACCAAGAATCTTAAAATGCACATATCTCTCTCATACGACCTCCGAATTAGGTCTACTCACTTTAAAGTAATATACATTCAGATACCTTCGAAACAAGACCAATTTCATTAAAATGGAAGCTCGTATGCAAAACTTGGTTTTTGGGCCCCTTTTGTACATTGTACATAATGACCATTTTACCCCTGCATTTTATCATATTATTTTCTTCATTATTAAAAATCCAAATAAATTAGATTGAGTTGTAAATATTCTTCTTATATTTTTCTAGTTTTCTTTTGATTTTTCTCTTATTTAAAAATGACAAAAAAATTGCAAAAGATAAAATGCGGTATTTTATATCTATAAGGTACCACCCAAAAATACATTTTTGTACAGATGATCTCGTTTGTTTTTTGGCCCTTCACGAAAGTTGTAGATCTCGTCGAGACGAGAAACATTCGTGTTGACCACCTTTTGATCTAACCTCTTTTATTATTTCTTTTTTATTTTTCTTTGTATTTAGTTGCGGATTTTTCTCGAAGCGACACGTGGCAACTCCTAAAGTCGCCATATGTCGCCTCCTCATTCATCAACTTAAACCATTTCTCTCCTTTATGCTGGATTGTTGGATGAGCGGTTCTCCATCAACAGCTCATACCCATTCCTCTCCCATTCTCCCTTAACTTAAGGGGGAAGCCAACGACACCTCCAAATTCATACCCATCTCCTCCACCTTCTCCATCTCCTCTACATCCGCCTCCTCCTCTTTATATCCTCTCCATCTCCCACATTCTTCCCCATCCTCCAATCTTGAGTACACAATCCTTGAGCTCTGCCCTCTTCTTGGTGACAGCAAATGAGAGCCATCGTGTCGAGCGAAGACAGGATCCTTTTGCTAGGTGAGATCCAGGGGCTTTGGTCCTTGTTTCTGCAGCCCCTAGCCGCAGCCAAGCTCCGCTTGCCGTGCGTCGAGCGACGACCTGAGAAGCTTTGCTTCTCCCTCCATAGGCATCCAACCATCACCTTCAGGTAAACTTCTTCTTCCTTATTTCTTTTTATCTTTTTTTTCTTCTACACCCACGTTCTCTCTCATCAATCCATCAGTGCTCCATTCATCGATTCGGAAAACCAATTGCACTTCTTCGGATGAATCACACGTTGCGAAGCAAACAAAACGATGATTTTCAATTAATTTTACGACGAACTTTCATCAACAGATTAAACAAATGCTTGAGAAACACGACAGGTGGTGAAAACCCCCTCCTTCTTCCTCCCACTACCTCACCACACACACAATCCGCAGTCAACCGCCGGCCCCTCTCCAAGGTTGCTCACGCCTCCGCCCTCCAGGCCTTCACGGCCTCCGCTCCCAGGTGCACAGCAACCACGCCCTTGCCCCGGCGGTCGCGCGCCAGCCGCGCGCGCCCAGGCCACCTCCGTCACCGCGCCGCGCCGTCCACCTGCAGCCACCCTCGGCCGCGCGCCGCCCGCGCGTGGCTTCTTCGCTCATGCAGCACGCGTCCAAGGCCGCGCCGCCGCCAGCTAGTAGCCGCGACTACCACGAGCGCACGCGCCCTTGGAGCTCCAGCCCTCCACCTCGCTCCTCCCTGCTTCCTCGCCGAGCTCCAACGCCGCCACCTCAAGCTCTCAGCCACGCCTCCATCCGCGACGCGTGAAAGCCGTCGGCCGCACTCCGCCTTCTCTATCGAGCTCCTTCAATGCCGGCCTGGAAGAAGCTCAATTCCCCTGTTCAAGCCAACCAAGAAGCAGAGGAGGCAACATCGGATAATAAGGACAAAAGTGGGTATTTGCAAAGGGGACACTTGCACCCCCTTACAAGTTCTCAAACAAAGTTCAAGTTTTAGGTAATTGCATGTAAGTCCTTGTTCTCCATTTGAGTTCATATTTCTTTTTCTGTATTGCATTCATACCCCTACATTTACATATTCATTTAGTCGTCATTTTGTTGTCCACTTTTAATTCCGAAAATTGCAATGTGTAGCATAACTCTTGCTCTACCATTTTTGAATTTATTTGTATTTTTCTGATTTGCAGAATATTTATGGAAATTAACTTGGTGAAAATTGCAATATTTTGTCCATGTTGATTGATTAATTTATTGCGCATTGTCTGCTAATCGAAAAATCTCTGAAAAATCGTCATTGGTAGATCTAATTTTATGCTAGAACATATCCAAAAATCATCCCATTTGCACGTATAGTTTGTCCTAGAAATATTATTTAGTAAAAACCTTGATCGATTTTTAATTAATCAACCGTGAAGTATTCTAATGAAATTCAAGTTTATTTGGATAGTTCTTAATTAGACCTATATGGATTAATTTTGTTTCTGATAAATATCATCGTTTTATAATTATTAAAATTGGTTTAGTCATTTTCACTAAAGTCTGCGTATTTTATTATCCGTGCATCTAAAAATTCTAAAAAAATTAGGCTAGCTTAATTTCGTCCCACTTCATAATCTGGCCAAGTTTTCATAAGTTTTGGAGTTAATTTGATAATATTTCTGATTTAACTTGTAAGTTGGCCTGATTTTACATGAGTCTTGCATAAAAAAATCGAAAAAGATAAAAAATATCTCCTCTGAAAATCAAACCTTGGAAATTGCTTCGAATACACCTAAGGAGACAAATGCCTCCCTGAGTTTGACCTTGGACTTCACCAAGTAAAAAAAATTTACCACTCAAAATTAACTTGATTAAATTAAAAGTGGTTTTTTATATTCCCTCTCGTATCCGACTACAATGAAAACTGATAATTAATTTGGACATTAATCTGACCGAATTAACAAGGGTGCGATAGCGACTATCAGAGAACAATGAAAATGAGTTTGATGAAGTTGGAGTTCGAATGGACAATATGTTGATTTTGCAATTTTAAACTTTATGGCTTTTGGAGACAAACATTATCTACACGATATATACAAGTTTTTATTCAATTTTTTTATTTACAAGAGGATTTTATTCAAAATTTTCAAGACGAAATAATTTCTATTTAAAAAATATTTTTTTTACAAATATATTAGAAAGGAGACTGTAATGTTGTACATGTTATGAATATATACATGTTACAACTAATTTCCTTTATTTTCTGGTAATTATTCCTTATCTCCTCATACTCCCTTACTTATCGATCATGTAAAGTATTTACCTTCTCTTGGGGATTTATTTAGCATATATCTAATGCATATATACAATGTTTTGTTTTTCCTTTATTTCGATATTTATTTAATTTAGGTTAAAAGAGTTATAAATATACAATATTTACACGAGTTAGAGTTAGTAAAAGAATGAAATTAGTGATATTTACATGTGTTTATAAGGGATTTTAAGATATAATAAATGTATAAACACGACGAAATGTGTATTCATAACCCATCTATGCTTTACATTTGCTTGTACCATCAAACACTTATTTCAAAGAATAAGTGAATAACATAAAAAGAAAAGAATAAAGGAAAAATAAATAACTTAGAACAATATTGAGTATTAAACTTATCTTTATAAATGGATTTAAAACCTAGCCGCCCTCAAGTTCCACAAGACTCCTATTTAAGTTGCCTCAACAGTCAGGTCAGAACAAGTCTACATACACAAATTCTTATACTATGAATTTTTTACTTGTACAGTGCAAGTGAAATATAGCTCCCCACCTCAAAAGTGACAAACAACCTCTCTCCACAAGCTAACTCAGGTCCCATAGTCTAGCGACTCGTTCCTCAAGGAGCAAGGATATTTCCTTCTAAGTTCAAGTGCAACAAGCTCAAGAAGAGAAGGAGAACACAATGGATAGTAGCCAGTGCAGCTACCTATCCTTGGATGCATGACAAGTGTAGCAAAGTCATCCAGTTGCAAGTCCACAGTGATTTGACTTTGAAGCTCATCCTTGCTTATTGAATATACACTTTAGCAGGCATTTTATTTTCATTCAATCCGGCTCACTTTTCTATATATTTTTTTATTTTTTTAAAATATAAACAAGGTTTCAGCATGTACATAAGGAGTTTTTCTTCTTGAGACAATATACTATCCTTCGTTTGAAACTTTTGAAGCATTATTGCAAACCACAGCGTCCAGTCTTTAGACCTCAATGCTACTAGACTAGGTTTAGATACACTACCATCCCTAGAGGAAAACAAATATTTCCACTTGTTGTTATACACATGTGTGCTACCCCAAACCAAAATAGTTTTCTCCCTCACCACCTCTTCTTTGGAGAGCTACATGTAGAGTGCTTGTCCAAGTTAAGGCACTATATAGAAGAATCATGCATGTGTTGTTAAATATTATGCATAGACTAATCAAGATGACATACAAACATTGTCTTGTAGACTCAGAATTATGTTGCTAGGACCTGAAAAGTCTCAACTTCAGTTCTTATAAGGTTCCTCTAAAACTAAGTCAATTAAGGTTACCAAGGTCCATTCTTCAATTTTATTTGAGTCTAGTTAAATGTCCATACTATTATGAAAATGCACATGCAAATGTAAAAAGTATGTTCAAAACTTTATTTTTTTGAAAGAAATAAAACGAAAATCTTTTCGAAAAAGTTTTCAAAGGGGTTTTCATATTTTATGGATTTTAAGCATTTTTTAGAATGCAAAGGTGCTACTAAAGTACGTAAATATGTACAAGTATATCAAAGGACTATACAACAATTACAAGAGGATTTTTGATACAAGTTTTTATAGATGAATTTTATATACAATAAAGATTTTTATTTACAAGATTATAAAGAATTAAGGATTTTATACACTCGTCAATTTTACGAATATATATATATCCCATAATTTATAATTATGATGGTCATTACTAATAAAAGTACTAGTTATGGATAAATTATATATGTAACATATACGCCTCTCCCTATACTTAGCTTGAATTGTGTCCTCATAGTGATCAAAGAGCTATAAAGGAAGACGTAACTCATGCTAAGTATATAAAAGTTAAAAGAATCATATCTATCAATGACATAAAGAACAAATGACAATATTAGAAGTCAATTATCCCCCTGTACATAGAACCAAATAATCCTAAGTATAGAAGACAATATAATAAGGGAACACCGAAGATGGTAATGAACAAACTCAACAACTCGACCCGTCGCCCCCATACTTAGGTTAAAATATCACTAAGTATAGAAAAAGAATATCAACAAGTTCAAGGACAAGTGAGAGATCAAAAGAAATATCAGAAAAATAAAAACCTGAAAAGATGATATGAACAACATCACACCCTATACATCGGGTAAAAGATCCCATAGTATAAGACAACAAGAGTGATGAAACTTGACGAATATTAACAACTCAAATCATTCACCTCCCTTACACTTAGGATAGAGTAAATCCTATGTATAACGCACACACACATACGAATAAAGAGGTGAAGGCTAAAAATAAAAGAAAGAATAAAATATATGGGTATATATAAGAGATAATGAGTTGATGTATCCGACATAGATGATATCAAAGAAAACATCATCTGATACCACATATATGAGTCAACCATAGGCAAGAACGTATCATGATCTAGATATGCCTTCAGTAACTATCTGTTCACAATAAACGGTTGTATGATGACAACCCAAATATGATAATACCAATATTTTCACACACAACTCTTATAATAAATGGTCCTGACCAATTTCTTTTCAATATGACTGAAGATAACTTTAAGTTTGCATAAAACAACCAAACAGTCAAATCATGGGAGCAGGTCCTTCTTCTAATATGTCTATCCTGCAATCACTTGATTTTCTCCTGATAAAAGAGTGAGTTGTCGTATGCAAAATATCAGAATTCTACAATCTTTTCAAATTCAACTTATTTGCTTTTTCAAGTTTTCTCATAATAAAAATTGCATACAAGGAGTGCCCGTAAAGATTTATAAATTAGTTCTACTGGCAGGTGGCAAGGCTTACCATAAACTAATATGTAGGCAGATATACCCAATGGAGCCTTGTACGTCATTCGATAAGCCCCTAGAACTGAGTCAAGAATCTACGACCATTTATTTCTATCTGGACATATAAGCTTTTGAAATATTGTATTAATTACTTTATTTGAAATCTCAACTAAGACGTTAGAATGTGGTAGGTAAGGAGACAAAACTATGAGCGCAATGGTGTACAACTTCATAGGAGTCTTTACTTCTCTAATAATGAAATGGCTTTCCCCAACTAAAATGAATATCTTTGTGAAAGCAAACTACAAAAAATAGTGTCCTTGAGAACCGAACACACTGTACGACTATCAACATTTTTGGTGAGGATATCGTCGACCCATCGACTAACATAATCCACGACAAGCAGGATGTACCGCAATCCTTGACTGACAGCAAATTGACCAATGAAGTCTATGCCCCAAGCATTAAAAACACAAAAAATCTATATATATCTCAGGGGCATGGTATCTTTGCAACCAGTGGATCCTCTCAGGTCTGACAGTATTTACAAACTCGAACATACTCTATTGCATCCATAAATAATCTTGGATACCATAGATCGCCCATTAAAATCTTTGTTGTCATGTGCTTCCCTGAATGATGCCCACCAGATTCTAGTCTGTGACAGTGCTCAATTACAATGTTGCGTTCCTCCTAAGGAATGCACCTTCTCCATATACAATCCACACCCTTACGGAATATGTATGGAACTTCCCATTGGCAAAAATGTATCTCAGACAGAAATCAGTCTATCGTGTGTTTCGACCAATCTTATGGAACTTTCTTAGAGACAATATAGTTCATGATATCAGCATACCATGGGAAGGAGTCCATAGACAAAATGGTCTCATCTGGAAAGGTCTCTTAGATAGGAATCATACTCTACTTAGAAGTCTTTGCATCTGTAATACAAGAAAGGTGATCTGCCATAACATTTTTCACTCCAGTTGTATATTGAATATCTAAATCAATCTCCTGGATAAGAGGTATCCATATTATAAGGCATGGTTTGGCATCCTTGTTTTCCTATAAGTACTATGGCAGTGTGATCTGTGTACACAATAACATGTGAATCAAGGAGGTAGGATATAAACTTCTCTAATCCAAACACAAGGACTAACATCTCCTTCTTTGTGACTATGTAATTTCATTGCACTTCTTCCAGAGTCTTGCTAACATAATGTATAGAAAATAGTATGCCCATCCCTTCTCTACCATAAAACAGCTCCAACTGCAAAATCAGACGTGTTTGTCATGACCTCAAAGGGGAGGGACCAATCAGATGGATGTAGGAGAGGAGAACTAGTAACCATTTTAATCATATGATGAAATGTAAGAAGGACTTTCTCATCAACAACAAAGTAACTCTCCTTGCATATAAGATCAATCAAAGGTCTGACGATCTTGTTGAAGACCTTAATGAATCTCCTACATAATCCAATGTGTCTCAGAAATAACCTCAACCAATTAAATTCTGCAGTGGCTCTAGCTTGGATAACATATCGATCTTAGACGGGTCAACCTCCGTACCATGTTTAAAGATGACATGGCCTAATGCAATCCCATTAGTCACCATACAATGGATCTTCTTCCACGAGTGCACTAGGATTACCACGCAACAATGTTGAATGACTCGATCTAAATGAGCAAGACCTATGTCAATACTATCCTAAAGAACAAGAAATTGTCCATGAAGACCTCTATAATACTACCAACCATGATGGCAAACGACCAGCATGCACCTTTGGAATGTTGAGGGGGTGTTACATAATCAGATGTGCATTCGTCTAAAGGAGTATCTGCCAAAATGAATAAGTGAATGTAGTCCTCTCGTGATACTCAGGAGACATAGCAACATGGTTATTAATGAAAGAAAATAACTCTTTACCTACTAACCACTCAATAATATGATCAAGAAAGGGCAATGAAAAGTGATCCTTCTTGGGGGTGAACTCATTTCTCGGTAATCTACACAGATACGTCATGATGTAGCTTCACGGGTCAGCATCACCCTATCATGGTCATTCTTTATGATTGTAATCATAAATTTCTTCGGGACCACATGCAAAAGAAAGAACCACTTGGAATATGAAATGTGGTAAATAAAACCAGAGTCACACCATTTCCTCATCTCTCTCTTGACAGCCTTCCTTAGGTTCATATTGTGATGACGATGAGACTCATGGGAGGGTTTACAATAATCCTCTAATTAGATATGATGTGAGCACAAAGCTGGACTAATCCCACAGAGATTTGAAATATTCCATCCAACAGCCTTGCGGTTTTTCTCAAGAACCTTTTGCACACAAGATTCTTGTTCATAGGTCAACTATGAGATGAGGATGACCGGAAACAATTGGAGGAGACCTGCATGGAAGACATACTTCAACATTGATGGTAAAGAATTGAGCTCAGGTGCGGTCTAATTCATTTATGTGACGACCTCTGTAATTGCACTTGTAGAATGTATATGATCTGTAATGTATGTAATATCCACTATGGATATTATCAGCTCAACAACTAAAACATATAAAGATCTGCAACGAATGATCTCTGTTCAGAAAGGATCAGCTCATCAGGATGTTCTATGACCTCATCAACAAAGGGATCGGTAATCTCAGTAATAATATCAGAAAGATTTCTTTCGTCAGTGCATATCTAAAAAAATCAGCAAGTGGCTAAGATATTCAGTTGGAAGTTGATGACACAAAAACCCGAGCGACTAAGGTAGAAGGTACAGAAATAGGTCGTTGCGACCTCAGTCACTCAGAAGTGTCAATCAAGAAAAATGAACCACTCGAAAATATGTCAAATCAATAAAATCACGAAGAAGCGGTACTGCTATGAGATTAACCTGATATAGCACCCAGGGTCGAACTCAAGGAGCACGGATTGGCCGAGAGGCCTACGAAGTAGTCGAAATGAATAAAATAAAAGACAACAGATTTTTAGTGGTTTTTGATTATTTTTATATTTTCTTTGGATTTTTAAGATGTAAAGGAAATAAGAAAGACGAAAAACAATCACACTTCAACAAATTATTTAATGCATCAAAAATCAAGCACAAATTCAAACAAAAATATTTTTATGTTTTTTATGTTTTTTAATGTTTTTGGTGAATTTTTGGAATTTTTATGATGTATATTTTATTTTCTAAAAATCAAACAGTAGCAAAAATGCAAGGTACTTTCCAGCCAGGCCCAAAATCCCTAGATAAAATATCTAAGGACCTTAAAAGGGCCTGGAGGTATTTTTCCTGTAAACTAGGTAAAACAAGGAAAATTTGAGTACCAAAGTTATTGTTTTTGGGTTTTTAGGTTATTTAATAGAATTTTTAGGGGTTTTTAGGTGTTTTTAAGTTTTTATGGTTTTTAAGCAGTGAAAAATAGCCAAAATTGGCTGGGAATTCAAGGAACACAAACAAACAGTACCTAATTTTTATAGAATTTTTAGGGGGTTTTTTATATTTTTTTGGGGTTTTTAACTCTAGACAGTAGCAAAAATGTGGGTTTTTGAATTTTTAAAAATAGCAAATAAACTCAGAAATGTCCTCAAAAATTCTCAAAAATCCTACACCATGGCAGGAGCCATGTGTCAAATTTACATCGAATTTGGAGGTGATTTGATATTTTATTCAAAAATGACAAGAGGGCACTGTGCACAGGGACCAAAGTGCAAATACCCAAAGTTCTGGAGGTCCAGGTGCAATTAACCCAAGAAGTCACGCGCCAAGCGCGTGCCTGGGGCACTCAGGGACCTATATGTAATAAAACTAAGTTCCAAGGACCTACTGGTAACACGTACCAGAAGTCCGAGGACCTCAGCTGCAAATAACCCAAGAAAACACGCACATGCGGAATTAAACCATTCACAGGGGCATAAATGCAAATATCAAAAAGATTTCATTCATTTCATAACAACCAGAACTACCAGGGTAAAGGTTGCAATTACACCAACAAAACACGTGACGAAGCACGTGGCTCACAATAGGCAGGGGTATAAATGCAAACAAACTTAAGCTCAGGGTCCACTATGCAATTTAACCTAAACTAAACAACGTATTTAAATATTTACAGGACTGATATGAAATAACGCAAAGATAAGGGCCTATGGGTAATTTACCCTTTATTAAGTTGAGCCGACGGATGGGCGCCACGTGGGTAGATGGACGACTGGGAATGGGTGGCGCTCCAACGCTGAGTTCCTCGCAGCGATCGGACGGTCGAGGGTACGCCACGTGGGGGGATCGAACGGGTGAGGCTCTCGGTGGCTAAACCTCGTGCAACGGACGGTCCAGATTGCCTCTCCAAGATCTGACGGTGGCTGGATCTCCTCAAGTGGACGGTCAGGATGAGAACTGGAGGTCGAGGACGATCGGACGGTCGGGGAAGATGCTGGAAGAACAGTTAGCCGGCGAGTTTCGCCGGCCTCGTGCGTGCGCTGGGATCCTCCCCTGCTGCCTCTGGAGATCGGAGAAGCTCCGCGATGATGCTCCACAGCTGATGGTGGGTTCCGATGACCCAGCCGAGCCCTGGAGGGCTCCGGCGAGGTCGGCGGAGGTGAAGCTCCTGGCCCGAATGACCCAAGCCCTCAGATCGGCTGGAAAGCACCTACAAAGTAAACCAGGAGACTCGCGGGTCGAGGGCAAAGTGCCTCGACCCCGGTTAGGCGGGTGAAGGTGGCCGGTGGTGCGATATGGGCGAGCTCCGGCATGGGGGGTAGACGAAGGAGCTCGAACCCCAGCTCCTGTGCGAGCTGGGTTGGATGGGGTATGAAGAAGGTGCGCGGGAGGAAGGCGGAGGTGACGATGGATTCCGATGATCGAATGGAGGTGTGAGGTGGTCGGAATCGACGAAACACGGCGACGGCGAGAGTTGGGGGTAAATGGAAATTGAACGGAAAGGTGGAGCTAAGGGACTACCTGGGTGGTCAAGGAGACTCTGCTGGAGCTGAGGAAGCTCCCGGTCATAGCCTCAAGGGTCGTCTCTGCCCGAGGCTCGGAGCTCGCTTCAGATGGCGGAGCTACGGCGAGGGTCTCGCCGGATCAGTGGATTCGCCGACCTTCCTCGCTGCAACAGGGTGGGGTGGCGAGCTGTCACCTCGCTCTCTCTCTGGAGCTCACTGGAAAGCTGCGTGAATGGACAAAGATGATGATTGAAAGCGGCGGAGCTCGACGTATATATGGGTGCCGATCCGACTAGGGCTGGTCCGGTAGGGCAATGGAAGGCGCGGATCCCGAGGCAAGGGCTCTGGCGAGGGTCTCGGATGTGACGTGAAGGAGTCGGACCCGGGGTTTAGGCGAGATGGAGTCGGGTCGAGCGGGTAAAAATCTGAGAAGAGGAGTCCGGTGCGCGAGTCCGTGGAAAGTGCTCCTGGGGGGGGCAGTTGACCGGGCGGTCAACATCCCCCAGGGCCAATGGTTGAAGGCCACGTGGCTGAATCAAGAAGTGATGAATACACATAGCTAGGGACCGAATCAGCAAAAACCCAAAACATGAAATATTTTTTGTTTTATTTTTTTCTATTTTTTGGTGATTTTTAATTAAATTTTGGAATTAAAAATAAGGTATTTACAATATATAGCTATACATAGGTATATCTACAATATGTATTTTTTTAATTTTTGATTTTTAATTTGTTATTTTTGAGCATTTTTATTCCCATTTTATATTTTATTTATTTATATCATAAAATTAGGAATAAAAAGATATTTTTATTTTATTTTTATTGTTTATGTACGTAGGTAAAATAAATAGCTATATACATCTATATACATGGCATATGTACAAGGTATTTTTGTATTTTTAATTTTTCTATTTTTGTTTTGTTTTGATTTTTAACTTTTTATTTTGTTTTTAACTTTTATAAATATGTACAAGTATTTACAAGCATATTTTTGGGTGAGGAAAATATAGTTTTATGTATTTACACAAATATTTACACATGAGCTCCTATCTCCCTCTACTTTGGCTTTTATGCGGTCAGGCCCATGCTGAACCCTCCCTTGGGTTAGGATGCTCAATATTTATTCTAAATATTTCCCTCTTTTTCTTTTTAATCTTTATTCTTTTATTTTTGCACAAAAACATGCTAATTATAGGTTTTTACACAATGCATGTTTTTGGTAATTATTTGTATTTACATATATCTACATGCATTTGCAAACGTTTTTGTAGCTAAAATATCAGAATAAAGAGTGATGAATGGGTTTTCATCACCCCCCTATACTTAACTTTGCTAGTCCCTTAGCAAACACTTATTTGAAAAAGAAGTTAAAAAGAAAGAAAAAGAAAAAGAAAATGAGGATGTACATGGATCAAGGTTGATTATTAAACTTGCCTTCATTAAATTGGGATATGGAGCTCGATCAGATCTTTGGATTATTAATGTGTCAGAACCTTATTTGGACTTAAACTTAAAACCCAACAGCCTCTAAGTTCCACCAATCTATGGGCAAGACTCCTCAATAAACCAGATCAGAACAAGTCTACATACACAAACTCTAATGACCATGAATCTTTCCATGCAGTGTAAGTGTTATGTGGCTCCCCACCTCAGAAGTAACAAAGAAACAACCTCCCTCAACCTGGTAACTCTAATGCCTCGGTCTAGCAACTCTTTCCTCGAGAAGCGGGGTATTCCCTTCTAAGTTCAAGTGCAACCGGCTCAAGAAGAGTGGGAAGAAGTATAGACTTTTGGAAGCTTAGCCAGTGTAGCTAAGTCTCCCGCTGCAAGCGTCATGAGATGTAACATGGATACCATAAGCTTTTGCTTCATTTGACTATATACACTCCGGTGGGGTTATTAAATTTTCAATCCGACCCACCACTTCTTTTGGAGTTCTATTTGCATTTTGTATTTTTTTCAAGGACTTCTATACAACATATCTACATGGTGCAGCATATACAAGAAATTTTCCTCTTGAGCCAGTAGACTATCCCTCTTTTGAAGCTTTATTGCAACCCACAGCTTTTGTCTTTAGCCTTCATCACCACTAGACCAATTTGAGACGCACTTCCTTCACTAGAAGAAGAAGAGAGGTTCCGCCTAGAAGTACTACCCTCATATGCTACCCCAAGCCAAAGGAAACTGCCTCCTCACCACCTCATCCATGGAGAGCCATGTGTAAAGTGCAGGTGCAAGTCAAGCCATTGTCTCTAAGAGTCATGCGTGTGTTGTTAAGTGCTCTACTTAGGCTCATCAAGATGACATATGCTCATAGCCTAGTGGACCCAAAGAATTAAGTCCTTATGGACCTGAAAAGCCTTAACCCTAAGTCCCATAAGGTTCCTCTTAAGGTTAGGTGGATTAAGATCTTATTCAAGCTCCATTTCTCAATTTAATTCCAGGCTTGGTTTAAATGTCAACTCTCATCCAGGAAAAACTATATACATATATGTACACAAGATGCTATTTACAAATATTTTCCAATCATGCAAAATTTTTGAAAAATGTTTTGAAATCATGGATGAATGATGCATGAGGTGCAAGTTTTGCAAAAAGATATTTACAAATATTTACACAAGATTTTTGCAAACTTTTGATTTTCAAAACATTTTGGAAAAATTTTGTACTATATACATAATTTTGATACAAAATATTTACACAAGCTTTACACAAAAGATTTTTGAAATTATTTTTACAAAAATACTTTGTACACTAGCTATGTATGTGCAAATAAAAGAAGTTTATGTACATGAAAATTTTTAAATTTTTGTGATTTTTAGCCATTTTATTTATTAACACACTCACACAAAGTACGAGTTATGGCTAAAGTATATATGAAATATATACACACCCCCCCCTATACTTAGCTCGAACGATGTCCTCAGAGTGATCAAGAGCGATGAAGAAGACATAACTCGTGCTTAGTAAAAGGGGAGTGAAAAGGAATGGTTACGTACAGAAACGAATAAGTGAATAGAATGAGAGGGACTCGGTGGTTTCCCCCTATACTTAGGATTAACTAATCCTAAGTATAGCAAGCTGTACATGAAGGGAAATCCGAGTGAAGAAGATACAGAGTCTGCCCCCCTATACTTAGGGTAAAATATCCCTAAGTATAGGTAGCAAAACAGGAGCAGAAAGAATGAAAAGAATACCCGCAGGTCCTACATCCCCCCTATACTTAGGGTAAAGTACACCCTAAGTATAGCATAATCATAAGATGAGAAAAGGGATGTGGGACTAAAGAATAGAATGATATGGACAACTGGATCTATACAGGCGGAGGAACAGTGAAAATCAGGCGTGAGATGCAAAAGATGTGAGTCAAGAGACCACATCTCACGCAAAATGAATAGGGGCAACAATAACGTCCCGCGGCTCATGATCTAGAAATGGCTTGAGCCGCTGGCCGTTCACTCGAAAGGTACTCTCAGAAGACAACTCAGATATATCAATGCTACCATTGTCGTGTACCTTTCTGACCAAGTAGGGTCCCTTCTATTTGCTCTGTAGCTTCCCTGGAAACAAACGAAGCCTCGCATCAAACAGCCATACTCTCTGTCCAATCTCAAAATGCTTGTGGCTGATATGAGAATCATGCCACTCCTTCACTCTCTCCTTATACTGTAGGCTACTTGAGAAAGCTGCATCTCTAAGCTCCTCCAGGGCAGCTAACTCTGCCCTCCTCTGGTCTCCCATACCATCTGGATCCATCAAAATATCTGTAACTGCCCAAAGTGACTTGTGCCTCAGCTCAACAGGTAAATGGCACGTGCCCCAGGAATGACCGTAGCTGCCTCAAATTGGACGGCGGTGTGAGTTTCCTAATGACATCAACCTTGGCCGGATCAACCTCCATGCCCCTGTTGGAGATGATGTGGCCAAGCACCGTCCCTTGAGTCACCATGAAGTGACTCTTCTCCCAAGAAAGAACCAAATGATACTCAATACATCGCTGGAGTACTTGGTCTAGGCAGTCAAGACAGGAGTCGAATCCGTCGCCGTAGACCGAGAAATCGTCCATGAAGACCTCTAAACACTCCCCTACCATGTCCAAAAAGATCGACAGCATGCACCTCTGAAAAGTCGCAGGGGCATTGCATAGCCCAAATGGCATGCGTCGAAAAGCATATGTGCCGAAGGGACAGGTAAAGGTGGTCTTCTCCTGATCCTCAGGAGCGATGGCCACTTGGTTGTAGCCCGAGTACCCATCCAGGAAGCAATAATGGCTCTTCCCTGCCAGTCTCTCAATGATCTGGTTAATAAAAGGCAGGGGAAAATGGTCCTTCTTGGTGGCCTGGTTGAGTCTCCTGTAGTCAACACAGACCCTCCAAGAGGTGGGTACTTGTGTAGCGATCTCCTCTCCCGACTCACTGATCACAGTCGTGATGCCCGTCTTCTTGGGCACCACATGCAAGGGGCTGACCCACTTGGAGTCGGAAATGGGATAAATAAAATCTGCACTCCACCATTTCGATATTTCCTTCATCACAACCTCTCTCGAGTTGGGGTTCAGTCGCCGCTGGAACTCACGCGATGGCTTCGCCTCCTCCTCGAGATAGATATGGTGGGAGCACACTGCTGGACTAATCCCATGGAGATCTGCTACGCTCCATCCGATCGCCTTGCGGTTCTTTTCAAGAACCCCCATCAGACGGGATTCTTGCTCTCCAGTCAACTCGGCGGAGATGATGACTGGGTACATCTCTGGATTGCCCGCAAGGAATCGATACTTCAGCGAAGTAGGGAGCCGCTTCAACTCTGGAATGCTGGGTGCTGGCAAATCTGGCTGCGGAAGAAACCGAGTGAAAGCTGCTAAGTCTGCCAAATCTGCCTGGGAAAGTGAAAGCGTACTCTCGCAAACTGGATCGGGAGAAGGTTGCTCAACTGCACTGTCTCTGCTCGGCTCTGCATCTACCTCCTCCTCATCTGTAGGCTCAAGTGGACTCATGTCTGGCATCTGATCATAGCAATCGGCCCAATCAGACTCTGAATCCGAGGGATCTGTATCAATCGTGGTGGCATCAGTACCACCGGAAAACAAGGTGGCCTCAGCACCACCATCACTAAACATCGTGTCACGATCAAGGACCGGCTCTGCTGCCCAATGGTATCCTGAACCAGGGCTGTGCTCTCCAGACGTTCCTCTGCTGTCATCTCGACATCAGCTGTATCTGCATATGAGAGGATGGTCTGTGCTGCAGGATCTGCCCAAGCTGCCTCATCGTCTGTGATCACAAAATCGCAGTCCTGGTGGATGTCTGGCTATGCGTCTGTCAGCTGCTCTGAATCTGTACTCGTATATGAGTGGGTTCTCTCTCTTGCTCTGTAGTCCTCGACCGTCTCTATTTGTATACTCTCGCTCTCGACGTGAAAGTACACCTCCCCGCTATCATGATCAGTCACCGCCTTGGCTGTGGCCAAAAACGGACGACCAAGGATGATGGGGGTATCGGCTACTGACTCAGGGATCTCCATGTCCAACACTACGAAGTCCACGGGGAATTTCAGGCCCTGAATCGTGACGATAACATCTCGTAATAACCCCTTCGGCCTCTTGACAGATCGATCAGCAAACTGAAGGACTGTCCTACTCTGTTGAAGAGTGCCCAACTCGAAGCGGTCGAGAAGGGCTGTCGGAAGAAGGTTAATCGACGATCCGCTATCTAGAAGAGTACGGTCGAACCTCTGCTCACTGATCTGGCATCTGACATACGGGGCTCCTGAATCTGGCCTCTTGGCTGGCAGGCGGTTCTGAATCGCAAAACACATGGCTTTGGTCAGCACGTGAATCTCTGAAGTGTGGTTCCTCCTCCTCCTCCTGACTGTAGTCTTGTCTCTAAAAGAACGCTGGAGAAGGGGGATGTGGTGCAAAGCCTCCTGGAGGTTCAGCTGGATGTGGAATCGATCGATCATGCTCTGGCTGAACTCCTCAAGCTCTCTCTTTTTCGGATTCTCTTTTTTCTTCCCCTTCCCCATCTGAAGAGCTCTAGGGAAGGGGATCACAGGGTCCTTCTCAGATGAAGGACTAGGAAAAGGCCTAGACGGTTCGACGACCGGATCCACACATACATCATGCACCACAGTGGGACCAGAAGAAACTAAACCTTTTCCTTTATTCACAACAGTGTTCTGAGGTACAAGAACTGAAGGAAAGACAACATCTCAATCACAACAAACACCGGTGGCCTCAGTACCACCACGGGCTGGCTCTGCTGCTGCTGCTGGTAGACGTCTCGCGGCATCAGTACCGTGGGCTGGCTCGGCTCTACTGGTGGCGTCAGTACCACCTCCTCGAACTGTTGAAGCGGCGGCCTCAGTACCGCCGATGGAATCAACATCCTTGGTGGCATCAGTGCCACCATCATCATCTGGAGCGGCCTCAGTACCGCTCTCCTCCTCCTCATGTGGCGCCTCTGATGTATCCTCGTGGTGAAGCTCAGATGAGGCGCCGCCGCCTGCTGGGGTCCTACCGCTCCTAAGTGTGACAAAATCAGCATCAAATAGATCCGAAGATGTATCAACAAATGGGTCACTAGGAGTGGCAAACTCAGTGTGTACTACCTGCTCAGATTTCCTCTTGAGGTTGTTCGGGTTTGGCTCAATCTGGGCTGGAATGGCGGCCTTCCCTCTCACCAAGTCCCGCATCTCCTGGCGGAACTCGTCCATCTCCCGTCTGAATGTAGTCTGCTGGTTCGTGAGGAGGCGGGCGATGTCATCCAAAGCGGGACTCTCGTGGGAGCCCGACGGGTAGCCTCTCTGGTGCTGAGGCTGCTGGAGCTGCTGCTGGTGGTGAGAGGGATATGAGGAAGGGTGTTGCTGCTGAACTGGGTGAGCCTGCTGCTCACGTCTCCACGACTGTCCCTGCTGCTGATAGGGACGCAGACCGAAGGATGATGGCTGGTGCTGCTGGTGCTGCTGGTATGCTGGGGGCTGCTGCTGCTGGTGGTGATCTCTCTGCTGGGAGTACTGCCCTCCCTGACCTGACGGCTGCTGCTGGGGCTGGGCACCACCATTCCCCCACCTGCATCCGGGATGGTCTCGTCGGATCCCAGGCTGGGGGCGGTCATACCAAATCCCGTTGACATCCATCAGCGGCTCTGCATCGAAGGGGACTGGCGGCAGTACTGCCAGAGGCTGATCCGGCTGGTAGACCACCATCTGCATGTCTGGAGATGGTGGGGACTGGTAGGTAGGTTGCGGCTGCTGGTACAACTCCGCCTGTACAAGGTGAACCTGTCTAGGCTGCTGTGAGGAGCTGGAGCGCTGGGACGAGCTGCTGCTGCCGCCGGTATCGCCTCGCGACAGAAGTCGGGGCTGTGAAGCCGTCTGTGCCTCCTGGAGACACATGAGCTGGGTCTTCATGTCGCTCAGAACATGTGCCATCTGTTCCATCTGAGTGATGCTCTGGCACTGCTTCTTCTCAATCAGCTCCATGCGATCCAACTTCTCGCTGATAATGCCCATATCCGCAGCGGATGACTCTGCCTGTGCTGCTGCGACTGCGGACGAACTGGTTGGACCTACATCTACCCGTGCTATCCGCTGGTACTGCACGGGTCCTGGCTGTTGTGGCTGGGGTCTCTGAGTATACAACCTGGTCTGGGACATCACCATGTAGTTTTCGGCCATCTCCTCGTAGATGGCCCAGACCTGGTCGTGGTCCTTGGCAAAGTAGGACCCGCCGCAAGAAGCGTTCACCAGACCCTGAAGCTCTGGCGTCAACCCGCTGAAAAAGCTCTGAACTAGGTTCGGCTTGGAGATATCGTGGTGCGGGCATCTGTCTAGAAGCTCTCGAAACCTCTCCCATGCCTCGTGAAACTGCTCGTTGGGGAACATGGAGAAGTTGCTGATCAGGGCCCTCGCTGCATTCGTCCGCCCGAGTGGATAGTACATGTTCAAGTACTCGGTGCGGAGCTGCTCCCAGGTGTAGACAAACTTCCCTAGAAGCTTCAGCCAGGTGGCTGCTCTATCTGCCAGTGAAAAAGGGAAGGCTATCATCCGAATCGTGTCCTGATACACGTGGCGATCATGGACAGTGATGCAAATCATCAGGAACTCCTGGAGGTGGAGGTGGGGCTCCTCAGTGGCAAGTTTGTGGAAACGGGGCAGCAACTGCAAGGTGTTCGGGGGGAACTTGACGTCCCCCACGATCGCTGGCACTACTACCCAGTGATGCATCAGAGTCGATCCGGGGTTGTGCAACTCCCGCATTGGTCGTGGTGGTCCTCCTGCAGCGGCGGCTGCCGCTGCGGCGGCGGCGGCTGCAGCTGCTGCTGCGGCTGCAGCCTCTGCATTAGGTATCTCCTCAGGCTCGCTCTGCTTGTCTCGCTCTGCTCTGAGCCTCTCCAACTCTCGCCTCATCTCTATCATGAATGCCCCCTGATCATGTAACTGCTGCTGAACTGTCTCGAGTGATGCGATCAGGGTGGAGTTGATCTCCCCCTGGTCTAGTACAAAATGCTCGGGCTGACGGGGGTGATCATCTGAACTGCCGGCCATGGCGATGTCTACAAAATCAAACGAGCCCAACTCAGGTGCTGTCAAATCTGCTAATCTCTCCTCGGGCTCATGTCTCTCAATACCAGAAGAAAGGGGGTCGAGGGGGAACAGGGCGGAGTCGTACTTGGGCTCGGAGAGCTGGTCTCGGCTCTCACGGGCCAACCTAGATGATCGGGTAGACGTGCCCGAAAGCGGTGCAGCCAGAGGCTGCCTAAGAGACCGTCTACCCATCATCTTGATCTGGCGAGTAAGGCGGATGAGATCTGGAATCAACTATGATCACAAACAAACCCACGGTTCACCAACGCAACGCGAGCTGAAGACCGTGAAAGTTCGGTCAAATTATCTTGTCTATTTTATTTTGGTGAACAAACAAAATATCAGAGCGCTTACTTGACCTGTTAGGATATCCGATGCTATCCCAACCGACTGGCCCGCACGGAAGAGTCGGTAATCAGTCGGGACTAGCACCAGGAGGCTCTACCTAGGGTGCGGATCACACTCTCGCGCATCCAACCATACAATGAGGGGGTTGCTCTCCCCAAGACAAAATTTTTAGGGTGAGCGGTTTTTAAGGTCAATAGTCTTAGCCAGTCCCAATTTTATGGTTTTTCTTTTTAATATTCTTTTTTTCAAATAAAAACAAGCGGCCTAACGAAATTTTCGGTTCTCCTGATTATTTAATCCAAAACAGGGGGGAGAAGTCGAAAAAGCTGATGCGCGAGAAATCAATGATGCATGCTGAGATAGAAATGCGTACCTTGTCTCCAGCACTCTACATGCAAGTGATCCGCGCAGAATTTAAAGACAGAAAGGAAACTACCTATATGATGCAACGGGAAAGCCGAGTCCTAAATGAGCAATTTCTAGCGAAGAACCGTCTAACTCAGTCACTCGCCCTCGATCCAAAGAGTCCGGTCTAGACCCACCCCTCCTCTTCTCGACAGGTCGAGTTCAGGAGTAGCGCGTGACGGGGCAGGTGTTGAACAGGATTTTTAGGGTTTGGTGATTAATTGTAAAAATATGTGTCGTTGATTTTCCCCAAAATCCCGCGTCAACAAAAAATATTTTTTTTATGATTTTTGCTACTTATTAACCTGTATAGCGGACAGGGTCGAACTCAAGGAGGCTACAATTCCCGAGGGTTATTCAATTAATCAGAAACTAATTAAAAGAAAACAGGAATCTCAAAGGACAATATCCTTGGTTTTTGTGATTTTTTATCTTTTCTAATTTTTTTATATTTTTTTTATTTCTATTTTTTTTATATTTTCTGATTTTCAAATTTTTAGTGATTTTGATTTTGCAATTTTTTTTATTTTCAAAAATAACTGAGATTAATGCACGAAATTGATTAAATACACACCACGACTCTTTTTGCAATTTTCAATTATACCAAAAATGTTCAGAAAAATTCAAAGAAATTATTTTTGGATTTTAAAAGTTTTAAAATGTTTTTGAGAATTTTTGTAGATTTTTCAGATGTTTTTGTATTTTTCTAAAAATCGAACAGTGAAGAAATAAGAAAATGTGAACAGCCTGGAGTAATTTGCAATTTAAAAATATTTAAAATACCCAAAACTCCTGGCTACTATTTTTAAGATAAACTAGAAACAAATATATACAAACAGAAACTGAAATCACATTTTTTGGATTTTTGTAGAATTTTTTATAATTTTTAGAAGATTTTTGATATTTTTCAATTTTTTTGGGTTTTACAAATAATTAATGCATGAAAATTGGTCAGAAATTAAAAGACAATAAAATAAAGTTACATTAATGTTTTTAGAATTTTTTGAGCTATTTTCGAATTTTTATGAATTTTCGAATTTCCAACAATGAAAAAGACACTGTTTTTGATTTTTTAATAATACCAAATAAAATCAAAATGCAATGGAAAAATTATGCTAATTGAACAATCACATGAAGAGCATAGCACAATTTTCTCAAAATTTTTGGATCAAAATAACATTTATTTCAATAAAAAGACAATCAAATTCAATATTATGCAGTTCAGGGGCTAAAGAGCAAATCTTTCTAATTTAAGTATCAGAATATAATAATAAAAAGATGCATGAGATACTTTGTAAATTACCCAATGATATGTTATGGCAAGGATGTTTTTGCAAATTTCAGCAACTTCGGGGGGCTTGATGTGAAGTTTCCCCAATAATGGCGTGCCAATCACGTGATCTGAACTGGTATGGCTATTTGGCTATTTCGATAACTTCCAGGGTAGGAGATGCAATTTGTCAAAGTTTTTTTTTTATATCAGAAGCCCTAGCCTTCGTTCTTCAAAGAGGGCCAACGCAACAGGGGTTCAAGTCCTGCCGCCGCCCCTTGTCTCCTCGTCACGTAAGGCGCTGCGGCGAGCGGGGGCCAGGAGGCCGGGCTTCGGTCGGGCGGAGCAGCAAGTCGGGCCGAGGGAGCGCTGGTGGCGGTGGAGGGCGGCGAGGGATGGAGCCGGTCGGTGCTGCTGGGCGAGCAGCGGAGGATGGAGCCGCTACCAGCGGCTTTTGCTGGAGCAATGAGGGGTGCGCGTGTCGCGCGTGCGCGCGGCCGCGCAGGGCGATCTGGCGTGGGGCGGCTGGCGGTTGGCGATGCTGTCGCCCTTCGCGGTGGCCGGCGCGGGCTGCTGTGGCGCTCTGGCGGTTGGAAGCCGAAGGAGAAGAGGGGCCGCAGGTTGCTGCGCCGCCGGCGATGGAGGAGGGTGGCCGGTCGCCTGGAGGTCGGTGGCGGTGCCGCGCGCACGTGTGGCAGCGGTGCTTCGGCGACCTTCGGCTACGGCCGATGGTTGAATTTTTTTTTATATATATTTTTTATTTTTTTGTAATTTTGTTGTAAACAATAAAGAAAAGGAGGAAAAAAACTTTTTTTTTATTATTTTTTTTTTGTAAATCCGAAAATAAGAAAGAAAGAAATAGGAAATGAACTTTTTTTTCTTTTTTTTTAATATTCCTGCAAAACAAAAGTTAGAGATAAGGAAAAACAATTTTTTTTATTTTTTTTTATCCTGCAAAACAAATGTTAGGCATAAAGAAATTTTTTTTATTTATCTACACATAGGAATATGGACGGGGATTCGGCGAAAATGGGAGAATGAACCCGATTCTCCGGCCACCGTACGTGGCCGGAGTTGGTAGATAGTGGAAGATAGAAATTGAAGGCGGAGAGATCAAGAAAGTGAGATGAAAAATCGAGTCGATGATGGATCAAAAATCGTGATGAAATTTTTTATGATCTAGAAGAAAAATGACAACGAGACGAAAATACGAAAAATAAAACTACGATTAAAGTAAGATAAAAATGCGAAGAAAAATGTGGATCTCACCTTAGGAGAGGAAAATGGGCCGTGATCGCCTCGACAAGGCCGACTCGCTGTCACCGGACGGCTTGGAGGCTAGGCAACTTCCTCGACGAAATTTCTCTCGGAGATCGGGCTCCTCTCTCTAAAGATTGATCAGGTTGGAATGAGGGAGATGGAGCCATATAAATAGAAAAGAGATGAATTTTGAATTTTGAAGAAGATAAGAGAGATTTTTTGAATTTTTGGTGGGAGAGATAACATGAGAGAGAATAGAAAGATAAAATTATTTACAAAATTATCTAATTTTTTTGAATTTTCGTCACTTTATTTATTGGAATTTGAAAATGTTATTTTTTTATTTTTTTTATAATGGTTGGTTAAAAATTGCAACTATATACATATACTATGCACATATATGGTATTATATACAAGGGTAAATGATGAAATTAGCCTCTCTTTTTTTTGTTTTAAGAATGTTATTTTTTTTTTATTTTTGTTTTAAGTCCTTAGTAAAAATATTTACAAATATATATACAAATACATTATGCACAAAATACAAGGGAAAATTGCACAAACCACCCCAGAAAACCAACTTTTCAACCGTAACTCCAAAAATTATAAAATCACAGTCATTTTGAAGATAATTTAATTTAGAATTCAATGGAAGTGATATTTGTTCAATTTGAGATCATATGGAGCCGGAATTGATCTTTCAATTAGTGCTTAGTGGCTTTTTCCAAGTGTGGCTACTTTTATTCTGTACATGATTTAATTGTGCAATCAGTTTTATTAATTAGGAACCATTTTGTTTACAACTTTGATTTTGAATGTTATTTGATTTGGGGTCAATTAAGGTACAAATAAATTAGTGTTAGTTTTATACATATATGCACAAAATAAGTGAGAAACACATTTTTTTTTGGATTTTCTGGTTGAGGACCCTATCTCCCCCTACTTTATTTCTGGTCGATCAGGTCAAGTCTTGACCTTCTCTCGGGGTTCGGGTCATCCTGTATACAGTCTTCCTTTTTTTTATTTTCTTTTCTTTATTTTTCCTTTCTTTCTTTATTTATTTATTTTAGGTTAAAATTAGTAAGAAATGTACAATATTTACACACAAATGCAAGTTAGTAAGAATATGGAGTTAGCGTTATATGCAGGTGTTTTATAAGGGATTTTAAGCTAAAATAAATGAATAAAGATGACAAATCGCAGAGTCATCATCAGGCTCGCGGCGCGTAGGCTCTCAGGAAAGCGACTAAGTTATTTTTATTAATGATTTATTAGTAGGTCCAATTAACGTTCTATGGGAACAGATAATCAATTAGGTGTGTGGATCCTACTAACTACGGCACAATCACCAGAAATTCCTAAGTCTAGGGGCTCGAGCAAAAACCGCGTAAACACCGGAAAAGGCAGTAAAAAGAAGAAGAAAACCGCGTCAAAAACCGCGAAAATCTCCTAAGGGTCCCCCGAGCACATCGGTGCTTGGCGAAACAGACCCGCTAAGTGTTCAAGCACAGTTCAAGTCTCTGAGTCCCTGTATTATTACAACAATGATAGTCGAATAAATCCTAATCTAACCTCACCCACTCAACTCTCTCTCTCTCTCGCTCTCTCCTGCGGCTCCGTGCAGAAGGGAGCCGCCTCCGAGTCTCGCGGTTGCGTCGGCTTCTCGAATTTAGCCGCCTAGATCCTCGGGCCCTCGCAAGAAACAGAGACAAGTGGTCAGTCCAATATTATTGTCAGAAAATATGAGAAAAATATATATATATATATACAAAAATCTATACAAAAAGCCGCGAAAATCAAAAAGTCGCGGAAAACTCAAAAAGCGACTACTAAGCCGTGCTCCCCGGCAACGGCGCCATTCTGATGTCACAAAAACCCGAGCGACTAAGGTAGAAGGTACAGAAATAGGTCGTTGCGACCTCGGTCACTCAGAAGTGTCAATCAAGAAAAATGAACCACTCGAAAATATGTCAAATCAATAAAATCACGAAGAAGCGGTCCTGCTATGAGATTAACCTGGTATAGCACCCAGGGTCGAACTCAAGGAGCACGGATTGGCCGAGAGGCCTACGAAGTAGTCAAAATGAATAAAATAAAAGACAACAGATTTTTAGTGGTTTTTTATTATTTTTATATTTTTTTTTGGATTTTTAAGATGTAAAGGAAATAAGAAAGACGAAAAACAATCACACTTCAACAAATTATTTAATGCATCAAAAATCAAGCACAAATTCAAACAAAAATATTTTTATGTTTTTTATGTTTTTTAATGTTTTTGGTGAATTTTTGGAATTTTATGATGTATATTTTATTTTCCAAAAATCAAACAGTAGCAAAAATGCAAGGTACTGTCCAGCCAGGCCCAAAATCCCTAGATAAAATATCTAAGGACCTTAAAAGGGCCTGGAGGTATTTTTACTGTAAACTAGGTAAAACAAGCAAAATTTGAGGTTATTTAATAGAATTTATAGGGGTTTTTAGGTTATTTAATAGAATTTATAGGGGTTTTTAGGTGTTTTTAAGTTTTTATAGTTTTTAAGCAGTGAAAAATAGCCAAAATTGGCTGGGAATTCAAGAAACACAAAACAAGCAGTACCTAATTTTTATAGAATTTTTAGGGGGGTTTTTATATTTTTTTGGGATTTTTAACTCTAGACAGTAGCAAAAATGTGGGTTTTTGAATTTTTAAAAATAGCAAATAAACTCAGAAATGTCCTCAAAAATTCTCAAAAATCCTACACCATGGCAGGAGCCATGTGTCAAATTTTCATCGAATTTGGAGGTGATTTGTTATTTTATTCAAAAATGACAAGAGGGTACTATGCACAGGGACCAAAGTGCAAATACCCAAAGTTCTGGAGGTCAAGGTGCAATTAACCCAAGAATTCACGAGCCAAGCGCGTGCCTGGGGCACTCAGGGACCTATATGTAATAAAACTAATTCCAAGGACCTACTGGTAACACGTACCAGAAGTCCGAGGACCTCAGCTGCAAATAACCCAAGAAAACACGCACATGCGGAATTAAACCATTCACAGGGGCATAAATGCAAATATCAAAAAGATTTCATTCATTTCATAACAACCAGAACTACCAAGGTAAAGGTTGCAATTACACCAACAAAACACGTGACGAAGCACGTGGCTCACAATAGGCAGGGGTATAAATGCAAACAAACTTAAGCTCAGGGTCCACTATGCAATTTAACCTAAACTAAACAACGTATTTAAATATTTACAGGACTGATATGAAATAACGCAAAGATAAGGGACTAAGGGTAATTTACCCTTTATTAAGTCGAGCCGACGGATGGGCGCCACGTGGGTAGATGGACGGCTGGGAATGGATGGCGCTCCAACGCTGATGTCCTCGCAGCGATCGGACGGTCGAGGGTACGCCACGTGGGGGGATCGAACGGGTGAGGCTCTCGGTGGCTAAACCTCGTGCAACGAACGGTCCAGATCGCCTCTCCAAGATCTGACGGTGGCTGGATCTCCTCAAGTGGACGGTTAGGATGAGAACTGGAGGTCGAGGACGATCGGACGGTCGGGGAAGATGCTGGCAGAACAGTTGGCCAGCGAGTTTCGCCGGCCTCGTGCGTGCGCTGGGATCCTCCCCTGCTGCCTCTGGAGATAGGTGAAGCTCCGCGATGATGCTCCACAACTGATATTGGGTTCCGATGACCCAGCCGAGCCCTGGAGGGCTCCGGCGAGGTCGGCGGAGGTGAAGCTCCTGGCCCGAATGACCCAAGCCCTCAGATGGGCTGGAAAGCACCTGCAAAGTAAACCAGGAGACTCGCGGGTCGAGGGCAAAGTGCCTCGACCCTGGTTAGGCGGGTGAAGGTGGCCGGTGGTGCGATATGGGCGAGCTCTGGCGAGGGGGGTAGACGAAGGAGCTCGAACCCCAGCTCCTGTGCGAGCTGGGTTGGATGGGGGTATGAAGAAGGTGCACGGGAGGAAGGCAGAGGTGACGATGGATTCCGATGATCGAATGGAGGTGTGAGGTGGTCGGAATCGACGAAACACGGCGACGGCGAGATTTAGGGGTAAATGGAAATTGAACGGAAAGGTGGAGCTAAGGGACTACCTGGGTGGTCAAGGAGACTGTGCTGGAGGTGAGGAAGCTCCCGGTCATAGCCTCAAGGGTCGTCTCTGCCCGAGGCTCGGAGCTCGCTTCAGATGGCGGAGCTACGGCGAGGGTCTCGCCGGATCAGTGGATTCGCCGACCTTCCTCGCTGCAACAGGGTGGGGTGGCGAGCTGTCACCTCGCTCTCTCTCTGGAGCTCACTGGAAAGCTGCGCGAATGGCCAAAGATAACGATTGAAAGCGGCGGAGCTCGACGTATATATGGGTGCCGATCCGACTAGGGCTGGTCGGGTAGGGCAATAGAAGGCGCGGATCCCGAGGCAAGGGCTCCGGCGAGGGTCTCGGATGTGACGTGAAGGAGTCGGACCCGGGGTTTAGGCGAGATGGAGTCGGGTCGAGCAGGTAAAAATCCGAGAAGAGGAGTCCGGTGCGCGAGTCCGTGGAAAGTGGTCCTGGGGGGGCCAGTTGACCGGGCGGTCAACATCCCCCAGGGCCAATGGCTGAAGGCCACGTGGCGGAATCAAGAAGTGACGAATACACATAGCTAGGGACTGAATCAGCAAAAACCCAAAACATGAAATATTTTTATTTTATTTTTTTCTATTTTTTGATGATTTTTAATTAATTTTTGGAAATAAAAATAAGGTATTTACAATATATAGCTATACATAGGTATATCTACAATATGTATTTTTTTAATTTTTGATTTTTAATTTGTTATTTTTGAGCATTTTTATTCCCATTTTATATTTTATTTATTTATATCATAAAATTAGGAATAAAAAGATATTTTTATTTTATTTTTACTATTTATGTACGTAGGTAAAATAAATAGCTATATACATCTATATACATGGCATATGTACAAGGTATTTTTGTATTTTTAATTTTTCTATTTTTGTTTTGTTTTGATTTTTAACTTTTTATTTTGTTTTTAACTTTTATAAATATGTACAAGTATTTACAAGCATATTTTTGGGTGCGGAAAATATAGTTTTATGTATTTACACAAATATTTACACATGAGCTCCTATCTCCCTCTACATTGGCTTTTATGCGGTCAGGCCCATGCTGAGCCCTCCCTTGGGTTAGGATGCTCAATATTTATTCTAAATATTTCCCTCTTTTTCTTTTGAATCTTTATTCTTTTATTTTTGCACAAAAACATGCTAATTATAGGTTTTTACACAATGCATGCTTTTGGTAATTATTTGTATTTACATATATCTACATGCATTTGCAAAGGTTTTTGTAGCTAAAATATCAGAATAAAGAGTGATGAATGGGTATTCATCAGAAGCATATAAAGAATAATCTAAAAATGATGTGTCAAAGTAATATCAAAAGGTACCTCCAATCTCTGAGACTGATCCTAATAATTGTACTCAAAGTTGACATTAACAAACAATTTAGATGGATCAAGAAGGGAACTCATGTCAGCTTTTCTTACTAGAAAGTCCTCCGGGAAAAGGAACTCATGGGTATCTATGAAATCAATAAAAGGATATGTCTATCTAAACTAAGTATGAAAAACACAGACCTCTGGATATGGTGTAACTACATGTATCTCATCTGCTACACTCCGTCATTGTGAAGGCTTGGAATCGGGGATCATCTCAATTTTCACCTTGTCACTCCCATTCCTTGTCACTCCCATAATGAAAGATAATCTCTCAAGTATCGTAATCAACTACCGCTTTGGTAGTTAGAAGGAACAGTCCACCTAGTATAATCGGGGTATGATGTAATGGTGCATGTATGTCCATATCCATGATAACAAAATTAATAGGGAATTTTCATTGTTCCGTCACTATAACATCCTCAAAAAAACCACTCGACCTCTTTGTTGATGTATCAGCAAACAGAAGGATCATTCTGGTCTATTTAAGAGGACCTAACTCAAAATAAGTGAGTAGAGATGATGGCATGAGATTAATGGAGGAACCGCTATAAAGAAGAGTGCGATCAAACTCTGGATCAAAGATGTGGCAAAAGATGTGAGGTGCTCCAAATCGTTCTTTTTTGGGTGGGAGGTAACTCATGGCATGAATTGTGGATATGATCAAAATATGCTTTTCTATCTTCTTTCATTTGTTATGCTTTGTTTGACACTTTTATATACATGCTTCTTTCATTCCATTTCTCATTGCACGAACGTACTCCATGGACTTAAGGAGTGGAATCTCTAAAAAGATGTTCTATTAGATCTCAAGCACTCAAGGATAAGATAGGGTAGTTTTTTTTTTGGATTTTCTATGTATTATTCAATGCAAAAGGAAATGTATAGACTTAGAAGAAACATTCAAATGCTCATTTCTATTATTCAAAATAGAATCCTCGTGTACAATAGAACAGTAAAAATCAGTCTCTACATTGGTTCCAAAACAGGTGGAGGAACATTAAAATCTAAAACAAGAGAGGATGTTGCTGATAGTGTAGAGAAGAACAACAACCTGTATGTTTTTGCTCTCTATTGATCGTTATCTGCATCTAGATGGTAAAGGTAAAGGTGGTGATAAAGATGGTAAAACTCCATACTCAGGTATTGCTACACTTGGTCTCATAATTAATGGTGAAGAAGATGATGTGGAAGGTGAAGCTCTCTCACTATCCTGATCTCCCTGTCCCAGCATCTATGAAGGTGGTTGTAATCTCTTATCTCTCTTGAGATGAATAGTGTAAAATAAAGATGTAAAATCAACGGTCGTACTTGTCTCAGTGTGGATGGATGATGGGCTACCAGCTCCCTACATCTGATGTTTTTGGGACCGGCTTAAGCCTGTGCTGGGATCAATGTCTTTGTAGAGTTTAGGTCGTAGCCTCTTAGTTAGATCGTTCATGTTCTTCATCAATAGTGCTAATTGATCAAGTGTTGGGTTCACCAAAGGTGCCTCGAGCTGCTCAATGATGGGTTGTCGCTGAGACTTGTAATAAGTAGTCTATTGGTATCCATATTGTTGGTTGTGAGGGGGATGAGGCTGCGAATATTGTCCATACGTGCAGTCTACTGGTTGTGATATGGTTGTGGAATATATGCACTCTACATCTGCTTTTGGCCATGTCTCCAGTTCTAGAACTTAGGTGGAGACTTAAAATGAGGCTAGAACTACTACGATCATTCTCCTTGATACTGGTGGGCAGGTCTTTGACCCTTGTAATAACCCAAGTGGCCTTGTCTTGACGGACGGGGGTAGTTGTGCTCTCAGTAGAACCCGATACCGTTCACCTCCTTAATGATAAGTAGAGGTGGACCTAAGTGTTAGCTATTGCACTCACACTTTGGCATCGTTAATTGTACTCACAAGAAGCTCTAGATACTTTGTTATCTCATCCAACTTATCTAGGTTCTTCAACCACTTTTAGATCACTTGGAGCTTCTCCAACTCCTTTTACTGTTTCCCAATTATGTCCACAATGGATCGGTGATTTCCTATGATGGTAAGATTTACAATGTCTCCCCAATCCACTTCATGTGAGGTTGTCACGTTTATAAACTTTTGGGAATGGAGGGAGAAGTGACAAGATACTTTTGGATTGGACATGAAGAAGAAAGAGCTACTGAGCTCTCTACCAACTCCTTGAAAATCTGTTAGAGTACATCCTCATACTTGTTGAAGTGACTACCTCCACAAGCGACATTTAACAACTTCTTATTTTCTTGATTCAATCCTTCAAAGAAATTTTCCACTAGACTCAACTTTGGAAAATCGTGATGGGAGCACTTCTATGTCAAATTACTGAATCTATCCCACGCCTCATGAATGGGCTCATGAGACATTTGTGAGAAGTTTACTATCAACTATCGCATCTGGTTGAGATGTCCAAGTAGGTAATATTTTATCATAAATGTAGACCTCAACTCTTCCCATGTAGTGACAACTTTTCCTAAATGATTGACCCAATATAGGTCCTTGTCCATCGAGCCAAAAGGAAATGTCATCATCTTCACTACCTTTGACAAGATGTTAGGGTAATGGATCGTGTTGCATGTGCAACCATATTTTTGGAGGTATACATATGGTTCTTAATTGATATTTCTGTGGAATATGGGAAAAAGTGGTAATATAGTTGGCTTATGCTCGTAAAGTCCAAGAATCACAAGAATTTGAATCTGTGTGTTTGTCAGTGTTACTCGTCAATTATAAGATTCCCTAAGTGAGAGCTTAGACACTAGCTCTACATGTTCATCTTCCCCATTCCCACCGCTTACATCATTTCTATCATCCCATCTCCTATCTTGTCTATCATGCCTCAGTTCAAGACTCGTATCTTTCCGTGTCTCTCAATGCAGTTTAAAGGTCAGCATTTTCTTCTAACATCCATCTTTCTGTGTCATGATCTACAGAAGCTTCCTTGTATGAAGACAGATCATTGTTAGTCTTAACTGGCAGATGGAATCCATCCTCAAACTCATTTTAAGATGTATGAGTGTTTCATCTTTAACTATCCGTTTAGTTTCTGATTTTAGGATCATCGTTATCTTCTCAAGATTCAATGAGATCTTTAACTTCATTTTCGTATTGATTTTCAAGAGAGTCATCCTTTAAGAATAATGTCCTTAGAGATGATATATTCTAAGAATTTCAACTTCCTAAAGTAGGTATCCAAAGCTAACCTTTATAATCCTAATCATGTAACACTCTCTGGTGTTAGATTCCAACTTACTTGCATCCATGACATGTTCATGGACCAACCAACCCTAAATTCTCAAGTGTCCAATACTAGGATAAGTTCCAAACCATACCTTACAAGGTTGTTGGGATTTAGATTTGTATGGAATCTTATTTGGTATATATAGAGCAATCTCTACTACATATATACCTGAAAACTAACATGTAATTGTGCTAATATTCATCATTCATCAAATCATGTCACCCATAATCCAATTGTATCTCCCTACAACTCTATTGTGTATAGGTGCACATGGAGGATTGAGATAGGAATGATATTCCTTACTCCATAAGGTATTCCACTAATTCATCCAATAGGTACCGACTACCTAGATTATATCAAATGCATTTTCATCTTCCTTCGAGCTTTGAATCTTTGACCATTTCAAAGGTTTCTAAGGTGAAGGGTAGAAATCTCATATACCAAAAGTTATCGAATGATATCACATATCATCAGTGTTTATTATTATATTGATGATCTGCATACATGAATATATATGAGATCTCGAATACCTTGGCATCATACACTATTCCCATATAAGGGAGCAATGGACATTTTTACTATGAATCTCTATTAATAAATATGTATGTTTTGGAACTATAGATAATCTAAAGCTCAATGTCTTAGTAGTTTATATCAATAGACATATGTCCAAGACTCGATGCTAGATCATTGTCAAATGATCTTCATCCTATTATTGATGTTATAAGGTTTATTTTTTGTTATTTTTAAATGTTAATGAACCATTCAATGATTTTCTAATTAAGTAGAGTGCTCTACATGTTAGATTACTATATGAAATATATCCATCATAAATCTTTACGATTGGTCTATTTCAACATGCATGTTTATTCCCAACAGTTAGAAATAATCAATGAATGTATTCCAATATCCAGATCATAGAAACATTCTCTATGACTAAGGGCTCTCCCACTATAATGATGAAGTTTATATATCCAATAGAGATTGTTTTAAGAATTGCATTAAAATCCTTATGAATGACTATAAAACCTTAAGATCAAAACTTTTTGGATGTCATTCTCAAAGGATTTTAGATATTCTAGATAGTCATACTATTAGTACATTTGCTTATTGCAGTATTGGCATTCATACAACTTTTTGGATTTCATATGGAAGTCATAGAATTAAAATCAACTCTTTGACTTTCCTTCTTGCTTTGGTCAGATCCTTGCTTCCATTGTTCTTCCATCATCTATAAACAACCAATGCTTCAGATGAAGGAACTCTAATGATGAACTCAAACGATTTCAATATAAGGGTATATTAACATTTATACATGCTTCATGTAATTCATACAGTATGAATTGTATGAAGCTTCATGAATGACTTGAGTATAGATAGTAGAAAGATGGCACTCATCGTATCTACATCCATCTAGATTTTTTAATATCTTGGTTCAGGTAGATACTCAAACATTTACGTGCATAATCTCTTATAGAGCCACCATTACGCATGATGCAATAAACCATGTCATTCATGATTAAATATTGAGAGTGCATATGCATGCCAAAACATCATCTTAGATTTTATAGGGATTATAGATAATTATGATCATCATCAACATAATACTTCCAGAGCACATTCGATGAGATATGAATACCATATAGACACACAAACCCTAGGTTGTTGTCCTATTGTCTATTTAATTGTCATTCCAAATTATTGTGAGGAAACTTGCACATTGCTACCACATACAATATATGTCCAACTACAAATACAATATCTTGATCAGGGACCTAATACATCATAATTTACTAGTTTTTATTGAGTATAGAATTGAGTGGGCTTAATGAGGATTATCTGAAATATTATATATTTATATATATTACTGTGATTTAGGATTTTTTTATCAAAGTAGTCATGCCTTGTAAAAACTGAAAGTTTATTCCAATCATCACTTCCAATGTAAGAGATAAACTTACCATTATATCTCAAGCAAGATCTAAGATCTCCTTTCTTATATTTGTTGCATCCCAATAGTATGTTAGCTTACAACTCCGATAAAAAGAAGCATGAAATCATTCTTCTTTGCAAGTCCAACTTCTATTCCTAATTTGTTCATTAACACCGGAGCCCACCACCCCTAAGGTGATGGTGACCCATCATTAATTGAAACAACTATTAACATGACTAGAACTCTCTATGTATAATCCAATATAGAGCCAATAATATGAGGACTTGATATTTGGGTCCCTATGCAAATTAACTTACTATTTCGAGAAGACAAGAACCTGATCTAGATGCCCTTGTACGTAGGAGCTATCACTTCGAACAAGTGTCTCCTACATACAATACCAAGTGAAGGAACCCTTCGCCTTGATGGGATACCATCAATGTCACTTACATGATCCTCCATATCATGTTCAACTTCTAAATAATTATTATGAATCAATTGACATAATCAATTATTCCAAGCAAAATACTACTGTATTCATAATCGAATGTTTAATTATATCTAATTAATTTAATCATATTTAATCAAATATCAATACAATCAATAAACAAACAAACAATTTCAATTATTACTTGAAGGATGGTATAATCTCAAAATCGATATTATTGAAATTTTAATAATTAAAAAAATTCGTCATGATCGCTTCAAGAATTATCCTTTCTTTACCCATTGTTATGGCCAGTACCGACGAGAGTGGGATAGACCGCTCATAGAGCAACCTGCTACCCCAATGATCCCTGACTAGAAACCATATTTGCCTCAAGTTAGGATAATAAGATTTAATCATTCTTTATTTGAGAAGATAATCGGTATTTCAACCGAAGTTAACCATATAATATTTATAAAACATTTTATTAATATTATAAGGAGTTTTTCTAAACAAATCTTCAATCTTATTCAAGCATCAATGTTTGTTGGAAAGGATGTAACGAATTGTAGTCAAGATCAATTACATTATAATTTATCTAAGTCAATTTCATTCAAGGAAATAATAATTACTATTAAATATTTCTATAATATTAATAAAAAATTATTTCAAAAAAATAACAATTGATTTCTATAAATTGAATTGGATAACAATCACAAGGTTCGTGATCAAATATGTAATTTTAGAAGTGCCCAAACAGACTAAAATTATAATAACTTGATAAAATAAAATCCAAATCACACAACTAAGTTTATTTGATTTGTTATATTTCTTTATAAGGGAACTTGGGTGATAAACACACATTTGTAGGAGTTTTAGACTATAATTAATTCTTTAATTAAAATTATTCACCTTCCCCGAAACAATGGATATAACTTCACTACAATAATCATAACTTGAGAAAACTTATTCCAACTCATGCAAACTCAATTCCCATGATTTTTTTATTTAATGGGGAATGTAATAAAACTTTTTTGTTCAAATGCATTTAAAACAGGGAGAAAAAATCACACAAAACATGACTGCATGAACAATTCGATGAAAGTTTGCACAACCAAAAATGCTCAAGTAAATTTTTTTATGTAAGGATCATATCATAAACCTCTAGACTGGCTATAATACAACTTGAAGGATACGAGAAAATCTTTAAGTGCTTCATCGAAGTGTGATGATCGCATTATATGTGATTGAGAGTGACTAGTCATACTAGTTGCTTGGGGTAGTGGAAGTTAAAAAAATTTGAACGATGAAACCACATGATCCAAGAACACATATGTGGTAATTTCATCTAAGCCAAAAACAAGTATTTGGTTTAACTCTAGAAACATGTTTGTGATCGCATCTCTAAACTAAGAGACCACCTGTCTCAAGTCCGATCCAAGGGAGGAGACGCTTACGAGCACGTTGATGAAACATGCACTCCTCGCAATCCATGTTGATGATCGAAACGACGAATCTCCTAATCTCGTCTCATGAGATCTATTGTCTTCTTCACTATCTAAGCACACCAAAGAAGATGGAGATCCGCGAGTAGTCAATCCGACTGCATAATGGTGTCGCGATGACTACATCCCTCTTTAGGGATCCATGGTGCACAACCACAATGAGAGAGAAAGAGCGAGACATGATGTGTAAGGAGAGAGAGAGATGGAAAGAGTTTAATTCCTCTTGGAATTATATGTGTATTCTCTTAAAGGCAAGGGCTACCCTTCCTTTTATACTGGTTGGAGGCACATGGATCGCAATCCATGTGCTTTCTAAATGTACAGTGTAGATTAAAAGATTATTAATCGATGGACACAATTTGTTTCTAAAAAACAACAACAACTAGTTTAAAACAAATTAATTGTATCCTTTTTCAAAGTAACAATACATTCCTTTTAAATTTAATCAATTTACAATGATAATGTATAAGACTAAGTCTCTTTACAAAATATAGTGTGGTCATCCCCCTTTGACAAGTCAAGGTGGACAATAACCAAAAAAGTGATAAATTCTCCCTTTTTATATTTATATATTAATTAATATTCAATAACAATTACTGTATTTATCTTCAAAAAACAATTCCAAAATAATTTTTTATAAACATCAATCATGCATTTTCCAATTATGAATCATATTCATATTTACTATGTAATATGTAAATTAGGTTTAGAATTATTTGTTTATTGTGAATCCAATTCACAACAACATATAATTGTAAATTATATTTGTAATTAAATCTTTCCATTGTATTATAAATCATATTAATAATATCCATGATTTTTATGGATAGTGATATCCGGACTAATCATATCCTTGATAATTAAATCATATTTAGTGATCTTGGACCTCTATTCTCATGTGCTCAAAGAACGAGAATCAGATTCACATTATTCACATCTTTGATAACTTAATCACATTTATTTATCTTAGGTAAATCTTCTTATATGGCCAATAAATAAGAATAATGTTCATATTATTCATGACTACTAAATAACATTTAGTTATCAATATCTCAATGCTCATGTACATAATTCAACAGTGGAATTATTCTAGAATTCTTTCAAGAACAATGTGCTTTCTCAATGGAAGGCTGGAGATAAGAACATGGCGATTGTATGTTCCACGTATAGTGACTTTGATATTGAGATCACATCTCAAATCCTTATCTTGAAGGCCTCCCATAAATGTTTAATTAAATCAAAGCCCTAAATCTAATATTCTCATTGCATCTAAATCACATTCAGATCTGTGTGGAACATTTGGACAAAAATCAGATAACTTCTCAGTGAGAGGAGTCATTTAAATCCTGACGTGTTTCATCAATCCCACAGAAACTAAGCGTCATGGTTATACAATGGTTTATGATCACATCACCCATAGGTATTTCTAATACATGTACAACCTGCATATTAGAAGAATTATAATAAACGTACAGTTTTTTATCCTTTTAGATTCTCTTCTTTAGGATTTTATCATTAAGTTTCTTATTTAATCTTTGTGTGTCGGTATCGATCATATACTTTCCAAAAGCATATATCACACCTATGTGTTGATCATATAGTTTCGCAAAGCATATATCAAACCAACAAATTCAATCAAGCTTCCAAAGTGAGATGAATGGCGTAGAATTTATTCCCAATATCTCATGAGTGAGCTCATGTCTTCCAGTTGTGTAAATGAATTTGTATGATCCCTTTTAGAGAACGTATTACTTATATGTCCTTGTATGCATACTATCATGCCGGTGTATAGAACTTGATTTGGACATTAACCTATCGGTATGCCAAATGTACAAACTCAGACATATAGTCGTACATATGTCTCTGGTCAGAGGATGCATTCCTATATCGTGACAACATACGTCATAGGTCTATGGTTATCTCGACCTCTTTAATTCTACACTTTCACCTAACTTTCTAATATCTCTGAATCTCTATCCTATGCTGAGTACCTTGACCAAGAGGTCGGTTAGATATCATCCCATTAGATAAAGGATTTCCATCGCCTACTTTGGTTGTAGATCCTCTTTAAATAATCATTTGACAGTGCTTGATGAGTCGTCAGTCCAACTGTTTTGATATCACCCAAATGCCAACCTCTATTATTCAACAATTGAATCAAAAACTGTATGATCGTCAAGATGGACAAGATACATAAACATAATTGTACCAAGGGACCTGTTACGCAAATTAATTAATCTTCATTTCAGAAGACGGAATGATATTTACAATAAAATTTATTGCATAATATCTTGTCGTGAGCTCGCATGTCCAATACACATCTCCAGAGAAACTACCCCTAGCTAATATAACACCTCACACCGCCATCGCCCCATTGAGCTATTTCCCCACCAAGTAGTATGCAGCAGAAAAGGAGGAGAACGATGTGGGTTTTCCACCCTTAGAACTCACACTTGGAGAATAAATAAGAAGATAACTCTTTGCGAAGCCTCACATGTGTGCACCACCCATGCAAGTTGGTAAATTTGGAAAAATTATGTCCATACACTTGAATGTATATTTAATTAAAGAAGTGTCATTAGGCACAACTTGTTTTTGTTGATTGTGTTTTTTTGTATCACATTGATATCCCTATATTTGGACATTTTTAACCTTCATGTTTGATCATTATTCAAAAGTAAAAATATCATGATGATCATAATATCATTATCTATCAACTGAGCTTGAGTTTATATTTTTATGATATAAGATAGATTTATTAAAAATCATGAATTGAAAATAAGTAGAAGTTTACCTATTTATACTCTAAAATTTGGATGCAACTATAACATCCTCCGAAATTTCTCCAAAATTCATATATTGGTTGTTTGTTTGTGCTTTAACTTCTTCCTGAATTTCATGTTAAATGGACATGTCTTGTTCTTGGAATAAATTGGTTAGTAATTTTGGCAATTGATAGGTTTACGCAACACTTTTGGAAAAAATTCAAATCTTCTGTATTACACATTAAAATATCTATTTGAGATAATTTTGGTTATGGATAATTTGTTGGGGTGGATATAATAGGAATTAATTGTTAATGTTTACCTTGTTTCAGTAGAAAAAACATTAATAAATATATTGCCCAAAAATTTAAAAATTTGCATATGCTCATTTCATCATATCTGAGATTATGTCCATGTTCTCTGATTTTGTATCCTATATGTTTAGAAATTTTCACCGATAAAAATAATTCACTTTACATTATTGCATTTGTAGCCATAAAAAAATACAAAAAATATGTTACATATGCATCGTTGATTCAGGTTCACAAGAAAAATACGCTTGCCTAATTCTACCTAATTTTGAGTTAAAAATTAATTATGCTAAGTTGCTTATTTTTGTTAAAAACTTAATTCATTTGGATTTTGCATTTGCATATTTTCAAATAAAAAATACCACAACAATTCCTCTTTGAAAATTATGCATTTAGTAGGATGATTTGAACCATAAGTTCTTCATTTGCCTTCTTGAGTCGACCCTGGGGCGTACCCAGGTTAAAAATACATAAAGTTGTGCCTTGATTGATTGATTCATATGTTTTGTCTTGTTTGTTTTTTATTGATCTCGAATTTCCGACTTTCATCGTAACTAACATAGGGTATCCAGTGCTCATCAATCGAAGGCCCTTCTAGCGGTCCATCTAGTTCATCTTTATGCCCTAGATCCTCACTGACCCATTTCTATCACCTCTCTACTCCTCTGCAATCTACCCCACTCTGCTCCAACTCCAAATCTTGCACAGACTTGGAGCTCTGGCATCCACCCTCTTCTTACACCTCCAAGACTTCACCACCTTCCCCATCTCATCAGTTTTGTCATCTAACCCTGCAGGAGTACTACTCCTTCATTTATTGGACAAAGCGACGTGCCTCCATTATCCTTCTCAACCTCCAACCACAGAGCTCTGCCTCGCCACCTTAAACACCATCACATCTCCGAGACATCACTGTCATCCTCATTCCATCCCTCTCAAATCTCTTGGTTCCTCACCCGACTCCACGGGCCACGTGGTGCTTGCGCAAGCTCGCGTGAGCACATTTCCTCTGCCACCACTCATGGAGGTCTACAAAGCATAGGTGGTGTCGGATCCCACCTCTTTAGCCTTAATATGATGATAAACATTCCTCCTCCTCTCTATAATGCGATTATTTATCAAAGTGCCCATTTGCGATCATATAGAACCATCCAAGTTGTTGCACCTAGGAAAGACCCAAAGTAAGGAGAGATCACCATGCGGGGAGTTGACCTAAGACACCAATCAATCATGTATTCCTTTGACGCCCAGCACATGGGGTGAGATTTTGACAGCCATACCATTACAACTCCCTGGAATTTCATCACGACCCAATCACATACATCATGCACGCAAGTTGCATAAAAAACATCAATGCCCCTTGCATGTTGAAAATCACACTTACACCCTCACCTAAGCAAATTAAACATGAGAGACTAACGGGTTTTATAAATCAAAGATAAGTCCCTGTTAGGAGTATTTGGTGATAAAAATTCATATAGTTCTTTCACTCTTGTCCCTAAAACTCTTTATTTATTACCTTTCTGAATTTTCATCCGTGTATTGTGATTTTTATGTCACTTTGAATCTCCATTCTTTGTCTACAATTCGAAACATTTTGTGAACGTATTAGAAGATTTTTATTTGATATTATTGTTTGATGTCTACATTGATATGTGTATGCTTAATTTAACATACTTTATGCATTTCATTTTAGAAAATTGATTTATTTCTAATGGGATTAAATATTGGAGGCTTGATTAATTGTCTCTTTGATATTTGATGATTTGATAATTATTTTTAGGGAGTTCCTACAGAGATAATTTGGAGATATATTTTTCAAAGAAATACTTGGATATTGATCTCAATTAATTGCACGATTTTATAATTTGACCCTGAAAAGGACTTTAATTGCTAAAAATTTCTTGGATTATTCTTTTGATATCTATGAGTTATTTATGAGTTTATTGATCATTTTCTTGGGTTAAGATTCATCATCACAAATCCTTCTCTTCATTTCTGTCCATACTCATTTACACATTTCTTTATCTCTATTTTTTCATTTATTTTATAATTTATTTTCTGACATGGAGATTATTGAAGTAATTTAATCACGTAGATTAATTTTAAACCATGAAACTAAAAATACATTATTCCATGAGTCAGATGATGGTACACTTACGAATTTAAAATATTCTACATTATGTAAAATTGGTAGTTTTGGTGTAATTGCATTCCACCTCCTATAGAAAACTTATTTATTATTAAGAGGTGGGGAAATGGTTCATCAATGGTATTACCATCCTTAAATTCATTTGTAAGAGATGTAGGTGTGCCTTGTTCTATAATATCTTTAATTTCCATTATTGGAACTTCATCGGTCTCACTAGACTCTATGAGTTCATTTAATTCAATATAATCATATCTCTTAAAAAAATTTTCCTCTTTAAGTATTACATTTATGAGGATAAATACCATATGAGTCTCACGGTAATAAGGTACTTATCCAATATTGTTCTATACGTACTCAATGAAGTAGCACTCTTGTATGTAAGATTCTACCATGTTTGTATGTGTGTTTTTTGCATGTAATAAACAAACTCAAATTCTTAAATATCTAGCACATGGCATAGTTCCAAACCAGAGCTCATAAGGGGTTATAGGTAATACTTACCGGGAACATTTTTAGGATATAGCACACAAACTCTGTTGCGTATCCCCAAACAGGAGAGAATTCTACTTTTACAAATGATTAATATCACCATGTCCGACATGGTTTTGTCACATTCCTCTATAACTCTATTGCATTGTGGAATACCTAGAGAAGTTAGATTGGAAATTATTCATAGATCTTTATGGTAATCCTCGTATTCATATGAGAGGTATTCACCACATCTATCAGAATAAGTTAGTTTATCATCCTTCCCATTTGTTTTCTCATTAAAAAGCATGAATTATTTCTATTTTTCCAAAGGTTTCATACTTGTATGGTAAGAGGAAGATAAAATTGTATTGTAAATGACCACAAATAATGGTCACATAATATTGATACCCATTACATATTACAATACTAAGTGGATTAAATTCATCAATATGTTGAGATTAAATGTGCCTTCACATCTTAGATCTTTCATAGAGAAGATCATCTTCGATATTTTCCCTTGAATACAACATTTACAAATTGAAAAATCATTCTCTTTTAAAGAATTTCAACCTCGATCTTTTTACTTTACTATTAATCATATCAACTAATATATGTCTATGTCTTTATGATTGATCATTATCTTGCCTTCATCTTTAGATTTTCGTTTCTAGTATTAGAAGAATTAATGGCATAATCATTAATGTGTGATTTGTAATGTCCACCAGACAAATGTTTTGAATATAATCAGATATAATTTTATCATAATTCTTTATGTAAATTTCTGCTTAGAATGAGTATATATGTCTAACAAGTTAATAAATAGATAATGAATTCATCCTACCATATGGATAAAAGATATGTTGTCTAAGACAAAGGACTCTCTCATTGAAATATAACCTTATTGAAATTGGAAATCAATGTAAGATACTTCTTAACATATGTGGATGATTATCTTTTGTTTGATAAAGTCTTCTTGTCTTCTAAAACATATGCAACAAATTTAACATATTAGTACATGCACTATATACAACTATCCAACTATCTTCTTGCCAAGAAGCTAGTAGATTTCAATGATGAATTATAGATGTAGGAAATACTGAAAACCAACATGTATCATTCTCTAAGGATTTTAGGTAGTTCGAATAATTCTAATTCAAGTATTTTAGCATGTTGCAGTAGTGGCAATCATCAAAGTACTTTGGATGCCATATCTGTGAAACTTATAGAATTGTAGTTGACTCTTTGATTGTTGTTCTTCCTTTGGGTTGGACTTTCTAGAACACATGCTTCCACTGCACCCTCTTAGTCTTAAAGAACCATTTCTTAGATATAAGGTCTGTTAAAATGATCATGTCCTTAAAGTACTTCACTCTTGAGAGTATCATCTACATTCATATACTTCATCTTTTTTATGCAAGATGAAACTGTAAAGTTCATGAAGGACTTGTTAGAGATGGTAGAATGATCACATTCATCATATGTACATACATCTCGACTCCATAGACTTTGATTTATGTAGGGTACTAACAAATTTTGATTACAATATCTAATATGGAGCTACCTTCCTGCATTGTGTAGAACAATGTCCTTTGTGATTTTGAAATGTTGGGAGAACTTTCCGTGCCAAATATCACCCTTGAAAATAGGAGGATCTTTATAATATATCCATAGAAGCATGTTCTTTCCAAAGAACATTTGATAAATATTAAGGGTTGTAAAAATACATGAGCTCTTGGTTGTTTCTATACTTATAAATAAATTGTTGATCTCATCAATACAAGGAATCTCTTATGTTATACTAGTATGCAGGTTAATTAAGTGTTTAGCTACTTGTACTACATCCAAATCATGGATTTAGTCAATGAAAACTGGTTAAATCGAGTGTGTGTGAGTGACACACATAGAGAGAGAAAAGGAAAATGTGCCCATGGACACACACACAAGTGTGTATTTCCATAGCCATAAACTGGATATTTTAAAATTAGATATAAATAAAACCTATTGATCTTGATTCATACTGTAAAATAATGATTCCATCAATGTTCAAGGTCATTTGGAGATCTTTAAAATGTCCATTGAGTAATGTTGTTTCCACATCATCAGAGCTATTGATCGTTTGTTAATGTTGCAATATGTTCACACTATGACTTTGATATTTAAAATTACTTAGGCACACAATGTTGTGTATGCCCATGAGCACATACTCCTTACTCTCTCTCTCTCATACTCTCTCTTTGTCTCTCTATATATATAGCCCTTCTAATAAGATGCTCCCTTTTTATTAAAAACACTAGCACTTAAGTAAATTAAGTTTACATTTTGTATTTTATCTGCATGTTATATGTACAAAATTGCACATTAGAAAATAAAAAGTATATATTGTAAAAAACAAACATCAAAACTGCACATTGGGGCTACCTCATTGGGGAAACAACTTGGCTACGTCGCTCTTATTTTTTATTTCCAAAGTTATTTTCTGATGGCATCGAGGAATGCAGATAACTACGTGAAATCATGTTGTCATTAAAATCGAAATTCAACTAAAGTCTAATGTCCTATTGATAACTAGGTTTTTACAAGCAAACCTAAAAATGATCCTCACGGAGTGCAAGGATGGTGTGTCGCTAAGGTGGCCCGGAAGGAATCCCCTAAGTAATAATTATCCCACAATATCAATAAATCAATGAATAGCAAAAATGTGGATTTAGAATTTATCTTAACTCTACAACAAAGGTGTATAGCATGCGAGCATGTCTGGTGATTGAACTTTGTGAGCAAACAGTAAATTGTGCAATGACGATCCAAATTTGTTGTCTTCACTTGTCCATTTATTCTATTTTTGTGTGGGTTTTAATTTTTATATTTTTAATGTATTTCATTTTTTTAAACTTTCAAATTATTTTTAATTTTTAATTTTATTTTTCTTTTTATATTTTTATGATTTTTATTCTTTTTTTATATAGTACATTAATATATAAGACTATATATAAAATTTAGGGTATAATAATTATAGATACTAGTAAAATGATTAAAACATATAAAATAAATTGTTTTTCGGTTTTATATAATTTTCGAATTCTCTTCTGATTTTTCAGGAATTTTTTGCTCATTTTTATGTATTTTAATAATAAAAAATTTATCAAATAATGGATTAATTAAAGTGGTCGAATATAGCTGAAGATTAAATAGTAAATAAGGTAAAAAATTATTAAAATTATTTTTAATATATATACCAATATAAAAATTAGATATTAAATCAAATACTTTTAGGATTTTTAAGGACTTTACATATTTTTTATTACATTTTGGACCTTTTTTATTTTTATGTATTTCTTTTTCAATTTTTAGAGGTTTGTGGTGAGGAGTTATAATATATAATAATATTATTCAAAATATATTTTTTGGATTTTTTCAAAAATATTAATATTTTATTGTATTTTCTAAATTAGACAAGGACAATGATGTGCTCACTTGAATTTTAATAAATGATTAAGATGCCTAAAATGCGAAAATAAATAAGTAGCATTATAGAACATCTTAGAAGGAATCAAATCATATTTTTTAGATTTTTTAAGCGAGGAATCTATATTTAATAAATAAAAGCAAAGTACAAAAATACGTGTACTAGCAAGGGAATATTTGCAATTAAATTTAGGGGTTCATCAACAAATGTGCTAAAAATATGCAACCCATATTCACATTTATTTTACTAAACATAAATATTAAAATCACGTGGGGTATTTCTGTAAAATGTGCACCTCTCGTGGGATGATACTTCAGGTGACCTAACATGGACACATGTGCAATTACAATAAGTTCAGGGGACATTATGCAGTTTTCCCACTTTTATTTACACTACACAAATTATTTATATGACTAAATAAATATTATAAATAGGCATGGGGCTTAGTTTGTAATTTACCCCCATGTACATGGATGAATGGTCGAGGTGTTTTCACTAATATAAGTATAGTTAGGTGAGCCGCTAATACCCCTTCCCATCTGACAAACACAATTATATATCTACATGATATTCAATGATCAAGGTCTAGTTTGTTTTGATGTCCCCTACTCTTCATGAACAACATGACCGGATAGAAAGCTCCTTGATAGTCTTGGAAGAACTAGGAAGAAGGCTTCCCCTAGGCTCGTTCGATGGGACCTTTCTCTCTACTTCAGCACTCCCAAAGGCAACTAGGTTGTTCGAAAGGATGCAGGCATCATACGCAACTCTTGGAAGCATCAAAGGGGTACGATCCCCATCTCTAGGGTTCAGGAGAGTGGAAATACATGGAGTTTTAATCCAGAAACGACCCCAGATGGTGTCCTTCTAGCAAGGGACCTGCATAAACAAACTCATGAGTCGATGGAAAAGTGCCTCCACTGAATTAAAACTAGAATGGTTGGAGGATGGAGTGGGTGGACTATTCGTACGATGTGGCAGTGGTGGGAGTACGAGTGCATCAATCTAGAGGATCGAAGTAGCATATTGGTGTGGCAAGGAGGAGAAGTGAAGGGAAGAAGAGATGGATGTGGTTACAGAGTCAGAATCAATGATGATCAGAGTGAAGATGTTTCAATGGAGCTAGCCTCTAGTGAAGTATGAATCTCCTTGGTTACGCTAAATCGTCAATTAAAGAAGGAAATTAAATACATAAAACAAAATACATGAATGAAATCTACTTAGGAAAGGCAAAGGGCATAGATCTTATACATGGCTGGAGGACCACGGAGTAGGGTGGCTCGAGGTCCATCGTGGCTGCACCTCCCACCTCCAGCCACTCCAGAGGCTCCAACGGCTTACCAGCTATCACCTTGGGACTTGCTTGACCAGAGGCGAGGGCTTTAAGGCTCGGAATAAGTGACCATGTTTGAGGAAGAAGGGGGAGATTTTTATTAATAGATCGATGGAGCACCTTATTGATTGTCAATTTGGCAAGAACGAAGCTATGTACAGAGAATCTAAAGAATCTACAGCAATCATGGAGGATCAAGAAAGTAAATGGTGAAGGGCTCAAGGGCAATGGAGTGATGGAATGGCTGGGAGAAATCCAAGGACACGGTCCGCTCGGGATGTCTGACACAGTCAAAGGTGGAAAAGGACAGTTGACTTTGGTAAACATTCCCTGCCTTCTGATTGGTCGACAGAGACACACCAGGATAAAATAGCCATTTTTATTCGTAATTAATGAATTAAACATTGTAAATTACTTTATTATTTTTTACTATAAATTTTTTTGCTATTTTATTTAGTATTTTAATATGAAATGTATTTATGTTTTTGGATTTATTTATTATAAGTTAATTTTTATGGATATATTTATAGGTATATTCATACATGTTTTGTGTAACTTATTTTTATTGTATTTTTATTTTTTTTATTTTATTTTATTATTTCATATGTTTGTTTCTTATTTTTATACACTAAATATATTTTTATTGTATTTTTCTGATATTATTTGTATACTTAAATAAACAGGAATATATATTATATAGGTAAAGGTATATGTATTTCATCTATGTATTTACGTATATATTATATTTTTATGTTTTAAATGTAGTTTTGATCTAATATAAATGTGTACATATACTATAAATGATATTTAGAATATTATAAAATATATAATTTTAGAAATGTTAAAGAATATAATAAAAAAGACATTTTATCCAACTATACTATACAATAGGAGTCTAAAACAAAACTTTCACACCTGAACTCAAATAAATATGATGCTACCTTCATTAAATAAATTATTAAAAGTTATATCCAAATAAATGTTATTTTGATACATTTTCTAAAAGGGGGAAAGCCCATTTTTAACGAATCACACATAGAGATATTTGTAACACACATTCATAACTTTTATTTGGAGATATGGGTTAGGGAAATTGGGATTTTGGATTTTTATTTAGAGTATAAAATGAACATTTATATTGTTTTTGTGTAGACTAAATTTTGTATTTTTCTATGTATTATTATCTACAACTTTTTTGTGATGTGTTTCTTTATTTGATGAACAAATAACAAGGAATAAATGGGTCTCGAAAATGCATTATTAAAGAATAAAAATGAGAGTGTTATTATATATTTGACCCATATCTCCCCTAACTTCATTCCTTGTCGATAAAATAAATTCTTGACTTCGTCTTGGAGTTTAGAGTCATAAAAACCTTTAGTATTTTATTTTTTTCTTTTCTTTACTTTATTTTCTTTATTTTGGCGTTAAAAACTAGATTTTATGCATAATAAATGGAACAAATAGTGAATGTTAATATGTACAAAATAATACTATATACATGCATTAGCTATGGCATTTAAGCCAAAATGGGAAATAAGAGGTTATGAAATGGGCATTCATCACCCCGCTATACAGTCCTTTGCTAGTCACTAGGAAACACTTATGCAATAAGTACAAAAAAAGAAAAAGAAAGAAAGTGGAATGATTTTAATTTTCAAACTTATCTTCATAAAATTAAAGTTTCGATCTCAGTTCAGTTCTTAGTGTGAGAATGTGTGTGGAACGTGGTAGGGAACCATATTTAAAACATAACAACCTTCGAGACTCACAAAACTTGGTTCAAACCATTTCAAAAGCCATGTCAGAACCGGTATACATCATACGCATACCCTTATGACTATGAAGTTGACTTGTACAACATAAGTAATAGTATCTCTTCCCTATTTAAATAACAAAAGAACTGACTTCTCCAGTATGACAACCCAATGATTCCTCAATACAACAACTCTTTCTTTGAGGAGCATGATATTCCATTCAAAGTTCAAGTGCATACGACTCAATAGGAGGGGGTGAATAGAAAATTCGATGGTAGTAAGTGAAGCAAACTATCCTGCAATGCATGAACAATGTAGTCAAGCGATTCAGTTGCAGGCTCACATGATTTCTGACTTTTGAAGCTCAAGCTTGCTTATTCCACATACATACATACATACTTCGATAGGTATTTTGTTTTCAATCAGGCTTGTCCATATTTTTGGAGATTTTTTCAATATATATACAATAACATTTACCTAGGGTGTTTTTCCTCTCGAGCCAAAAGTGTATCGCTCATTTGAAGCTTTACTGCACCCCATACTTTCCTATCTTTAGAAATCGACGCCACTGGATTGGTTCGGGTGCACTTCCCTCCCTAGACAAGGAGGAATGTTTCTACTCATGCGCATCTCATACTAGCAAATCCTATCCCCTTAACACTTCAATTGAGTTGAGCCAAGTGAAAGGTGCAAATGTCCAAGTTAGATCTCAACTGACAAGAGTCATGTGTACATCCCGAAAAGTTCTAGTTAAGAAGTTAAGTTGTCTTCAAACTAACTCTTAGTTTTAAAGAATTAAGTCCAAATAGACATGAAGCACCTCAAATCTATTTCCAATAAGATTCCAATGAATTTAGGTTCATTAAGGTCTAACCTATCCCCAATCATCGACTTTACTCAAACTAGTTCAATCATCAAACTCAATACGAAAAATGCAAATGTTATGTACAATGCAGAAAATATTTTTTGTGATGCATGTTTTAATTTTTACATTTTTTTGGTTTTCTAAAAGATTTTACAAATTTTAATGTATTTTTAAAAAAGGTTTAGTGAATGTTTTTGTGATTTTTCAAAACAAAAGACTTTTGGCACAATAGGGATGTTTGTGCAAACATTTACATGGGCGTGCATCTACTATTTACAAGAACTAGGGTTGAAGGATGTACACATTTGAACATTTGTTATTTTTAAAGGTATATATATACAAATTTTAAAGAATTTGGATTATGTATATATTTATCAAACTTAATTAAAAAAGGTTTTACAAACAATTTTGAAAGCTATAGTCTCAAATAATTTTTGCAAAAAATTTACAAATATATACAAATATTTGAAAACTATTTTTCAAACATTTTTAAAATTGTATATGTAGAATTTCCGAATATTTTTGCAACAATTTTCATAACCATTTACAAAGTGGTTTTAAAAATATTTTTATTTGACGCAAATAAAGGAAATTTTTACAAACCAAATAAATTTACAAAGGTTGAAAACATTTCACAAAATAATTTTCAAAATGTTTACAAAAGATTTTGCAAAAATCTTTTCAAACATTTTGCAAAACAATTTTACCTGATTTATTTATCACTATTTTATAAAAGATTTGAATAACAATATGCATCTTTTTATTATATGGTTTAATGGTTTGTATCCGCATATAAATATACTATTTTAGCCATATTATTCAAAAATATGAATGTTCGAGTTATGGCTAGTGTTTATACAATGTATATACGGCCCCCTATTCTTAGCTCGAGCCATGTCCTCGTAGATCGAAAAGAAAAAGGGAAAGACATAACTTGTACTAAGTATATAAAAGTATAAAGAATAAAGGAATGAAAGAAGGAAATAAATCATAATTGGACCTTCCCCCCATACTTTGGATCAAACAATCCTAAGTATAGTATACTGCATCTATATGCATGAAGGGTCGAGGTTGGGAATACGTAGATCACAACTCAGACTGTCTCCCACTAATTAGGGTAAAATATCCCAAAGTATAGTTGAGAAAACAAATAAGATATGAGGCACTAGAGGAGATCAATAAAAACTAATAAAAAGAGTTAAAAACAAAATATGTTGGGTAAATGTATACACTTCCCCTATACTTCGTGTTAAAGAGCATTAAGTATAGGCAACAATATGAGTGATGAAATGAAATGAAGGAACAACACATAAATAAGTATAGCCATCTATACATAGGACAAAGTACATCCTATGTATAGAAATACAAATATGACGAATGATATAGGGTACTCGTGATATATGGAGACCAGAAGGAAGGAAACGATAAAACACATATATACAAATAATGAAGAATGGTGAAGTGCAGGATGGTATCTAACAGTCAAATATCATACTTTCATCATAGTCACCCTGTGAAAACGATGACGTGGTCAGAAAGAGAAATACACCCTAATGTGCAATCAGGTGGGTGTCATAAATCAAAACAGATAAAAAACTAAGCGAGTGACTAGTAGCAGGAAGCAGAGCATCGTCTCATAAGAAGATGTGAAAGATCAAAATTGAACTGTAAGACGAGGAGGTGGAATGATCTATATAGATTCCTCCACGCCACTCATAGTATAAAGAACAAACAAAAGTGAAGAGCATGAGAGGCTCTAGAATCGACATTCGATGGATATAGGGTCGAAAGATCAAGAGCACAACAAATATCACCAGACACTTCTCAACCTTACGAGCATCTCACGGTGAGAACTCAAAGGAGGTAGGGGTCTCGGAATAATTAGAAGACTCAATCTCCTAATCCACCAAATAGTAGACACAACCAAAAATGAGATCGAGTACATAAATCAAAAGACTCAGTTTCGTTCTATAATAGATTGGAGACATAAACAGATATGAAGCTGAGTACCAACAAAATATTGTATGCTCCTGCGGATAACCCTTGGGGAGTGATACCCGCTAAGTAATGAATCATCATAATAGAACTCATTCTTGCGAGCGTCGTCAAGAAGACTAGACTCAAAGGAGTCAAATCCATCAGAAGGATCAACAGAAGTGGTCTCAGTAGGCAACAAATCGTGTACCCAAAAGAAGAGACCGAAATAACTCAAAAACGTCACAATCTCTCATAGATTTCCCTTGGAAAGTATAATGAACTAGGCTGGGAATAATCAGAAGAACGAGACTCATCCTTGCAAGGACCATCAAGGATAGAAGAGTCAAAAGAGTCCAAACAATAGTCTTGTGCTCCGATGGTTGAAAAACACAATTAGAGAAGGACATCGACAACTTGTATCAAAGGACTCGACTTCGTGCTCCACCAAGATGGACGCACAAGCAGTGAGTGAAACCGATCATAAAGAGAATGTTGCATTTTTCGGTAGATAGTCTTCTAGGAGTAATGCAAACTAAGTTGATCTAAATCTGATAATGTTGGCGTAAAGTCTCAGGTCCTCAATAATATTCAATCAATCATAAACAGGAGGTTAGAAGTCCATAAAATGGATAAGAGATCACAAGGGTAATCACAATGTAGCACCTCGAATTAATCATATTAACTGAGATGGATCAAGATGTCAGAAGGAGATCCAAAAAGTGCTAAATTGGGACAAAAGAGTCAGGAGATGGTGGATGGATCAATAAAAAAGATGAGTAAAATCGTGAGGGTCCCAAACATTGTCTCGTTGAAGCACATATAAAGATAATACATAAATCGCCTTAATCAAGATGGCAGAACTGCAAATGAGATAGTATAGTCATAACTCATTGAATAATCATTAAACCATCACAAATCAATCACAACCTCAAATCGCTGTGCATGATAAAAAACCGCAATAATGAATCAGACCTGCAATCGTGCCAAATTTAGAATCCTCCATAATCTTTATGCACATATCAAAGTCAGATCTACCAAAATTAGCATATCAAACTAATCATCCTCAAATCATACTAGCTTACTCAAATAATTCATGCAATTATTATCTTGATGTGGGCATCATATAGTAGCACAACAATCTTGAGTGCAGGAGGAGATGATATAGAAGGGAAAGAGGGTTGTCAATAATGGCAGAATGAAGGTAAAATTGTTGTTCAAGGAGAGAGTCTTCTTGAAGTGGACCAGAGATAGGGTGATATGGGCAAGGTAATAGCTGCAAAATCCGACTGCAAAAGTGAAGATCAAGACTTGATATCACAACTCAATGATATAGATGTTGGACATGCTAGCACACAACGAACCATAATGCAATAAATATTATTACAATTAGCATTCCTTGATTTGAAATGTAGAATAATTAATTTGCATAATAGGTCCCATAGTACAATTAGGATTTTGTACCATGGCCATCTTAATGATCATACAATTGTTTATTTAATAATTGAATCATAGAGTCTAGTGCATGGATGAAAATCTAAAGAGTTAGATTTATGACGAATCGAGCACTGTCAAATGATTATTTGAGATGATCTCCAGACTATGGAGGAGATGGAAGTCCTCTCTCTGATGGTCGATATCTAATCAACCACTTTATGTATGTCCGAAGCGTAGGAATAGAGATTCGGATGTGTTAGATAAGTTAGGTCAAAGATTTGACGTAACGAGATCGAGATAACCAAATTCCTATGTTGTACGCTGTCACGATATAGGAACGCATCCTATGACCGGAGACAGATGTGTTACTATATGTCTAAGTATGTCTTTTTGGCAGACGAAAAGGTTGATGATCTAATCAAGGTCTATACACCGATGCGTTGGTGTGCATGCAAGGGAATATGAGTAATACGATCTCTTAAAGGGATCATACAGGTTTATTACTGAACCAAAAGACATGAGCTCACTCAAGATATATTAGGAAGAATCAAATTCCGTGCACGGTCATCTTGATTTTGGAAGCTTGAATGAATTTGTTGGTTTTATATATACTTTTGGAAAGTATATGATCAAGACATTGGTATCATATATGCTTTTGGAAAGTATATGATCGATGCCAACTCCCAATGATCAAATGACAAACTTAATGATAAAACCATGAAGTAGACAGTGTAAAATTGATCTAATACTTCGGGTTTATTCGGGATCTTACAGTATGCAGGATGTACAAGTATTGAGAATACTAAGGGTGATGTGATCATAAATGATTGTATAACCATGACGCTTCCATTCTTTGGGACTTATGAAACGGGTCTGGATTTTAGTGACTCATCTCAATAGAGAAGTAATCTGATCTTGGTCCAAATATTGGACATTGATTTGAATGTGATTCAGATGCAATGAGAAGATTAGATTTGCGGTCTTGATTTAATCGACCATCTAGGAGAGGTCTGGAAGATCTAATTTTGAGAAGTGATCTTGATATCCTTGTCACTATACATGGGACAATACAATCGCCCGGTCCTTATCTCCAAGTATCACCGGATAAAGTGCATTATCCTTGAAAGAGTTCAGGATAATTTCATTGTTGATATTATATATCCAAGCATTGAGAAAATTGATAATCAAATGTGATTTAATTATCATGAATAATATGTATTTGATTCATATTACATGGAGAGTTATCTAAAAATAATTATTTGATTTAATTATGAAAGATGTGAGTAATGTGAATATGATTCATATTATTTGGGAACATGAGAATAAACATCAAAGATGATTAAATTAGATTTAATTATCATAGAAAAGAGTAATATGTATAGCACTATCCATATTAATCATATATTTATTATAAATGTGATTTATAATATATAAGAGAGAGCTATTTGTGATTTACATTTGTTAATTATATGTTGATGTGAATTGGATTCGCATTGAACATTAAATTGAAAATGTAATTTACATTTTATTTTCGATTATGAGTGTGATTCACTAGTTTCCAATGGCATGATTTCAATGGTCACCGAATATATTGGAATTATTTGGGTGAATACTTTTGCAATAAAAGTTGCATATGTGGAATATTATGTGAGATATAGGATCTAGACATAATTGGAATGAAAGGGCATCTATTCCATAGATGGAGTGGACGACCAACTTGTACTCTCCAAGTTGGTAGTTGTCCACCCTCTACATGGAAGGAATCCTAATTTCTTTCCAAGATATTACATGTTTGTTGTCTTTGATTTATATTGAAATATATTGATTGATTTTCAATATACTAAATTTATTTCAAATACAAAAAATTATTGTTGTGTTTTCAACAACAAGAGCATAGCCATTAAGAAAATACAAATCAATATGAGCCATTGGATTTGAGTTGTCCACGGATTGAGATCCATGGATCCCAAAATAATATAAAAGGAGAGGCACCCCCTTTGATCTTCTTTACACAACACAAGTTCACAACAACTCTCTCTCACTCATTCTCTACACGCCCTCTCTTCCATTCTCATGATGTCCGTCTACCATGGAGCCCTAGAGAGAGTCGCTTTCGATGGAGTGTCACCGTTATGCTGTCGAACTATTTGCTCGTGGATCTCCATCTCCTTTAGTGCACCTCGCTCGTGAAGAAGATATTAATTGTCATGAGACGAGATCAGGAGATCCTTCGCTTGGATCATCAACATTGATTGCGAGAAGCACACGTTTCATCAACGTGCCCGCAAACATTTCCTCCGTCGCATCGGACTTGAGATAGGCTGTCCTTTCGATTTGAGACTCGATCGCAACCACGCTTCAAGAGGTAACCTTAATACTTGTTTGTGGTTTAGATGAAACAATATGAGAAACATTATTGAATCATGTGGTTTCATCACATGAAAATTTTTTAATTTCTGCTTCATTGAGCAACTACTATGACTAGTTTCTCCCTATCGCATATGACGCGATCCTCACGCTTCCCTGATGAACTTAAGGATCTAAACATATCCTTCACTTGTTATATAATTTTTTCAATGAAGTGGAGAAGAAATCTTTAAAAATAATAATTATATATTTCATGGATCAACCAAATCAGGGATTGGTGAACGCGAATGGATCTGGAATCATAATTAATGTACAAAGCAAACCCGAAGATCACCAGCTCAACACAGTGAAGACCAAAGATGGTGGTCCTTTTTCTTTTCCATTTTAGAGTTAGGTGAGTTTCGGAAATGATGTATAAACATGTCGGTAGTCTTGGGATTGGGGCACTAATCCTTAGTATGTACATGAGAATAAAATGCACATACAATGGAGGGTTGCTCTCCCCAAAGCAATGAATCCACTACATTTTTTTACAAGTATAATGGAGTTAACAATCCCACAATTAATTTTTATTATCATTTTTTTATTCTTCAATGCAATCACCTCCGAGTTTCCAAATCCATTAACATCCTAGGTAATCAAAATTAGAAGGAGATGGTCCAAAAAGCAATGCAAGTGAAAAATTGATGATACATGCATAACAAACAAACAAAGAAAATGCTTCCCAACTCTCTACATGTAGGATACATAAAAATTTTGAAAGCTATCCTATATGAGACGCAATCTGATGAAATCACCCTATATAAGTAATTGGTATTATTGTGAAGCACCAGATGCTAATTATTATGATATCAAATCTAAGTCTGATCTTGGGAACCTCTCGATGCCCACCACAATAGGTCCTGCAAGCATTATATGAGGTTCCTCGAGGTGCATGGTTTCAACTCTAAATAACCAACAATTACGATTTGACTAAGTACAAAAGCGAATCTATACGTACATGCAAATATATTAGGCCTTTGGACCTTAATCTATCGAGCAAGCAATTCCTAAGATACGTCTCATTCATAAAAAATATATAGAAATAAAGTCGAAAAACAAACAAATGTAAGGCAATAAAAATGTGGCAAAACCGATGAGGCTCCCAAGCAAACAATCGCTCGGACACTAGACCTCGTAATGTTCTCAAGTTCGGGATAGTCCAAATTATTACAAATTAAGAATCACTCTCTTGCTTTTAATTATAAAATAAAGTTAAAAAAAATGTCTTCAAAAATCTCTCCACGTCATCATTTAATGCTTTCTCCTACCGGTTAAGTCAGAAAGTCTCTCCGCCTTGCTTGGATGCACAGGTCCGCTTAAGAAGTCCTCGCTCGCATAGTAGTCTCTTTCAACAAAATCAAAAAATGAGGAATGTTAGACAACTCACAATTAGTAACAAATAAAAGAGAAAATGAAATGAAGAGGAAAAACAATACATAGACATCAGTAAAGAATCAAATTAAAGAATCCAATCTTTGCGGCATTGCTCTCCGGAAATGGTGCCATTTTATTACCTGGATATTATGCATGTCAAAATATATCCTTACGGTCTACGGAGGTAGAGTGTCACTGAGGTGACACAAGAAATCCCAAGTCAATCAACAATAACCCCACATATATAAATCGAGCAACAAGTAGCAAAAATATGGAGTTGAAATTTATTATAGCTCTATAACGAAGGTGTATAGTGTACAAGCACGTGTAGAGGTCGAACAAAAAAATAAAATGGTAGATTGTGCAATAAGGCTCAAAAACGTTCTCTTTTTCTACTATATTTATTATATTCTTGTATGGGTCTTTTATTTTATATTTTTATGGATTATAGTTTTTAAAGTTATTTTTAATTTAAAAATTTGGCTTTCTTTCTATATTTTCTGAATGTTAATTTCTTTTTTCAATATATATAATACAAGAATATGCAAAGCTATATATAAAATTTAGGGAAGAATAATTATATATAATAATAAAAAATATCAAAATAGAGAAAACTTCTGGGTTTCATATAATTTTCTAATATTTTTATGATTTTTCTTAAATTTTATATAATTTTTATTTATTTTAACAATAAAAAATCAAAAACATGGATTAATAAAATATGCCAATTTTAATTTAGGATTAAAAATAACAAAAAGATTCTAAAATTCTTCAAATAAAACTTAAAGGATAGATATTAATATAAAGAAATTTAGGGATAAAAATTAATAATAATTTTGAGGACTTTTATGCAATTTTACTATTGTTTTATTGTGTTTTGGATATTTTCTAATTTTATGTGTTTTATTTTCCTATTATTAGGGGTTTTTGTCTGGTGTTATAAATTATAATAATAATATTATATATTTTTCAGGAATTTTTTAAAATGATTTTATATTTTGTAGTATTTTCAAAGTTAGTCAGGGATAAAAAAATGTGCTCCCATGAGTTTTAATAAATAGATTAATAAGGTAAAATGTTAAAAAAATATTGAAATAAAGTACGTGTTAACAAGTGTTTAACACTATTTTGAGAGTTTTTAGAGAATGTATGATATATTTAATAAATAGAAATAAAACATAAAAATACGTATACTATCCAGGAAATATTTGTAATTAAAATTAAAGATAAAGGTTCATTTTGCAAATGTACAAAGAAAATAGAATTGATATTAACATTTTTGGGCTAAAAATAAATAAAAAAATATTGTGGTATTTCAGCAAAATTGCCACCTTATGTGGGACAACGCTTGCGGTGACCTACCATGGACCCATGTGCAATATACAATATGTTTAGAGGTCGTTACAAAATTTATCCACATTTATTTACGCTACACAAATTGTTTATAGGACTACATAAACATTACAAAAAGGTGGGGGTCTTAGTTTGTAATTTACCCCCATGGGTGCAGAGATGGACGATAGAGGTGGTTTCATTTTACACATCTCGGCATCTGAGCCACTAATACCCTTTTCCATCTGAAGTCCAAGATATGATCTTTAGTGTAGATCCAACAATCAAGGTGTAGTTTGATCTATCGTCCCCTGCTCTTCGCAAAGAAAGAGGCTCGATTGGACGATCCAGGACGGGCCTGAAGAAGTAGTAAGATGGCTATCCCTTGGCTCATTTGATCAGAGCTTTCTCTTTACTTTGACGCACCCAAAGGCTATTAGGTTTTCAGAAGGTTATTGCATCCATCCACAGCTCCTGGAAGAATGAAAGAGGTCTAGTACCCATCGATGTGTCTTGGAGCGTGGGAATACCTGGAGTTTTATTCGAATCACAAAAACACTCAAGATGGGGCCCTTCTGGCGTGGGACATGCACAAACAAACTCATGGGTCGAGGGCAATAGTGCGTTGATGCGATTAGGTATGGAATGGTTGGAGGACGGAGCGGATAGAGTGCTCTCGTGACGTGGCAGCAAAGGGAGCACGACTACTTCTATCTAGAGGGAATCAAAGGGGGATAATGGTGTATCAAGGTAGAGAAGTAAAGGGGAGAAGAGATGGAGGTGGTTGCAGGGTTTGAATAAATGAGGTTCACGATGGAGATGTTCGCTGGAGCTAACCTCTGGTAGGCCACGAATCTCCTTGGTTATGGTAAGTCATTAACTAAGAAATAAAATTTAATGTAGCAAACAAAATATCAGAAAGAAATCTATCTATAAAAATAAGTGGCATAGATCTTATACCTGGTTGGAGAACCAGGGAATAGGGCGGTTGGAGATCTGCAATGGGCACACCTTCCTCCTCCTTCAGAAACTCTAAGGATCCAATGGTTCGATAGCTATAACCTAGTGATATGCTTGACAAGAGGAGGAGGTTTAGGACTCAAAAAAGTGGCCAAATTTGAGGAAGAAGGTAGAGATTTTTATTTAGAAATAGATGGGCATCCTTCTTGATTGATTTGGCAATAATCAAAGCTATGAATAGAGGATCTAATAAATCGGTGAGGACCATGTAGGATCGAGGAAGAGAACTAGTGAAGGGCTCGGGGGTTGTGGAGTGACGAGGTGGTGGGGTAAAATCCAAGAAGATGGGTCGCTCGAGATGTCTAACACAGTCAGAGGTTGGGAAGGACAATTGACTTGGGTCCACAATCCCTACCTCTTGATTGGTCCACGGAGGACACAACAAGATAAAATAGCCATTTATATTCTTAAATTAATAATTAAAAAAGAAAATTATTTGTTTACCTTTGGTTATAAAAATGAAAATTTTTATTATTTTATGTAGTTTTTTAATGTGATTTTTATTTATTTTTTCTGTTCATTTGTTATAAGTTAGTTTTTTAGAGTACATTTTAAGATATATTCATCTATGTTTTAGGTCTTTAATTACGTTTTATTTTTTTATTTTTTTATTTTATATATTTATAACTTATTTTTAGTCACATAAAGATATCTATATAGGGGTATATAAAAATGTATTTTCTAATGTTTTTTTGTATACTTATTTTATACACATAAATACATATTTTAGGTACATTGTATTTTTCTAGTCTTATGTGTGTACCTAAATAAATAAGGGTATATATTATATAGGAATAAATATAGATACCTATTGAACCGCTGAGATAGGGTTTTTATTTCAATGAATTATTCACAAGTGAAATTATGGTCATCACAATCCGAAGATGGGTCAAACCAAAATTTATATAAAACTCAAGAAAGAATACACAAAGCAAAAGCAAAAGGAGAATTTGTTATTTAATTTAAATGTATAGCCAACGGGAACGAACGCAAGGAGGGTAAAAAATCATGAGGGTATTCTATGCAATTAATAATCAAGGAAAGAATGAAGGAATTTCTATGCACACTATGCTTGGTTGTTGTGATTTTTAATTTTTAATTTTTTATGAATTTATTTTATATTTTTGTTATTTTCTAATTTTTTTTATTTAGAAAAAGATTTTTAATTTTTATAACAATTAGTTAATTAAAGAAAATTTAAACCACGCAACCTCTCTTTTTATATTTTTCAAATATATCAAAAATGATCAGAAAAAGAAACTAAAATTGCTTTTTTTTTTGATAAATTTCTTATGTTTTGTGATAATTTGAAGATTTTTTCGCTTTTTTAAATCACTGAAATAAATGAAAAATATGGAATATAATAAAAAAATAATAAAATGAATGTTTTTGGAAATTTGAAATGATAAAGAATGTCAAAATGGGTGAATTGTAGTTAGATCTAAATAGATTTTTTTGGGTTCTCGTTACACACATCATGTGTTTTTTTTATTTTGAAAGGAGTTTTATGAATTTTTAATATTTTTAGGAGTTTTGTAATTTTTATGAAGAATTAAAATGCCAAAATTGGATATAAATTACAATAAATAAAAGAAACACAAATTTTTTAATAATTCTGAAAGCCATTTTTTTATTTTTACATGTAGACCGGGAATATTACGAGATTTTTTAAATTTTAAATCAATAAAAAGAATAAGACTGTGAAATACAAAATGTGGATGCAAGAAGAATGTAATATGAGTTATATATGTTTTATTGTAATTTTTAAATGGTTTCGAATTTTTAATTTGATTTTCAAAAAGAAATAAATATAATAGACTCATACGGACTTAATTGTAATTATTTAGACTTTGCAAAGTAAGTAACAACAAATAAAAATGTTGTAGGGCATATAATGTAAAATATCCAAGAACACACGTGCATAGGCACATGCTACATGTTGGACCGGACTTGTATGTAAATAAAATAAACTCAAGATCCAAACAAACTCAAAATGGAAACTATTTTTGTTATAAATAATCCAACAAATCACGTTTAACACGTTAGTTCAGTTTATGTAGGGACTAAAGAGCTAATGAAATAAATACATAGCCTTGCATGCAATTGTTCCACAAAAAATAAGATGACACGTGTCCCCATAGGGACCTATTTCGAAATAAAATAAGATATGGGTAAAAATGCAATAGTACCCTTTAAATACATGGCGTGAAGAACATCGCAAATGCACTACTACTTCGATCCAACACCTGAGATAGCTCTATAATGGATGGTGTTGATCAGAGCTTGATCATCAATCAAAAGTTGAATTTTCGGGTGAAATCAGTGGTTCAAATCTAATCTGGCACAGAGTTCTTGATCTGACAGAGATGAGAGTACCTAGAGGAACTGGAATGAAGGATGACTCCGATGAGCTTCAATCGGGGTGAACCCTATCTTGGCTCGCCCAAATCCTATCCTGAAAGTGGCCATAACTCCTTGCTCCTCTTCCCTAGAGATCAGTAGGAGAAATGGAGCTTAGCCTCGTCTACATTCTGGAGATCTGCTTTGGAAGATGCTTCAGACGAAGCTCCAAAAGTGACTACTTCATTGATTCTACGTGCTTTGACCATGTGAATGCAGTCTATCGCTCGAAGGTGTGCTTTTGCCAAGAAATTAGGTCAAAAACACATGATATGGTAAAAGGACGGGGTTCTCCAGTGAGGTATGGTTGCAATGGAGATCGAACTCTAGATCTATGAGGATCTAGAGGTAGGAAAATGGTGGAAAAGCTAGAGAATGGCAACGCTGATGTGCAGACTATAGGACATGCCAGCCCACAACTAGCCATTTTGCAATAAATTTTATTGCAAATATCATTCCCTGATCTGAAATGAAGAATGATTTACTTGCAAAATACGCCCCTTAGTACAATTAAGGTTATGTACCATGACCATCTTGATCATCATATAGTTGTTTATTCAATTGTTGAATCACAGAGGCTGTTACTTGGATGACCATCAAAAGAGATAGATTAAAGCATTGTAAAATGATTATTAAGAGGTGATCTCCTTCTCGAGAAGTAGATGCCAATACTTTCTCTAAAGGTTGATATCTAACTGATTTCTTGATGCAGGTCTTCTGCATAGGAATAGATATACGATGGTGTTAAATTAGATAGGTTAAAGAGTTTACTTAATGATATTGAGATAACCAAAGAAGTATGTCATATGTTGTCATGTTACAGGCATGTATCCTCTGACTGAAGACGGATGTGTTACTATGTATCTGAGTATGTACATTTCCCTTACCAATAGGTTGATGACTTTACCAATGTCTATACATTGACACGCTGGTGTGCATGCAAAGGAATATGAGTAATATGATATCTCAATGTGACTATACATGTTCATTATCGAATTGGAAGACACGAGCTCGCTCATGAGATATTAGGAAGAATCAAATTCCATGCATGGTCATCTCGCTTTGAAAGTTTGACTAAATTTGTAGGTTTGATAGATGTTTTTTTGGAAAGTATATGATAAACATCTATATGTGACATATTCTTTTGGAAAGTATATGATCAATATCAACTCCCTACTATCGAATGAGAACCTTAATGATAAAATCCTGAAGAAGACAATCTAAATACATCTAATACTTCAGGTTTATTCTAGTTCTTCCAGTATGCAGGATGTACAAGTATTAGGTTTCCCTGAGGGTGATATAATGATAAATGACTGTATAACCATGGCACTTTCATTCATAGGGAGTGATGAAATGGGTCTGGATTTTAGTGTCTCCTATCAGTAGAGAAGTGATATGATCTCAGTCCAAATGTTGGACATTGATTTAAATGTCATTTATATGAAATGAGAACATTAGATTTGTGGTCTTGAGTTAATCTAGCATCTATGAGAGGTCCGTAAGATATAGATTTGAGATTTGATCTCAATATCCAAGTCACTATATGTGGAACAATACAAATGCTCTATCCTTATGTCCAAGTAACCGCGGAGAAAGCGCATTATCCTAGAAAGAGTTCATGGATTGTTTCATTGTTGATATCATATATCCGAGCACTGAGAAAATTGATAATTAAGTATCATTCAATTATTTTGAATTGTGTGAATTTGATTCATATTATAAGGAGACTTAAATAAGATAAATAAAGATGATTTATTTAACAAATATATGAATAATGTGAATGCCATTCATATTACTTGAGCACATGAGAAAAGAGATCATAGATGATTAAATGTGATTTAATTATCATGGATATGAATGGAGTGGGTAACACTATCTATATTAATATGATATATTATAAATGTAATTTATAATATATCACGGAGAGCCTATTGTGATTTATATTTGTTGATAAATTATTGATATTAATTAGATCTGCATTGGATAATTAATTTAAAATAAAATTTATATTTTATTTTGGGTTGTGAATGTAATTCATAATTTCTCAGTGGCATGGTTGAAACATTCACATATTATTTGGTAATTAATTATGTGAATATATTTACAATAATTTTTTTTGCAAATATTAAAGAGGATTACTTGAGATACTATATCACATAAAATAGAGAAAGGACAGCTACCTTTGAATTGTTCAAGGGTAGTCTTCCACCCTATTTTAGGGATTGACTCTAGCTCTCTCTCTTTATCCTATTGTATAATTTATTTCATTAAATTAAATTATTTTGTTGATAATTCACTGTATATTTATATAAACTATTTATTGTTGTGTTTTCACAATAAGATCATGGCTATTGAAAAAAATACAAATCAACCTCATCAAATGATTTTGTGTTGTTCATGGATTGAGATCATTGGATCCCAAAATACTATATAAGAAGAATCACCCCTTGCACTTCAAGTTATATCATCAATCATTTATCTCTCACATTCTCAGCATGCCAAGCCTCTCTCTCTCATTGTGGTTGTCCATCATGGAGCTCTTGAGAGAGTCGCCATTACCGCATCATCATCGTTATGCTACTCGATTGTTTCACATTGATCTCCATCTCCTTCGGTGCACATCTCTCATGATGTAGACATCGGATATTGCGTGACGAGATCAAGTGATTCACCGCTTGGATGATCAACATGGATTGCGAGGAGTACAGTTCTCATCAACACGCTCGCAAGTGTGTCCTCCGTCAAATCAGACATGAGACAATAGGTTTCATTGTTTAGAGACTTGATCGCAACCACACTTCACAAGTTATTTTCAATACTTGTTTGTGCTTCTGCTTAAATGATCCGAGAAGTCTTCCTGGATCTTGTGGTTTCATCTTATTAAAATCAAGCAACTAGTGTGACTAGTCGCTCCCGATCGCATTCGAAGTAATCCACATGCTTCCATGATGTATTTAAGGATAGTGTTATTAGAGCCTAGTTGGAGGTTTTTGATATGATACATAATCTCAGGAAGACTTGGGCTCATTAGTGCTTGTGAAAAGTTTATCGCGTTTCATTCTTGCAGCCCTGTTTTGTGAGTATTTTCGGCCATGTATAGTATGTCTAAACACAAAATTATATCTTGCATAAAGCTACCTACTAAACAAGATAACCATAAGATTTAAGGTTGATTAATTTCGAATTCGTTAACTCATGTTGTGATCATTTTAATGAACATATATCCACTATTTCAGGGATGGCGAATCTTGATATGATTAATGAGCTCTTTACTATTTTAAAATGCTTGTAGATGCGTGGTAATCAGTTGTTTTATGTTGAAAATTAAATTAGTAAACTTTAAAACTTACTCTGCATTATTTGGATTTAAATTGATTACGATATGATAATTTAGTGCATGAGGGTCACTACTGGAAATTACATTCCTAATCAAGAACCATGTGATTATCATTTTAGAAATCAATGAAATTAATGGTTAATTTCATGGAATATTTTTGGATAAATATTGAGAACTATTTGATGATAATTATTTCATTAAATGGCATAGCTTTAACCAATAATTTATTAGATACGATCTATATTAGTAATTGGGTACATTATCCAGTTTCAAACAAACAAAGCTGCTCGAATAGAATTGGGAATTTGTTTAGCAAATTTACATGTAATAAAAATGGTTTTGGTCATTATTTTATGGTATAACTTAGGTTGAAAAACTTATTATCATCTCAAGTACAAATTGATCAATTCGGCATTATCCTTGCCGGAGGTGGATATGGTGTCTAGTCAGGGAGCGTTGGGGTAGCAGGTTGCTCCGTGAGAGGTTTGTCCCAGTCCCATCGGTATTGGCCATGTCATAAAGTATGGAAGGGAAAATGCTTGCGAGACCATGATGTATTTTCTAATTATTAAAATTCAAATAATATGTACCTTGAGATGATACATCCTTTTAAGTAACAATCAAGTTTGTTGGTTGATTGAACTAGAATGATAATTGATTGAATGAGATTAAATTAATTAGATCCAATAAAAATTAACGACTCTACGATGAATAGAGTTGTATTTATCATGGAAGAATTAACTGGAGTGAATATTATTCATAATTATTAATTAGAATTTGAACATGATATGAAGGATCACAAAAGTGACACCCATGGTCTCTCGTCAAGGCAAAGGAATTCATAACCAGGGATTGTACGGAGGAGATGCTCGTCTGATGTGACATCTCTTGCATACAAGAGCATCTGGATCGGGCTCTTTGCTTCTCAAAAGAGTAAGGTCGTATGCGTAGCGACCCCAATATCAGGTCCACATATTATTGGGTCGATATTGGATTGTGCATAGGGAGTGCTATTCCTATTGATGGTTGGTTCTATTAACGACCGGTAAACATCACCGTACTGGTGGTGGGACTGGGTGTTAAATATCAAATTGGGATTGTATGTTGGACTTGCAAGGCAGAATGTGTTCTCGCTTTTCTTTATCCAAGTTACATGTTCTCATATTATTGGTATGTGACAAAGATAAGAAAGGAAATCCCAAATCTTGCTTGAGATATAATGGTAAGTATATCTCTTACATTGAATGTAATTAAGGGAATGAACAATTAATGTTGACTAGGCAAGACAACTTTAATATAAAAAACCCTAAATCAAAATAAAACATATATATATATATATATATGCAAATTTCTTATTTCAGATAATCTTTCATTAAACCCAATCAATAATATACTAAAAGCAACCAATATATTATCATGGATGGGATCCGTGATCAAGATATTGTACTTGCAGTTGGACACATAATGTATGTTGTTGCAATGTGCAAGTTTCGTCGTAACAATAAGAAGTAACAGTTAAATAGACAATAGGACTACAACCCAAGGGTTTATATGTCTCTATATTCTTGATTCGTCATCGAATGTACTTTGGAAGTAACATGTCAATAATGATAGTAATTGTCAAATAATCTTTACAAATGTATAAGAAGATGTTCTGGCAAACATATGTGCTCTCAACACTTAATCATGAAAAACATGGCTCACTACATTATGCATGAATGGTGGCTCTATAAGAGATGATGTATTCAAAATGTTTGAGTACCTACCCGAACCAAAGTCTTTGAAAGTTAAGATGTATATAGATATGATGAGTGTCATCATTCTATTGTTTATAGTGAAGTCATTCATGAAGCTTCATAATATTCATATTGTATGATTTGAATGAAGCGTGTATAAGTATTGAAGTACTCTTATATTGAAATCTTTTGAATTCAATATAAAAGATCCTTTATCTTGAGCAATGGTTGTTTATAGATGAAGAGACCCAAATAAGGAAAGTCAAAGAGTTAGTTGTACTTCTATGACTTCCATATGACATACTAATAGTTGGATGAAAGCCAATATGGAAAAAAGTTAATGCACTAGTAGAGTGAATATCTAGATTATCTAGGCTCCGTAGAGAGGGACTCGGATAGTGCATCGAAATAATCTACATTTGATCATCAAAACTGACTTGCTTATTAGATAAGATCAAAAGTTTGATAAATGTATCTCATTCTTCCAATAAAACTTGCAAATTGATGTCACATATTTTAAGATATTTGATCTTAAGGTTTTCCACATAGATATTGATGCAATTGTTGCAACAATCTCTATTGTTTAAATAGACTTAATAACATCAGTGGGAGAGCCCTTAGTCTTAGAGAATGTCTCTATCAGCTCGATATTAGAATATACTTTGTGTTTGCTTCTAAATGTTCTTAATGAAAATGAATTATGGAATAGACCTATCATGTAGAGTTATAATGGATATATTCTAGAAAGTAATATGAGATATGGAGGACTTCGCTAAATTAGAGTATTAATGAATGGTTCATTAACTTTTATAATACTGAAATTCTTAAACCATAAAAGATCAACAGGAGGATGATGATCATTTCACAATGATCTAGCATCAAGCATTGGACATATGTTTGTTGATGATATCATAGACTAATAAGAGATGAAATTTTAGTATGTCTAAAATTTCAAATCTTACATACCTGTGAGTATTGTATTCACAGAAAAATGTCCAATATACTCATCGTAGAGAATGGTGTAAGATGTCAAGGTATTCAATATCCCGTACATATTGATGTATTTGGGTCACATATATCATGATAAACATTGACGATATGTGATATCATTTGTTATTTATTTGTGATATGAGGTTTCTTTTTTTATAAAGCTTTGAAATTTTCAAATATTTCATAATTTTAGTTTATAACCAAAGTTTGGAGGAAGATGAAATGAATTTGATCTAACCTAGGTATCCTATACCTATTAGATAAATTCATGGAATACCTTATGGAGAAAGGAATATCATTTCATTCTCACTTCTCCTAATTCACATAAACTCAATGGTATTGTAGGGGGATACAAATGATCACGTGTGACATGATTGGATCAATGACAAATATTAGCATAGTTACCTCTTAGTGTCCAGGTATATATGTAGTACAGACTACAATATATGTCCTTAATAAGTTTCCATGCAAGCAAGCTGGAATTTAGCACCAAAGAGTGCTACTTCATTAGGAAAATAAAGGATGGTAGGATACCTACTTTATGACCTTGAGATTCTTAAAAGATCTCATCTCTATGAATGTGATTTTTAGAGGATGACTCTCTTGAGATTAAAGATGAAAATGAATTGACTCTCTTGACGGCCCGACCCAGCCCGAAGCCCAGCCAAAAAAGCCAAGCCCGGACCAAGCCTAAACGAACATTGGGCCGGGCTTGGGCCCAATTTTTAGGCCTGAAATTTTTTTGGGTCGGCCTCGGGCTTGACTTGGCCTAGCCCGACCCAGACCACGTGCCCGACCCGAAGAGGGCCCGAACCCTTCCCATATCCTACACGTATGGAAACTCTCACATGTCACGCACACTCTGTTCATATATCCTATATTCATACAATGTTTATAAATCAAGAAAGTTGTGTGGGACACATTAGTTGATGATCATTGTATTTCATTTCAAAATTATTTTTTCTTAATTAGATTATGGCTTAGATTTTGGTGGTTATTCTTGAATTTTATAGTGTTTATTTGTTCCATTGGAATATTTTCTATTATTGAACCTTTACCCAATACAGGCATTATGCTTCTTTTTTAACATGCAGTTCCTAATGCACTTGTTGTTGCTAACTGTGTAAACTTTCTTCACTCTTTCAACTTCTGTAATGATGGACGTTTATGGTATATAACAATGAGTGGACCTGTATGAATTGAGAAATCATCTCTTGTAGAATTCAATTTTAGTTGATTCACAAGTGTTATGGCATATGTTTTAAACAATTTTCGCTTGTCTAACTTGAATTGAGATTGACTTTAAACATAAACTCAAGGATTATATAATGGGTAAGATGGGCCAGCCCGGCCAATGCCCAGCCCATAGGAATTAGGTCGGGCCTGGGCTTGGGACGAACCAAAAAAAATTTTGCTGGCCTAGGCCCAGCCTAAGGCCCGAAGTTTTTAAGTGGGCTTGGGTGAAGGGCACGGCCCAGCCCCGCCCTTGCTCATCCCTACATTTCACCTGGAGAGGATAATGAGGCTCCTAAAATCGAAAATTAAAAGGATAATTAAAGACGAAACACTAATACCTCTTGAAATGGTTTTAGGGATGGATTCCACGCGTCAGTTAAGTCAAAAAATGATCTGACTTCATATAATGAAATATAAGAAGATCATGACATAGAAAGATGGATGTTAGCAATAATTTCTAAATTAGACCTCATATACAAGTATTGTACATGGACCCTTGAAGATCCACCTATATGGGCAAGACCCGTTAAGGTGTAAATGGATCTTCAAGAGAAAGAGGGAACCTGATGAGAAGGTAGAGACCTTCAAAGCACAACTCATAGCCATGAGCAACGCAACGAATAGAAGACATCGCTTGCGATTAGACTTGCTCTTCATGACCTTGCATAAACCCATAAGAGTATTACTAATTATAGCTACACAACTTGAGTTTGACATCTTCAATATAGAAGTCAATATTGCATTCCTCCATGAATACCTCTCTAAGGATATTCACATGAAGTAGCCTTGGGGCTTCATGGTTGAAGAAAAGCAAGATGTAAAAGTTAAAGAACTACATCTATGGACCGAAATATGCTTCTTGTAGTTAAAACATCATATTTGATGAAATTATAAAGGTTATTATTTCATATAAAATTAGGATGAACCATATGAACCTTGGTGAGAGTGTCATTGTGTTCATCATTGTAAATGTAGATGGTATCACAATCATTTGGAATGATATAAGTACAATAATAAATGTTTCATTGACTGGCTATTCCATACCTTGGGATATGATATCAAGGATACCTCTTATATCTTAGCTCTGAATTTGTTCAAAAGAAAAGAAAAGAGGGTATTGGGATTGTCACATTAGTGGCACACCTTGGACATGTTCCACTTTTTAAAATCCAAGAAACACTTCTTTTCCTTAAGATATGGTATTGACATGTCTAAAGGGATAACACCTCAAGGAGTTGAGGAAGTGAATGCTAAAATACTTGCCCTCATGCATCAATTATGAGAAGCTGAGTGTTTTCAAAATGTGTACAAAAGTCAGATGTCTACCAAGTAGTGGGAATAGTAAGTTACTACTCGTACTATGGAAATGAAAACACTTGATTACGGTAATAACAATATCTTCAAAGATGACAAGACTTTTAAGAGATGATCTCCAACCCGAGAGTGAGATGACATTCCACTCTCCCAAGGCTGGTACCTAACCGACCTTTTGATGCAGGTCCTCTGCATAGAAATATAGATTTAGAGATGTCAGATTAGTTGGGTCAAAGAGTTGAGTTATCGTATCGAGATAACCAAAGGCCTATATCATATGCTTTCATGATATAGGCGTGCATCATAAGATCGGAGACCGATGTGTTATTATATGTGTGAGTTTGCACATTTTACAGACCAAAAAGTTGATGACCTAACTAAGGTCTATACACCGGCATGCTACTGTGAATTCAAGGGCATATGAGTATTACGATCTCTCAAAGGGATGATACATATCCATTGTTGAACTAGAATACACGACCTCACTCATGAGATATTGGGAATAATCAAATTCCATGAGTGATCATCTCGCTTTGAAAGATTGTCTAAATTTGTAGGTTTGATATGTATTTTTTGGAATGTATATGATCAACACCTAGGAGTGATATATGCTTTTGGAAAAGTATATGATTGATATCAACTCCCAATGATTGAATGAGAACCTTAATTATAAAACTCTGAAGAAGATAGTTTAAATGGATCTAATACTTTGAGTCTATTCTGGGTCTTCCAATATGCAGGATGTACATGTATTAGGAATACATAAGGGTGATGTGATCATAAACGATTGTATAACCGTTACGCTTCCATTCCTAAGGAGTGATGAAACGGGTTTGGATTTTGGTGACTCCTTTTAGTAAGGAAGTGATCAGATTTTGGCCATTGTTATTTAGATGTAAGGAGAAGATTAGATTTGTGAGATCCATTAAATCAAACATCCATGATATGTTTGTAAGATCTGGATTAGAGTTGTGATCCCAATATCCACGTTACTATACATTGTACAATATAATCGCCATGTCCTTATCTCCGAGTATCCGAGGAGAAAGCACATTATCCTTTCAAGTGTTCATGGATTATTTCATTGTTGATATCATATATTTAAGCATTGAGAAAATTGATAATGAAATGTGATTTAGTTATCATGAATTATATGAATTTTATTCATATTACAAGGAGAATGATCATAGATAATTAAATGTGATTTAATTATCAAAGATATGAATAAGGTGAATGTGATTTATATTATTAGATCACATGATAATGGAGATACAAGATGATTAAATTTGATTTAATTATCACAGATATGAATAATGTGGATTGGATTATCAATATTAATCAGATATATTATATATGTGATTTATAAAGTATTAGACATATCCTATTGAGATTTATATATGTTGATTGTTATTGATGTGAATTGGATTCACAATGGATAATTAATTGAAAATATAATTTACATTCTATTTTGGTTTGTAAATGTGATTCACAATTATTTAGTGGCATGATTGAAATATTCAGAATTAGTTTGGAATTAATTTTTTGGATATAGTTGCAATAAAAGTTGTCGTAAATATTAAAGAGGAGTATTTATGATATTATATTTCACATAAAATAGAGAAAAATAAAGCCATCTTAGTGGGTTGTGGATGACCACCTATGAATTGTTCAAGAGTGCCCCCGTATTTTAGTTGTTGTCTCTCTCTCTCTCTTTATCCTCTTATCTAAATTGATTTAATTAAATTATATTGATGATAATTCAATGTATATTTAATTTATTTGACATTATGTATTGTTGTGTTTTCACAACAAGATCATACCCATTGAAAGAAAAACAAATCAATATCGTCCATTGATTTAGTGTTCTCCATGGATTGAGATCCATGCATCCTGAAATACAATATATGAAGAGATACCGCTTGCTCTTCAAGTTACATCATCAAAAATCTCTCTCTCTATCTCCCTCTCTCATTCTCTACACACTAACCCTCTCTCTACCATTGTGGACATCCACCATGGAGCCGTTGAGAGTCACCATCGTCGCATCATCCACTACAAGAAAGATTAGAACAGGCGACGGTCAACATCCGTCGCTAAAGATAACTTGACCGTCCCCTCTGATCAATGGGGACGGTCATAAGACCGTCTCCAAAGGTCGCGTCGCATTTGGTATACGCGACGGTATTACCAACCGTCCCCAATACCCACACATAGGGGACGGTCAAGACCGTCCCTAAAAGTCTGGCATAGGGGACGGTCGTGACCGTCCCTTGAAGTATATTATTGGGGACGGTCATGACCGTCTCTTAAAGTCAGTCAGGGGGGATGGTCATGACCGTCCCAAAAGAGAGAAAATGAAGACGGTCATAACCGTCTCTAAGAACGAAGGGGACGGTCGCAATGACCGTCCCCTTTGTTCATCTGCTAACAAAAAAATTTCCATTGCCCCCTATTTGATCCTCATTTTCCCCTATTACAAAAAATCTGTATTCATAATAAAAATTACGATCACCAGACAAAAAAAATGCAATCCACATTCATAAAAACCTCGTCCAACAACACATGCATTCAAAATACTACATTATCCTACAATAATTGTTCAAAATAGTTATACAATATACTAAAGTATCCTACAAACTAAGTAAGCTATCCTACTCGTCGTCCTCATCCTTGTCCTCGTCGTCGTCGTCCTCGTTGTCATCAGCATCATCTTCTTCTTCGCCGTCATCGTCGTCGCCTAGCCTCGCAACGGTATTATCATCAACTGTTGGGTGGCTAGTCGACGCTCCACCTTGATGTGCCTGCATGAATGCATTGAAAATCGCCATTTGTTGGCGCAAATCCTGAATCTGCATATTCATGCTAGACACCTGACTCTCTAGTTCCCTCTCCCTTCGTGTCTTCTGAGAGGTCGAGCCGGTCCCTACTCCATACCAATTCCGTATGGTGGCACCACGACCACCACAACAGACGCGTCCCTGATGCTCTGGACCGGTCGTATGGAGGAAGGCCGCATCAGGAGTAAGAGGTGGATGACTCGTTCCGGTGGGGTCTACAGAGCCAGTGGTTGTGAGCCTTACCATCTCCTCCTACAAATTTATTTAAGTTCAAATTCATTTAATTTGTAATAAAGATGCAGACATATATTTTATGAATAACTTACATGAATTGGACCATAGGCAGGATCCACCCAATGAACTTCCCCGCCCACATTGCGTCTCTTAGACTTCTCGAACACTTCCATTCGGTTGGGCACTCTCTCGTTCTCCACTTCCTAATGTGAAAAGATTAGTAAACTTAGGATACCATTTTAATACATATATAATAGTTATAATTTTAACACTAATAATAATGTAAATTACTTACAAAGTCATCCTTCAGTTGATTTGTGTTTCTTCTCCCCATTCTATGGGTAGACTTGAAACATTTCCTCCGATTTTCAGCATTTCTCCTTGAGATGCCCTATACGAAGATAGTAATTTTAATAAATGATTTCCAAATGATATATGTATAGAATGCACATTTTTAGGTCACATACCGTATGTTCTTCTCCCATTCAAATATAAACCATCGCCCTCCATTGTTCAGCGGGTACATTCGGAGGACAATTTGCCAAATTGGCTTCCAATGGAAGCTCGGGGTCGAAGTACTTTAAAATGTAAAGAAATTTAATTATATACCTATATGATGAAAAACAGGTTTATACTTAAATAAAAAGCAAAGTACTCACTCAGGCCTTCACACGACCCCTGGATATTTACGCAACATCTCCGCCCCATGGCCTAAAATCAGAGCAACAGTGGCCGGGTCACGGTCCCAGGAAAAACTAGACTGCAAAGTTATCAAAGCAATCATAAATAAGTTTATATATATATTGAAGAAAAAATTTGGTTAGTTATTATTATAAATACCTCCAAATCATGAAGAGTGACATCTTTTATTGACCGCTCCACTAAACGGAAGTCTGTAATGTGGAGAGGGACCCTGGCTCTGCACACCTGCCCCAAGTAACTCTGGAAAACAGCCGAGTTCTCCCCCACCACATCTCCTCCAACTATCCGCACCCTGAGTGTCTCACCAGGACGCAGACGGTCCAACACTCTGCACTGAGATGGGCCTCTACGTCTGCCCGAGCTACTCGATCCGTCAGGATCGGAGGTCTCACTCCCTCGCTGTGCTGCAGGCGGTGCATCCCGGATGCGTCTAGGACGTGGAGGCATATCTGCATATTATAAAACATTTGAATTAGATATAACAACAATGATATAATTTACATATTACATCAAAAAATTGGAAAATAAATGATGGTAAACATACATTTTAAAAATCCGCATCTACAATTTGTGTTGGATTTTCTTGTATTTCAGCTTGATATGCCTCATTTATATTTAGCAACTCATCATCATCGTTGACATCAAAAAAATCTCTTGGCACTGTTCTCACGGGTATGATCCATCCATCAGTTAAGTTGTCTGGAATATAGAAAACTTGTTCTACCTGGCTGACCAGCGTAAAGGGCTCATTTGTTTGCAATTTCCCAGATTGTTTCAATGAAATGATCCCATTTCTGTCTCTTTGGTATCCTATCCCCTCGCGACCAACATCAAACCAATTGCACATAAAAAGAACACATCGACATTCATGAGTAAAACTTATCTCTATTATGTCAAGTATTTCCCCATAATAGCCGTCTAAACCTGAAGGCAAATCTGTTTTTACTATAACACCCGACATTTGCGTCGATTTCATCTCGTCGGCGGACTTTGTTCTAAATCTGTATCCATTCACAATATAACCCTGGTAAGACATAACTTGAGAATATGGTATGCTTCCAAGAATGTCAAGGTTAATGTTCCACCTATCATCTGCCGTTTCCCGTAAATGTTTCACACGTAAACGGAACCATTTGAGGAATTCAGATTTATTATGCGTCTCATTAAATAATGAATTGTACTCATCAAAGAATTCATATACTTCTGACAACTGCATCAAGACATAGTATTGTATGAGATCTCTATCTTTATCGGAAATTCCGCGGCGTAAACCACTGAATATATGCCTGCCACAAGAATGAAAGACCCATAATTTAGATTCGTCCTCTTCCTCCACGACCTCGCCTTCATCATTTCGTTCATATAGGTTAAAATGCACGCTTTCACCGTCCATATACATTTCACATAAATTAATACACTCTTCACAAAGATAACCTTCAGCAATGCATCCTTCGGGTTGTGCCTTGTTAAAGACCATATTTTTTAATTTTCGAAGGAATCTTTCTATTGAATACATCCAACGATATTGAACCGGCCCACCGATTCTTGCTTCATCTGCTAAATGAACTATTAAATGAACCATGACGTCAAAGAAGGTTGGTGGGAAAATCTGCTCCAATTTGCATAATGTGATAATAATATCTTCTTCAAGTTTTCTCAAGATCAACGGATCTAAAACCTTCGAACACAATAATCTAAAAAAACCACTCAATTCTGTTAATGATTGGAGGACAACATCGTCAACAATTCCGCGAATTGCTAATGGCAGTAAAACTTCCATGTAAACATGACAGTCATGACTTTTTAATCTAGTTATCATACGTTCTCTTTCATTTACGCACCTCGACAGCTGTGATGAGAACCCATCAGATACCTTCAGACTTTTAAGGAAGCTGAAGATTTTATCACGCTCAGCGTTGGATAAAGTATATATTGCTGCAGGTACAGTAATCCGTCCATTGTCTATATCTATTGGATGTAGTTCTTCCCGTATACCAAGTTGAACTAAATCTCGTCTCGTTCTTAAATTATCTTTTGATTGACCCGAAAGATCTAATATTCCCAAAATATTTTCCAATACATTCTTCTCAATATGCATGACATCCAAATTATGATGAAGCTGTAAGTGTTTCCAGTATGGTAACTTTCTGAAAAAAATACTTTACTTCTTCCAACCGCCGGCTGCACTTTTCTTGGTTGTCCGTCCTAGGCAACTGCTTCGTATAAGTAATTGTTGTTCCCAAATAATGTTGCCATTCACACGAGCTAAGTCAACTCGTTGTCCATAAGGTGTCCCGTCGAATTTCTTATTACTATCTGCCCTTTGCCATCTATGCTTTGGTGGAAGAAATCGACGATGACCCAAATAGCAATGCTTCATACTTCCAGACAGCCATGTCGAATGTGTTTTTTTCAAAACAGACCGGACATGCGAGTTTTCCCTTGGTACTCCAACCAGACAAATTTGCTACGCGGGAAAGTCATTTATAGTCCACAATAGTGCACCTTGTAATTTAAATATCTCTTTCCTACATGCATCATATGTAGGTATTCCAGTAGTCCATAAGACTTTTAATTCATCCATTAACGGTTCTAGGTACACGTCAATTGCGTTGCCATGACCTTTAGGACCAGGAATTAGTAGCGTCATCATCATAAATGATGAACTCATTGACATCCATGGTGGTAGATTGTAAACAATCAGAATCACGGGCCAAATGCTGTAACTCAGACTCATATTACCAAACGGATTGAAGCCATTTGAGGCTAATCCCAAACGAACATTTCTCTCATCAATAGAGGAATGCGGATATCACTGATCAAATTTTATCCATTCTTTTGCATCGGATGGATGTCTCATATCTCCATTAGCATCTCGTTTATTTGAACGAGAATGCCACGTCATCCACTTTGCAGTTTTTTTCAGACATGAAGAGACGTTTCAGTCTTGGAATTAATGGGAAGTATCGTAAAATTTTCACCGACTTTTTCTTTCTCTTTAAATCATTTCTTTCTTCTTTATACCTGGAAGCCTTACAATATGGACAAAGAACTAAATCCGAATTCTCTCCTCGAAAAAGCATACAGTCATTAACACAAGCATCTATCTTCTCCTATTTCAGACCAAGCGATCGGAATCGTTGCTTCGCCTCTTTCCAATCTTTAGGATAATTCTGAGGATTATTTAATAACTTCCGTATTAAACCCAACACATCTGTCATCATTGCTGTTGTTGATTCGTTCCTTACTTTCATTTTAAACAGCTCTAATAAAAACTGCAAACGCGTCATTTCCACCCCAGGAGCCAATATATCTTCTGCATCTGGCAAACTGCTCGAGAACCTATCATCTAAACCACTGTCTTGTGCCTCAGGTCTTCTTAAATCGTCCATTAGTTCAAATAGCTCGTGATCAACATTATTCAAGATTTGTGTACTGACTCCTGCATCTACGCCCATATCCTCATCCATTCGCAAATCTATACCCTCTCCATGTTCAGTCCAAATGGCGTAATGTAACCAAAATCCGTTGAGTATAAGATGGTTATACACTGTCTCTCTAACATCCCATTTAATATTATTACATCTCACACATGGACAATAAATCTTAAGACCACCAAATTTCTTATTAACTCTTTCTATTTCAAATGCCCAATCCAAGAACCCGATCACTCCTCTCTTATATTGTTGAAAATCATCGTATCTCTTATCCATCCATGACTTATCCATTTTACTGCACAATCAGAATAAAATCCACCACCATTATGTTATTATAGATAACAAGTTTTTCCACCCTAAACGCTAATCAAGTGTTTCTCTTATACACAATAAGAATTTCTAGATCTAATATACACAAGCACATTATAACATTTTTCATCCTATAACATGTTAATCATATATCATGTTTCATCCTATAACATGTTATCCTCTATCCTACAATATGTTGTTTAACATGTTCCATCCAATAACATGTTATCATCTATCCTATAACATGTTGTTTAATCTAAATCAAGTTCCCTCGTATAACATGTTGTTTAATCTAAATCAAGTTTCATCCTATAACATGTTTCTCTATACAATGTATTCCTATTATTAGACATTTCATCCTATTATTATAAAACAATCTATTACATTAAACAACAACATATTACATTAAACAACAACATATTACATTAAACAACATGTATTCCTTAATCTCTATATTCTATCAAAAACAACAAGATATTAATTCATCATAACATGAAGAAAAACATATTACATTACCCAAATCTAGCAACCCTAACCTAACAACAAAAAAATCCAATCACATGGGGAATAACATCCCAAACATGAATATCAAGCAAAATAACTAAGAATAAACACAAAGGAGTGTTACTATATACCATAAAATAAGATTGAGGACGACCGGAACCACGAAGAGGGCGGAGGGGCGACGTTGGCCGGGAGAGGCGATTTTGGGCGGCGGTTTGGGGAGAAGGCAAAGTGAGGAAGAACGAAGGTCGAAGGGGTTTTTTTCGATCTAACCAATGGGGACGGTCGTAACTACCGTCCCCATTGGTGACGATCGGCGACGGTTCACTTAAGACCGTCCCCTTTGGTTGGCAAAGGGGACGGTCTTGTGCGACCGTCCCCTCTGGTCAGCCACTTTAGTATGACCAGGCCAAAGGCGACGCCAACAGAGGCGTATTGGGGACGGTCAAAACCGTCCCCAAAGGACCTACAAGAGCAGAGGGGATGGTCTATATTGACCGTCCCCTCTGCTCTCCCTTTGAAGAAAAAACCCGGAGGCGACGTCAACAGAAGCATATAGGGGACGGTCATAACCGTCCCCAAAAGACCTACCAGGGCAAAGGGAACGGTCACCATGGATCGTCCCCTCTGATCGCCAGAAAAAATAGAAGACCGGAGGCGACGCCAACAGAAGCGTATAGGGGACGGTCAGAACCGTCCCCAAAAGACCTGCCAGGGCAAAGGGGACGGTCACCATGGACCGTCCCCTCTGGTCGCCAGAAAAAATAGAAGACCGGAGGCGACGCCAACAGAAGCGTATAGGGGACGGCCACGACCGTCCCCAATGGGTCGTCTACGCAGAGGGGACGGTCGATCTGACCGTCCCTATTAAGCTATTACAAAAGGGGATGCCAGCTCGCATAGCGTCTCCTGAAATTAACTATTGGGGACGGTTTTGTCATGACCGTCCCTAAAGGCTTTCATTAGGGACGGTCATGCTATGACCGTCGCCAGTTGTCATCTCCAAAGTTGGAACTTCCTGTAGTGATCGTCGTTTTGCTACTAGATTGTTTGCTCTTGGATCTCGCCCGTGAAGAAGCCTTGTTCTTCGATTGTGAGGAGCACACATCTCATCAACGTTCTTGCAAGCATCTCCTCCGTCGGATTGGACTTGAGACAAGAGATCTCTTGTATTAGAGATTCAAAAACAACCATGCTTCAAGAGGTAATCCTAATACTTGTTTACAATTTATATGAAACAATCCGAGAAGTGTTATAGGATCATGTGGTTTCATCAGATTAATTTTATTTTAAATTCCGTTGCCTCGAGCAACTGGTGTGACTAGTCTCTCTAGATCGCATTTGATGCCATCCACACGCTTCCATGATGTGCTTAAGGATTTTCCCTTATCCTTCACTTGTGAGGTCAAGGGTTGATTTGGACGATCAGAGCTCCTCCGATTGTGATGGGAGGTTGAATGTTAGGACCGGATTTAGGTATTTCGCATGAAATCAAAGCGAAAAAAAAGGAATAAAACGAGGAAAGAATATCGTAGTTACCTACGTAATTGAAGAGAAGGGTAGAATCACCTCAATCGGTTGTCGGTGACGGAGAGGCAGTAAGGAGGTGGAAGGCTCTAGGTACGTGGTTGAATCACGTTCTACAAATGCTCACTCTTACTCTTGATCTTGGGGAACGGTAGATATTACCTTCAACTAACTTTGGAACTCGATCTCTAGGAGGAAGATGACCAAGTGATGGATAATTAACTTATTGGAGGTAGAGGGATCTTATATATAAAAATGGGCAAGATCGGACGCACGGTTAGTGGCTATAAAATGTTGGCAATGAAGTTGAATAACGAGGTGAAAGTTATGGAGAAGGGAGCGGGAACAATGGGTGAATGTTGCATGAGATAAAAATATGAGAATAAATGTTAGAAGCAAGATAAATGGAATGGTGGAAATGAATGGGTAGTTGGGCCTAGTCAACAAACAAGCGTTTGGCCAATCGGAGTGGGCGCATATGCAGACGAAATTAGGAAAATGTCAAATAGTAAATAAAAACTAAATAAATGAATTAACAATAGAAAATGGATTTAATTAATTAGATTGTATAAATAAAAATGTTGTGAATAAACTAAAGTCAATATAAGTGATTTATAATTAATTAAATGTCATTTATACAAGGTTTTATAAATAAAATATGGTATTTATAGATTTGTTTACCAATGTATACTACACTTTTATTTTTAAATAATTATTTGTACAAATCTATACATAATTAAATATTCTATTTATTTACAATACTTTACAAGCAATTTAATGATATTTTTATTATTTTTTTAATACTTAACTTATTAGGTCAATTAAATAGGTGTATATACAATATACATAAGGTGATAATTTTACAATATATATATATGATTTTCTTTTCTTTTATTTTTGGTTTTGTAACTTTTACTAATATTTTATATATATTAAATACAATATTTTCAACTAGTTAGAAATAAAATATTTACAAAAAATGCACAAGAAAGTAAATAGATAAATATTATGCATAGTGTATATAGTATAATGTACAATAATACCCCAGTTGGACATATTTGACACCTTAAATCTGGATTTTATGAAAACGACCCCATTTTCATGATAATTTAATCTCAAGAACATTTAAAATGATTTTGATGATTTTGGATTTCAGATGGACAATATATTGATTTTGCCATTTTAAACTTTGTGGCTTTTGGAGAGTGACGTTATCTACACAATATATACAAGTTTTTATTGAAATTATTATTTTATTTACATGAGAATTCTATTCGCAAATTTCAAGAAGAAATATTTGTTATTTATAAAAGATCTATTTTTGAATAAATTAACAAAAGAGTCTGTAATGTTGTACATTTTATGAATATATACAGGTGACAATGAAAAAATTTCCTTCATTTTCTAGTAATTAGGACTTATACCCTCATATTTCCTTACTTATCAACCAGGTCAAGTCTCGACCTTCTCTTGGAGTTTGATTTAGCATGTATCTAATGCATATATACAATGTTTTATTTTTCCTTTATTTCTTTCTTTATTTAATTTAGGTTAAAAGAGTGATAGATATACAATATTTATACATGAGTTGGGGATAGTTATAGAATGAAATTAATTGTATTTAAAGGTGTTTATAAGGGATTTTAAGCAATAATAAATGAACAAATATAATGAAATGCATATTCATCGCCCCTTATGCTTTGCATTTGCTAGTACCTTAGCAAATACTAATTTGAAATAATAGTTGAATAACAGAGAAAGAAAAGAATAAAGGAAAAATAAATAACTTAGAACAATATTGATTACTAAACTTATCTCCATAAAATTATCTTAGGGATCTCTGTCAAACCTTTGGATTATTAATGTAGCAGAACGCTATTGGGAAATGGATTTAAAACCTAACATCCCTCAAGTTCCACAAGATTCCTATTTAAATCGCCTCAATAGTCAAGTCAAAATAGGTCTACATACACAAATTCTTATGACTATGAATTATTTAGTACGGTGTAAGTGAAATATTGCTCCCCACTTCAAAAGTGACAAACAACCTTTCTCCACAAGTTAACTCTAGTCTCCTGGCGTGCAACTCTTTCCTTGAGGAGCGGGGATATTTCCTTCTAAGTTCAAGTGCAATCAGCTTAAGAAGAGGAAGGGATAACATAATGGATGGTAGCCAGTGCAACCACCTATCCTTGGATGTGTGACCAGTGAAGCCAAGTCATCCAATTGCATGTCCACAATGATTTGACCTTGAATCTCATCTTAGCTCATTAACAATACACTTTGGTAAGCATTTCATTTTCTTTCAATCCTGCCCACTTTTTGGTAGTTTTTTTTTCATTTTTTAAAATATAAACATGGTTACAACATGTACATAAGTAGTTTTTCTTCTTGACGCAGCAAACTATCCTTCTTTTGAAGTTTTTGAAGCATTATTGCAACCCACAACATCCAGTCTTTAGACCTCAACGCTACTAGACTAGGTTGAGAGACACTACCCTCCCTAGTGGAAAACGAATGTTTCCACTAGTTGTTATATACATGTGCTCTACCCCAAACAAAAGGATTTTGCTCCCTCACCTTCTCTTCCATGAAGATCTACATGTAGAGTGCTTGTCCAAGTTAAGGTACTATCTAGAAGAATCATGCATGTGTTGTTAAATATTTTACTTAGACTAATCAAGATAACATGTAAACATAGCCTTGTAGACTCATAGAATTAAGTTGCTAGGACTTGAAAAGTCTCAACTCCAGTTCGTATAAGGTTCCTCTGAACTAAGTGGATTAAGCTTACCAAGTTCCATTTTTCAATTTTATTCGAGTCTAGTTTAAATGTCCGTATTATGAAAATGCACATGAAAATGCAAAATGTATATAAAAAAACTTTTCGAAGAAAATTTCAAATGGTTTTTCATTTTTTATGGATTTTAAGCATTTTTTAGAATGAAAAAGTGTTAATAAAATAAATAAATATATACAAGTATATAAGAGGACTATACAAGATTTACAAGAGGATTTTTTATACAAGTTTTTATAGATGAATTTTATATACAATAAAGGTTTTTATTTACAAGAGAGAAAATGATTAAGGATTTTATACACTCTTGATTTTTGCAATGATATATGCATCCCATGATTTGTAACAATGATAGACATTATTAATAAAAGTACTAGTTATGTAAAAAGTACATATACAATATATACGACACTCCCTATACTTACCTCGATCTGTGTCCTCATATTGATCAATGAGCTATAAAGGAAGACGTAACTCATGATAAGTATATAAAAGTTAAAAGAATTATATCCACCAACGACTCGAAGAATAATCGAAAAGAATAGAATTTGGTTATCCCCCTATACTTAGAACCAGATAATCCTAAGCATAGATAACTATATAATAAGGGAACACCAAAGATGAGAATGAATAAACTCAACACCTCGACTCATCCACCCCTATACTTAGGGTAAAATATCCCTATGTATATTAAAAGAATATCAATATATTGAAGGACAAGCGAGAGATTTGAAGAACGAAAATAAAAATTAAAAACATGAAAAGACGATATGAACAACATCACCCCCCTCCCACATACTTGGGATAAATGACCCCTCAGTATAAGCAACAACAAGAGTGATGAAATTGGATGAATATGAACAACTCAAATCCTTAACCTCCCCTATACTTAGGATAGTGAACATCCTAAGTAATGCATATACACATACGGTAAATGAGGTAAATGATAAAAATGGGTGAAAGAATAAAATGAATGGGTATATATCAGAGATAATGAGCTTATGTATCAGGCGCAGAAGATGTCAAAAAAATCATCAGCTGATACAACATATGCAGAGTCAACCACGGGAAAGAATGTATCGTGATCTAGACATGGCTTCTTCAATTGTTCGTTCACAACAAATGGTTGTCTGATGACAACCCAGATATGATAATACCACTATTGTCACACACAACACTCATAATAAGTAGTCATGACCAATTTCTTATCAATTTTCCTAAAATAACTTCGAGTTAGCATAAAACAACCAAACATTGTGATCAGGGGTAAAGGTCTTTCTTCTAATGTGTCTATCGTGCCATCGCTTGATTTTCTCCTAATACATGACTTTCATAAGCAAAATATAAGATTTCATCAATCTTTTCAAATCCAAATTCATACTCTTTCTTGCTTTCTCATGATCAAGATTACATACATGGAGTACCCATAAAGATTTGTGAATTAATTCTACTAAGAGGTGGCAATTCTTTCCATAAACCAATCTGTAGGGAGATATACCCAATGGAGCCTTGTAAGTTGTCCGATAAACCCATAGAACTGAGTCAAGCATCTTGGACCATTTCTTTCTATCTGGACATACAAGCTTTTGCAATATTGTATTAATCTCCTTATGAAATCTCAACTAAGCCTTTAGTGTGTGGGAGGTAAGGAGATGCAAACATGTGCTTAATGGTGTACTCCTTCAATGGTATCTTTACTTCTCTATTAATGAAATGGCTTCCCACATATGAAATGAGTATCTTTGGGAATCCAAATCATGAAAAAATATTGTCCTTGAGCGTTGAACACACCGTACGACTCTCAGAGATTTAGGTGTGGATATCCTCCACCCATCAACAAACATAATCCACGACAAGCAGGATGTATCGCAATCCTTGACTAATAGAAAATGGACCAATGAAGTCTATGCTCAAGGCGTTAAAAACATCCAAAGTTAGTATATATATCAGGGGAACGGTATCTTTGGAAGCAGTGGTTCCTCCCAACTCTGACAAATAGTACAACCTCGAACATACTCTATTGCATACTTAAATAATGTTGGACATCATAAATCGCTTTGTAAAATCTTTCTTATCGTGTGCTTTCTCGAATGTTGCCCATCATATTCTAATTTGTGGCAGTGCTCAATTAAACTATTGTGTTCCTCCTAAGGAATGCACCTTCTCCAAATACAATTTGCACCCTTACAAAATAGGTATGGATCTTACCATTGGCAAAAAAGTATCTTAGACAGAAATCTGTCTACCTTCTACTTCATACAATTTTATGGAACTTTTTTTAGAGATAAGATAGTTCACAATATCAACATACCATGGGAGAGAGTCCATAGACAAAATGGTCTCGTCTGGAAAGGTCTTTCAGATAGGAATCATGCTCTACTCAGAAGTCTCTGCATTTGTAACATAGGAAAGGTGATCTGCCATAGAATTTTTCACTCAAGGTTTGTCTTGAATCTCTAAATCAAATTTCTGAAGAAGAAGGATCGATCTGATAAGGCATGGTTTGGCATTCTTCTTTTCCTGTAAGTATTGTGAAGTGTGATCCGTGTATACAATAACATGTGAAGCAAGGAGGTAGGATATAAAATTCTCTAACCCAAACACAGCCGCTAACATGTCCTTCTTTGTGACAATGTAATTTCAATGTGTTTCTTCAATAGTCTTGCTAGCATAATGTATAGCAAATGGTATCCCCATCCCTTCTCTACCATAAAACAGCTCCAACTGCAAAATCTGACACATTTGTCATGATCTCAAAGGGTAGAGACCAATCAGGTAGATGTAGGAGAGGAGCACTAGTAACCATTTTATACATATGATGAAATGTAAGAAGGACTTTCTCGTCAACAACAAACTCACTCTCCTTGCATAAAAGCTCAGTCAAAGGTATGGCGATCTTGTTAAAGTCCATAATGAGTCGCCCATAGAATCCATTGTGTCCCGAAAATAACCTCAACTAATTTAATTTTTTAGTGGCTCTAGCTTGTATAACACATCGATCTTAGCTGGGTCAACCTCCAGACCATGTTTAGTGATAACATGGTCCAATACAATCCCATTCATCAACTTAAAGTGAATCTTCTTCCATGATAGAAATAGGTTTACCCCCACAGTAACGTTGAAGGACATAGTCTAAATGAGCAAGACACGTCCCAAAACTATCCTTAAAGACCGTGAAATTGTCCATGAAGACCTCTAGAATACTACCCACCATTTTGGAAAATGACCAACAAACACCTTTGGAATGTAGAGGGGGTGTTACACAATCATAAGTGCATTCGTCTAAAAGAGTAGGTGACAAACGGACATTTGGAGTTTTCTCCTGATACTCGGGAGAGATAGCAATCTGGTTATACACTGAGTACCCATCCAAGAATGAAAAGAACTATTTACCTGCTAACCTCTCAATAATCTGATCAATAAATGGCATCAAAAAGCGATCCTTCTTGGTAGATGAATTCATATGTCGGTAATCTACACAGACATGTCATGAAGTAGGTTCACCAGTCAGAATCTCCCCATCATGGTCATTCTTTATTATTGTAATCATCGATTTCTTTGGGACCACCTGCAAAGTAATGACCCACTTGGAATCTAAAATGGGATAAATAAATGCAGCATCGAACCATTTCTTGATCTCTTTCTCGACAACCTTCCTTAGAATCAGATTGAGACGGCGTTGACAATGACGGAAGGGTTTACATTCATCTTCTAAGTAGATATGATGTGAGTACGGAGCTGGACTAACACACATTGATTTGAAATATTCTATCTAATGCCCTTGTGGTTTCTCTGACGAACTTTTGCACGCGAGATTCTGGTTCATCGATCAACTGCGAGATGAGGATGATCGAAAACAATTGGGGGAGAGCTGCAAGGAAGGCATAAATCAACATAAATGGTAAAGACTTGAGCTACGGTTGAGTCTAAATCATTTCTGTGACAACCTCTGTAACCACACTAGTAGAATAAATATTAGATTTGTAATCTATGTAATATCCACATTGGCTATTATTGGCTCAGCAACTAAAACCTCAGAAATATCTGCAGGGAATGATCTCTGCTCGGAAAGGATCACGTCATCACGATATTCTGTAATCTCACCAACAATGGGCTAAGATATCTTAGTAAGAATATAAGAACGAATTCTTTCATTAGTGCATATCTAAATAATCAGCAAGTGGCTCAGATATCTCAGCAAGATGTATATCCCCCATTGACAAACAATTCATATGGATCAACAAGGGAACTCATGTCGCCTTTTCTTTCCAAAAGGTCCTCTTGGAAAAGGAACACATGGGTATCTATGAAATCAATAAAAAGATATGTCTCTCCAAACCTAGTAAGAAAAACATGATCCTCCGAATATGGTGTAAGTTCTTGTCTCTCATCTACTATTCTTGGTCATTGTGAAGTCCTAGGATCGGGGATCATATAAATTTTACTTGCCAATTCGAGAGTGAAAGATGATATCTTAAGTGTCGTAATCAACTTTCGCTTCGGTAGTTTTGAGGAACGGTCGGCCCAGTATGATCAGGGTATGAAGTAATTGTGCAGATATGTCCATATCCATGATAACAAAATCAACATGGAATTTCATTCCTTACACCATCACCATAACATGCTAAAAAATGCCACTCGACCTCTTCATTGATCTATTAGCAAACTGAAGGATCTTCGTGCTCGATCTAAGTGGTCCTAACCAAAATCAATGGGCAGGGATGATGGCATGAGATTAATGGAGGAACCACTATCAAGAAGAGTGTGAACAAATTCTTGATTAAAAATGTGGCAACAGATGTGAGGTGCTCCCTAATCTTTCTTTTTAGGTGAGAGGTTACTTATGGCATGAATTGTGGTCATGATCAAGATATGTTTTTCTGTTTTATTTTGTCTGTTGTGCTTTGTTTGACACTTTTGTGTACATGCTTGTTTCATTCCATTTCTCACCGCGGGCACGTACTCCATGGAAGTAAGGAGTGGCATCTCTAAAAAGATGTTATATAAGATCTCCAACACTCAAGGATAAGACAAGGTAGTTTTTAATTTTTGGATTTTCCTTGTTTTATTCAATGCAAAAGGAAATGGTATAAAATCGGAAGAAACACTCAAATGTTTATTTCGATTATTCAAAAAAGAATCCTTGTTACAATGGGACAGACAAAATCAGACTGTATAGTGTCATCCAAAAAAGGAAGAGGAAAAATAAAATCTAAACAAGATAGGATGTTGTTGATGGTGTAGAGAAGAATCCATGACTGGTGTTCTCCCTCCCCGTTGACTGTGATCTGCATCTAGTTGGTGAAGGTAAATGTGGTGATGAAGACGATGAAACTCCATACTCGGGTGCTGCTATAGCTGTCCCAACAGTGTGAAGTCGTTGTAATCTCCTACCACTCTTGAGATGAACGCTATCAACTAAACATGTAAAATCAAGGGTTGTACATGTCTCAGGTGTGGATGCATAATGGGCTTCGAACTCCTTGTGTCTGATGTTGTTGGGATTAGCTTCGGCGTGTGCTGGGATCAATGTCTTTGTAGTGGTGAGGTCATAGACAATGAGTAAGATCATTCATGTTCTTCATCAATAGAGTTAATTGATCAAGTGTTGGATTCAGAAAAGGTGCCTCGAGGTGCTCAATGACGGGTTGTCGCTGAGATTGGTAATGAGGAGGATACTGGTATCCATAGTGCTGGTAGTGAGAATCAGGAGGGTATGAATATTGTCCGTACGATGTAGTCTATTGGTTGGGGTAAAGTGATGAATCTGCGATTCATCATCTTTATTCATTTATTTTAGTTTAAAATTCCTACAAAAGACTTGTACGTAATAATAACTCCATTTTCTTACTAATGTGCATATTTGTGTAAATATTACGTATTTGTATATTATTTTTACCTAAAATAATTAAATAAAGAAAGAAGTCAAAAACAAAGAATAGAAGTTTGTATATATGTAGTAGATACAGGATGACTCGAACCCCGAGAGAAGGTCAAGACATGGTCAGATCAACCAGGAATAAAGTAGAGGGAGATAGGGTCCTTAATCAGAAAATCCAAAAAAAATACGTTTGTGGTGTAGATATTTCTCACTTATTTTGTGTATATCTATATAAAACTAACACGATTTTATTTATATATAAATTTAATTTAAATAAAATAATTTTCAAAACAAAAGTTGAAAATAAAATAGTTGGCTAAATAATAGAAATATTTGTACAATGAAATCATGTATATAATGAAAGTAATCGCATCCGAAAAAAAGCCATTAAGCTATAATTGAAAGATTAATTTCCGCTCCATATGAACTCAGATTGAACCAAACTCACATCTGTTGTATTCTAAATTAAATTATCTTAAAAATGACTATGATTTTATAATTTTTAGAGTTACGGTTGAAAGTCGATTTTCTACGGTGGTTTCTGCAATTTTGCCATTCATTTATACATATTTTATTTGTAAATATTTGCTAATACTTCTACTATTTATTTTAAAATAAAACTAAAAAAACTAACTAATTTGCTTATTTACCCATGTAGATAATGTTATATTTAACTTTGTAAACTAACTACCATAAATAAATAAAAAAATTACATTTAATTTTCCAATAAATAAAGTGACGAAAATACACAAAAATTCGTTAATTTTTGTAAATATTTATCTTCCTGCTTTATCTAATTTTAATTTCTCTTCGCTCTTATCTCTTATCATCACCCAAAAAATAAAAAATTCAAATGTCAATTCCATTCTATCTATTGATAAGTCTCACTCTCAATCTTTTCAACTTGTTCAATCTTTGGTGAGAGGAGCCCGGTCTTCGAGATTTTTCTTGTTGCAGAAGGGTGCCTGGACTTCAAGTCGTCCGGTGATAGTAAGTCATCCTTTGTCGAGGTGATCCATGCCTTTTCCACTCATAAGGTGAGATCCATTTTCTCTTGTTTTATCTTAGGTTAATCATAGTCTTATTGACAATAATTTTTTCTTTGTTGTCAATATTTTCTAGATCGTAAAATCTATCACAATTTGATCCACCACCTACTCGATTTTTCATCTCACATCTCGATCTCTTCACATGCTTTTCAACCTATCACAATCTCTCAACTTCGGCCATGCACAGTGGTCGGAGACTTAAATCCATTCCTCATTTTTAGTTGGATCACCATTCGCATCTTCCTTTTTGATTTTGGGGTTGAGCCGTCATGCTCACGTCCTCATTTATTTATAAATAAAAAATAAAAAAACCAAAAAATATATATGTTTTCTTTCTCCCTATCAATTTTGTTGTAGGATGATCTAAAAATTTAAATAAAAGATAGTTTTTATTTCCTGTTTTTAATTTCTCTATTTCGTATTTATAAAAAAAATAATAAAAGTTTTCTAGATTATTGTTTACAACTGAAAAAAAATGGCAGTCGTCCCAGCGTGGGCAGCCCAGGCCCACCGCCTTCATCCACCGCACTATCAATCACCCTCGTGCCAGCTGCACAACGCGGCAGAGCCGCTCCGCCTGCAACTTCCGTTCTACCCCCACCGTGTGCTGTCCGTCGACCGTCGGACTCCGACACCCTCTACGCCATCACCGCGACCCAACCGCTTGTCTCCACCATCCAACACCCAACTACTTGTGGCCCACACTTACACCTCTTGTTCAGCTCCAATGCCTGGAGTCGTGCCACCTCAGACCATCACGTACTCTACCGCGAGCGAGCCCTCGAGAGCCGCCCGCCACCTAACCAGTCGCTCCGCACTTTACCGCCTGGACTGCCAATAGAATAGCGTAACTATGCTCCATCGCTTTATCCTAGAACCACCGCAACCACCTGTGACACTGCCCCTTCAGCCCAGACAACCATCCACTTCCAACAGACATAGGTGGTGCATGACCTGGACCAAGAAGAAGAAGAAGACCTTGTGGCAGCGGCGACCTCGCTACTTGCGAAGAACGAAGAGTTGTGGTTCCCCATCACCTTCCCCTTTAGCTTTGAGATTGAAGATAGAACTATGAAAACCCTAGAGGTTAGAAAAATATTTTGGAAAAATTGCAGATTCACATCTGGAAGGTTTCATATTCGTAGAAATTCCCTTGCCATATAAATAGTTGTGCGAATTACATGGAGCTCGTTATATTTTATCGTAATTGCAAATAACGCCCTATCAGAGGCAAACCACGTGCCTTGCATGCATATACTGAGTAAATAGGTACTTATATATTGCATTTTATTTCTTCTACCTTTTAATCCAAAAACTTTAAATATTTACATTTCAGTCCATGAATTTCCAGACTATATTTTGCATGCTTCTTTTCATTTAAATAAAAGCTCTTGCTACTCAATAAATTCTCCAAAATTCATATTGTGCTCCTCCTGATGTGTATATTTCTGGCATAAAGCTTTTATTGCATTTTATTTCCATTACTTGTTATTAAAAAATAAAAAAATTAGTGTCTTTTTCTCTTCCTGAAATTCCAAAATTCATAAAAATGTAAATATATCTAAAAATTCCAAAAATAGAGTAGTTGTATTTAATTGTCTTTTAATTTCTTTCCAAATTTTTAACATTAGTTCTTATCAAAACAGAACAAAATAAAAAACATAAAAAATATAAAAATTGTAGAAAAAGTAACAAACATCCAAAATTCGTGATTTCAGTTCTTGTTTGTAGATATTTGTGTATATTTCATCTTAAAAATAATTGCCGAAGTTTTGGATACTTAAATTATTTTTAGGTCACTAATTACTCTATGTTGTGCATTGTTTGTCATTCTTATCAATTTTTTATTTTTTTTAAAAAGATAAGAACATATGAAAACTCTATAAAAAATCCCAAAAACATTTCAAAGTCTGTTAACCCCAAAAAAAATTTCTCTGGATTTTCCTTATCATTTTATATATAGTTGCAAGAAACCAAAAGAGTTTGGTTTGTGTCTTTCTTATCTTGTGCATATTGTTCTTTATTTTAAATTTATAAAAATGCAAAATTAAAATCACTATAAAATTGAAAATTCAAAAAAAATAAAAATAACAAAAAAGTATAAAATTAAAAAGAAAAATTCCACAAAAACCGAGGACAGTTTGCCTTTGAGATTCCTACTTTTCTTTTAATTGATTTTCATCGATTATTTTCATAACACTCAAGAGTTTTAGCCTCCCTAAGTTCGATCATGTCTGCTATACAAATAAATAAGTATAAAAAATTTATTTCTCTTCACTATTGACATTTAGTTAATTTTACAGCTTGAGAAGAAAAAATATAATAAAATTGTTTGTTTGTCACAGGATAATTTGGGGATAACGACGACTGTTCGCATCCTAATAAACCAATCCGTGAGGAATCTAGAGCAACATAAGGGTGTGGAAAATATGCATATTGCATCTTCTTTTGGCCATGTCTACAGTTCTAGAAATTAGGTGGAGACTGAAAATGAGCTTGGAACTGCTGTGGTCGACCTCCCTGGACTAGGTGACCGGTCTTTGACCCTTATGGGAACACAAGTGGCCTAATCTTGAGGGATGATGCTAGTTTTGCTCTCAGTAGAACCAGACACTATTCACCTCATGAATGGTAGGTGGAGGTGGAGCATGCTACTAAAAAATGTATGGACCTTCTTGTGTGTACGATAACATCTGTTCTGAATGCTGCGAGACCTGGTAAGGAGTCTGCACATAATAAACATGTTGAACTATGGATGGTCCTCCGATATTGCACTCACAGTCTAACATGCGTTAACTCTACTTACAAGAAGCTCCAGATGCTCATCCATCTTATCTAGGATCTTCATCCTCTTTTTGATCACCTGGGGCTTCTCCAGCTCCTTGGGCTATTTCGCGATTATGTCCACTTTGGATTGGTGATTTTCTATGATGGTAAGATTTGGACTATCCACCCTATCCATTACATGTGACGTTGTCATGCTTACAACCTTTTCGGAAATGGAGGGAGAAGTAACGGGATACTTTTGGAATGCACGGCAAGAAGATGGAGCTATTGAGCTCTCTTCCATCTCATCGAAAATCTGGTATAGTCTATCGTCATCCTTGTTGAAGTGACTACCATCACAAGTGGCATCCATAAGCTTCTTATTTTCATGGTTATAACCTACAAAGAAATTTTGGACAAGGTTCGACTTTGGAATATCGTGATGGGGGTGCTTCTCTGATAAATCTTTGAATCTTTCCCATGCCTCATGAATAGGCGCATGGAACATTTGGGAGAAGTTTGCTATCAACGATTGCATCTACTTGAGACGTCCAAATGGGTAATATTTGCTTATAAAAGTAGACCTCAACTCTTCCCATGTAGTGACAACATTTCCTAAATGATTTACCCAATATAGGGCATTCTCTATCAAGATGAAAGGAAACGTTGTCATCTTCACTACCTCTGACAAGATAATAGGGTAATGAATCGTGGTGCATATGCCATAAAATTTCTGGAGGTATACACATGGTTCTTCATTGATATTTCTGTGGAATATGGAAAGTAGTGTTAATATAGTGGGCTTATGCGCAAAATGCTCAAGAATCACAAGAATTTGACTCCATGTGTCTGTCTGTGCTGCACCTCGATTATAAGATTCCCTAAGTGAGATCTTAGTTACTGGCTCTACACGTTCGTCTTCACCATTCCCACATCTTCCATTATTTCTATCCTCATGTATCTTGTCTTGCCCGTCATGCCTCATGAATCATATCTCTCAATGTAGTTTAAAAGTCAGCATGTCTTGTTAACTAAGCTTGAATGGAGATGGAGGTGAACATGGTAGTATTGACCTCTATCTGCTCAGCCATCGAACCATTTCCTTTAGGTCTCATCAAGTGTGAAGTCTCAATTTTTGCAAGTGTAAACTGTACTGGATTAGTCTTCAAGAGAGATTGAGTCCCAAACTATTGTTCAAGATTAGAGTCAATCTTGAATAACAGATTGATGGATGAGGTGAGGGATGTAGTGCAAAAAGAGGGATACTCATGAAGTGGGTTTCCTCTAGTAGAAGACGACTGGTTTGGATTGTGAAATAAATCAGCAAAATCTGAATGAGAAAGCTCTAATCCGACATGTTCGATATGAAGTGGGGAGATGCGAGAACATGAAAGTCAAACAAAAAGAGAATGAGTAGAAAGCGTGAAGGGAGTGTAAAGATCTTTATTACTTTCAAGCAAACACAACACAAACCCCCAATTCACCAAATGACACAAGTGGAGACAGTAAGAGTTCGGTCGTTTATCTTTTCAATTTTATTTGGTGATAAATGCAATATTTGAATGAGTTAGCAAGTTGTTAGGTGCATGTATTTCCATTAATACTGGTTGGAATTTTTACGACCAGTTGCATCCACTTTCGGCCAATATCTGGTAAGTACAGATCGTAAAACGACTGCATGTTAAATAAGGACGGAGCCATATACAATGTCCTTTAAACCACCTACTCTTTTAAGGAAATATGAACATTAAATGGCTATATGTGTTCCCTTACTAAGAAGTAGCTAATTACTTTGTTATAATCAATAGTGTGAATGAAAATCTAGGCATGACTCTATCCTAGTGTACGTCTTTCGCTCTGTCTACAAATAAATTCAACAACGACGGGTTACGATCCCCAAAAAATGATGATTGTCCTCAATTAATCACCTACCAAGTTTTCCAATTTTCGTTTTAGATTATATGAGCGAAAACAAGGAAGGAAGTTGAAAATGCTAATGCACGATAAAATTCAATGATGCATACATGAGTTAAGAGATGCAAACATTGTCACCAACACTCTACATGTTGGTTGATCTGTGCAGAATTTAAATAAAAAACTAAACTAGCATAAAAATGCACGTAAACCATCCTAGCAATAATTTCTACTAGCGATCAAGAAGCTATCAATTTGACTAAGTTCGAAATACGCTTTACACTATAGGTGCAAAAATTCTTATTTCCGCCTTTGCACCTAATTAACTACATATCTCAAGCAATTTAATAAAGCACATCACCCCCGCTCAAGCACATAAAACCGAGTGCAACAAAGAAAAAGAACAATGAAAACAAAATCGTTGAGGTCCCCCAATTACACCAGCACTCGGTGCAACGGACCCCACACACAAGGTATGAAGTGCCATTTTTACAAGTATTTTGAATGATTACAATGCTAAAATAAGAAGAAAATTCTACGTGGAGTTGCTCCAAATAATTAGTCTCCTTAAATTCTTTTTCTCCTCCTCCTACGCTCTCCTACAGCTCGGTGAAAAATCAAGCTGCCTCCTCTTCACTTAGTTACGCCAGCACTCCAAAGAATGTCACCCTCGCTCGTCAGGCCTTCAAAGAAAGAATAATGTAAGAGATGTTGTTATCTAGATATGTGCAAAAACAATGGGAATAAATACAGTGCATATGAAAAATGAGATGACTGAATGAAGATATAGACAAGAAATAAGAGAAATAAAATCAAGTATCTATAATCAAGAACAGTAGGTCATGAGAAAAACCAAATGGTGCCATTTTGTTGAACAACAAAACTCAGGGTTTATATTTCAAAAAGTATTCACAATAGAAAATGTTATCGTCGCAATCCGAAGAGGCATCAAACATAAACTCTTTAAATATCAATAAGAAATCAGTTAAGAAAATGTAGGTATATAATTTGTTATTTAATTTACATGTATAACTAACGGGATCGAACTCAGGGAGGATACAAAAATCCCGAGGGTTATTCTATGCAATGAATAATCAATGAAAGAAGAAAGGGTTTTCTATGCACACTAAGCTTGTTTGTTGTGTTTTTGAATTTTGAAGACCTTCAAACCATGACTCGTAACCATGATCTACACAACGAAGAGAAGACATCTCTTGCGATTAGACTTGCTCTATAATGACCTTGCATAAACCCGTCAAAATATTGCTAACTATAGCTACACAACTTGAGTTTGACATCTTCAAGATGGAAGTCAATATTGCATTTCTTCATGAATACCTCTCTATGGATATTCACATGAAGTAGCCCTAGGGTTTCATGGTCGAGGAAAGCAAGATGTGAAAGTAAAAGAACTTCATCTATGGACTAAAATGCACTTCTTGTAGTTAAAACATCATATTTGATGAAATTATAAAGGTTATGATTACATACAAAATCATGGTGGAACATATGAACCTTGGTGAGAGTGTCACTGTGTTCATCGTAATAAATGTATAAGGTATCCCAATCATTTGGAATGAAATAATGATAATATAGATGATTTATTGAATGGTTATTCCATAGTTTGGGATATGATCTCAAGGAAACATCTTATATCTTAGTTCTGAAGTTGTTCAAAAGCAATGAGAAAAGTGTATTGGGATCGTTACATTAGTGGTGCACCTTGGACATGTTCCATTTTATGAAAAATTATAAGAAATGCTTCTTTTCCACAAGATTTGGTACTGCCATGTCTAAAGGGATAGCACCTCGAGGAGTTGAGGAAGTGATGCTAAAACACTTGCCCTCATGCATCAATTATAGAAGCTAGGTGTTTGCAAAATGTGTACAAGAGTTAAATATTTACCATGCAGTGGGAGTAGTAAGCTGTTACTAATCCTACTATGGAAATAAAACACTTGGTTGCAGTAATAACAATATCTTCAAAGACGACAAGACTTTTAGAGATAGTGATCTTTAAGTCTTATGTTCAAGAGCTTAAGACTTTATTGATATAGATCTAAAAAGGGTCTTAAATGTGGATGTCTTAGGAGATTGAGATCTCCAGGAATAAGGGTATTGTTATAGGTATAATGGAAAATACATAATGGTTATAATAACTATTAAGTGGTAGTGTCGAGGACACTATAACTAACAATGTTGAGTATTTGTTGCATAAGATGCAACATTCGCGCTGAATGTGAGCACTGTTATTGAGGGATATGCAAGTGTCGTAAAAGGATTTGGCATAGTCTCTTGGGAACATAGTGACTAATAAGCCTATGCAGCTATATTTAATATCCTATGATTGTCATATCAATATATGTTTAAAGACTAGCCCATTAATGGCTCTTTGGACTAGTGGGAGATTGTTGGACATGCGATCCTAGGACGAGCTATTATGCAATAAATGTTAGTCTGAATATCATCCCCTAATATGAAATGAAGTACTATTAATTTTCATAATAGGTCCCATGGTACAACTAGGGTCATGTATCATGTCCATATAAATGATCAAAAAGTTGTTGATTCAATTATTCAATCATAGAGGATGGTGCTTGGATGAATATCTAGAGACTTAGATTGAGGGTTCATCGAACAACGTCCGATGATTATTGAGAGATGATTTCCAACACTAGAAGGAGATTACATTCCTTTCTCCCAAGGTTGATATCTGACCGACCTCTTGATGAAGGTCCTCTACATAGGAATATTGATTCAGTGATGTCACATTAGTTAGGTCAAAGAGTTGACTTATCGAGATCGAGATAACAAAGACCTATATTATATGCTTTCACGATATAGGCTCTCATCCTAAGACCGAAGACAAATGTGTTACTATATGTCTGAGTATGCACATTTTGCAGACCAATAAGTTGATGGCCTAACTAAGGTCTGTACACCTGCACGCCACTGTAAATTCAAGGTCGTATGAGTATTATGATCTCTCAAAGGGATGATATAGGTTCATTGTTGAATCAAAAGATACGAGCTCACTCATGAGATATTGGGATGAATCAAATTCCGAGCATGGTCATCTCGCATTGGAAGATTGATTGAATTTGTAGGTTTGATATATGTTTTTCAGAATGTATATGATCAACATCGAGGTGTGACATATGCTTTTGGAAAGAATATGATCGATACCAACTCCCAATCGAATGAGAACCTTAATTATCAAACCCTGAAGAAGACATATTGAATAGATCTAATACTTCAGGTTTATTCTTGGTCTTCCAATATGCATAATGTACATGTGTTAGGAATACTTGAGGGTGATATGATCATAAACGGTTTTATGACCATGATACTTCCATTCTTAGGGAGTGACGAAATGGGTCTGCATTTTAGTGACTCCTCTTTGTAAAGAAGTTATATGATCTTTGTCTAAAGGTTGGACATTGAACAGAATGTGATTCAGATGCAATGAGAAGATTTGATTTGCGGTCTTGATTTAACTAAGCATCTATGAGATGTTCGCAGGATCTGGATTTGAGATGTGATCGCCATGTCCTTATCTCTAAGTATCCTTGAAGAAAGCACATTATCCTTAAAAGAGTTCATGGAATATTTCATTGTTGATATCATATATATATATATATATATGAGCATTGACAAAATTCATAATTAAATGTGATTTAGTTATCATGAATTATATGAATTTGATTCATTATATAAGGAGAGATATCAGAGATAATTAAATGTGATTTAATTATCAATGATATGAATAATGTGAATGTGATTCATATTATTTGGGCACGTCAAAATGGAGATCCAAGTTGATTAAATTTGATTTAATTATCATGGATATAATTAATGTGAAAAGCATTGTCAATATTAATAAGATATATTATAAATGTGATTTATAAAATATTAGAGATAGCATATTGAAATTTATATTTTTGATTAATTATTAGTGTGAATTGGATTCACATTGAATAATTATTTGAAAATATAATTTACATTCAATTTTGGGTTGTGAATGTGATTCACAATTATTCAGTTGCATGAATGAATTATTCACATAAAATAGAGAAAAAGAGAGCCACCTTAATGGGTTGTGGATGACCTCCCGTGAATTGTTCAAGAGTGGCCCTCCCTATTTTAGGGGTTGTCTCTCTCTATCTCTCTTTATACTATTATCTAAATTGATCTAATTAAATAAACTTATGTTGATGATAATTCAATGTATATTTAATTTAATTGGAATTTTTTATTGGTGTGTTTTCACAACAAGATCATGGCCATTTAAAGAAACACAAATCAATTCATCCATTGATTTTGTGTTGTCCATGTATTGAGATCCGTGGATCCCAAAATAGAATATAAGAAGAGTCACCCCTTGATCTTCAAGTTACATCATCAATAATCTCTCTCTCTCTCTCTCTCATTCTCTAAATACTAAGACTCTCTCTCTCTCATTGTGGCCGTCCACCATGGAGCCCTTGAAAAAGTCACCATCATCGCAGCACCATCATTTTGCTACTAATTGTTTGCTTGTGGATCCCCATCTCCTTTGGTTTGCCTCGCTCGTAAAGAAAACATTGGATATAATGTGACAAGATTAGGACATTCTTTTCTTGGATCATGAACATGGATTGTGAGGAGCACACATCTCATCAACTCGCTTGCAAGCGTCTCTTCCGTCAGTTCAGACTTGAGATAGGAGATCTAATCTTGTAGATACTCAATCACAACCATGCTTCAAGAGGTAATCAATCCCAATACCTATTTGTGGTATAGATGAAACAATCCGATAAGTTTTCTTGGATAATGCGGATTCATTTTTATTTTAAATTCCACTGCCGAGAGCATCTGGTGTGACTAGTCGCTCTCGATCGCATTTGATGCGATCCCTGCACTTCCATGATGCGCTTAAGATTTTTCCCATATCCTTCACAAGCGAGGTCGGGTTTTATTTGATGATCGGAGCTCCTCCGATCGTGCTGGTCAGATGTTGAAGGTTAGTACCAGATTTAGGTAATTCAAATGAAATCAAAGTGAAAGAAAAAGAATAAAAAAATAGAATACCTTAGTTACCTACGTAATTGAAGAGAAGGGTAGAATCGCCTCAATATGTTGTTGGTGACAGAGAGGTAGAAACGAGGCGGATGGCTCTAAAGATGTGGTTGGATCACGTTCAACAAATTCTCACCCATACTCTTGATCTTGGGGAGCGATATCTATTACATACGACTAACTCCAGAACTCAATCTCTATGAGGAAGACAGCTAAGGGACAGATAAAGAGCTTGTTGGAGGTAGAGGGGTCTTACATATGGACTCAAGCCTGACGACTTTTAAGTTTAAAAAATGGTCAAAATAGGTGGCACGGTCAGAATACAAGGTGGAAGCAAGATCAACGGGAGGGTGGCAATGACTGGGGAGTTGAGCTTGGACAACAGACACGGGTTTGGCCAATCGGCATGAGCCGCAGATGCAGACGAAATTGGGAAAATGTCAAAATAGTAAATAAAAACTAGATAAATGAATTAACAATAGAAAATGTATTTATCTAATTACATAATGTAAATAAAAATGTTAAGAATAAACAAAAGTTAATTTAGTGATTTCTAATTAATTAAATATCATTTATACAAGGGTTATAATAAATAAAAGGTATTATTTATATATTTATCTACCAATATATACAATACATATATTTTTAATTAACTATTTGTACTAATATATACATAATTAAATATTCCATTTATTTACAATATTTTACAATCATTTTAATGATATTTTTATTAGATTTTTAAGAGTTAATTAATTAGGTGTATAAAATAGGTGTATGTACGATATATACATGGTGACACATATACAATATATACATGATTTTATTTTATTGGTTTTGTGTCTTTAGATTTGTATTTTATATAAGTTAAATATAATATTTTGCAATTAGTTACAAATACATTATTTACAAAATATGCACAAGAAAGTAAATAATTAAATATTATGCGTAGTGTATATAGGCATAATGTACAATAATGCCCCAATTGGGCAAATTTCACACCTTAACTTTGAATTTTACGAAAGCACCCCCATTTCAATAATAGTTTAATCTCGAGAACAATGAAATTGAGTTTGATGAATTTGGAGTTCAGATGGACAATATATTGATTTTGCAATTTTAAACTTTATGGCTTTTGGAGAGTGACGTTATCTACACAATATATATAAGTTTTTCTTGAAATTTTTTTATTTACAAGAGAATTTTATTCACAAATTTCAAGAAGAAATAATTGTTACTTATAAAAGTTTGTTACGAATATATTAGCAATGGAGTCTATAATGTTGTACAAGCTATGAATATATACATGTTACAATGAATTTCCTTTATTTTTTGGTAATTAGTCCTTATCTCCTCATACTCCCTTACTTATCGATCATGAAATGCCTTGTCCTTCTCTTGGGGATTGATTTAGCATATATCTAATGCATATATACAATGTTATGTTTTAACTTTATTTATTTATTTATTCAATTTAGGTTAAAAGAGTGATAAATATACAATATTTACACGAGTTAAAGTTAGTAAAAGAATGAAATTAGTGATATTTACACGTGTTTATAAGGGATTTTAAGATATAATAAATGTATAAATATGATGAAATGTGTATTCATCACCCATCTATGCTTTACATTTGCGTGTACCTTAGCAAACGCTTATTAGAAAGAATAAGAGAATAATAGAAAAAGAAAACAATAAAGGAAAAACAAATAACTTAGAACAATATTGAGTATTAAGCTTATCTTCATAAACGGATTTAAAACCTAACAGCCCGCAATTTCCACAGGACTCCTATTTAAGTTGCCTCAACAATCAGGTCAGAACAAGTCTACATACACAAATTCTTATATATGAATTTTTTACTTGTACAGAGCAAGTGAAATATAGCTCCTCACCTCAAAAGTGACAAACAACCTCTCTCCACAATCTAACTCTAGTCCCATAGTCTAGAAACTCATTTCTTGAGGAGCGGGGATATTTCCTTCTAAGTTCATGTGCAACAAGCTCAAGAAGAGAAGGAGAACATAATGGACAGTAGCCAGTGCAACTACCTATCCTTGGATGCATGACAAGTGTAGCCAAGTCATGCAGTTGCAAGTCCATAATGATTTGAGTTTGAAGCTCATCCTTGCTTATTGACTATACACTTTAGCAACCATTTTATTTTCATTCAATCCGGCTCACTTTTTTGTAGTTTCTTTTCATTTTTTTTAAATATATACAAGGGTTCAGCATGTACACAAGGAGTTTTTCTTCTTGAGACAATAGACTTTCCTTCTTTTGAATCTTTTAAGCATTATTGCAACCCACAACATCCAGTCTTTAGACCTCAATGCTACTAGACCAGGTTTAGATACACTACCATCCCTAGAGGAGAACGAATGTTTCCACTTCTTGTTACACGCATGTGTGCTACCCCAAACCAAAGGATTTTTCTCCTTCACCACCTCTTCCACGAAGAGCTACATGTAGAGTGCTTATCCAAGTTAAGGCACTATCTAGAAGAATCATGCATGTGTCGCAAAATATTCTGCATAGACTAACCAAGATGACATGTAAACATAGTCTTGTAAACTCATAGAATTATGTTGCTATAACTTGAAAAGTCTCAACTCCAGTTCTTATAAGGTTCCTCTAAAACTAAGTCGATTAAGGTTACCAAGCTCCATTCTTATATTTTATTCGAGTATAGTTAAATGTCCATACTATTATGAAAATGCACGTGGAAATATAAAAGATATGTACAAAAATTCATTTTTTGAAAGAAATAAAAGGAAAATCTTTTCGAAAAAGTTTTCAAAGGGGTTTTGATATTTTATGGATTTTAAGCATTTTTTAGAATGCAAAGGTTCTAGTAAAGTACTAAATATGTACAAGTATATAAAAGGACTATACAACAATTACAAGAGGATTTTAGATACAAGTTTTTTATAGATGAATTTTATATACAATAAAGATTTTTATTTACAAGAGCATAAAGAATTAAGGATTTTATACACTCGTCAATTTTACGAATATATATCCCATAATTTATAATTATGATAGTCATTATTAATAAAAGTACTAGTTTTGGATAAAGTATATATACAACATATACACCACTCTCTATACATAACTTGAATTGTGTCCTCATAGTTATCAAAGAGCTATAAAGGAAGACGTAACTCATGCTAAGTCTATGAAAGTGAAAAGAATCATATCCATCAATGACTCAAAGGACAAACGAAAATATTATAAGTCAGTTATCCCCCTGTACATAGAACCAAATAGTCCTAAGTATAGAAGACTATATAATAAGGGAGCACCGAAGATGCGAATGAACAAACTCAACAACTCGACTCGCCCCCCCCCCAATACTTAGGTTAAAATATCACTAAGTATAGAAAAAGAATATAAACAAGTTGAAAAACAAGCGAGTGATCAAAAGAAAGAAAAGAAAAATAAAAACATGAAAAGATGATATGAACGACATCACTCCCTTTACTTAGGGTAAAGGATTCCCTAGTATAAGACAACAAGAGTGATAAAACTTGACGAATATTAACAACTCAAATCATTTACCTCCCTTATACTTAGGATAGATAAAATTCTATGTATAACGCACACACACACACACATACCAAAAAAGAGGTGAACGCTAAAAATGAAAGAAAGAATAAAATATACGGGTATATATAAGATATAATGAGTTCATGTATCAGACGTAGAAGATATCAAAGAAAAATCATCTGATACCACATATATAGAGTCAACCATAGGAAAGAATGTATCATGATCTAGATATGTCTTCATCAACTATTCATTCACAACTAACGGTTGATAATACCAATATTTTCACAAACAACTCTCATAATAAATGGTCCACACCAATTTCTTTTCAATCTTCCTGAATATAACTTTAAGTTGGCATAAAACAACCAAACAATCTGATCATGGGAGAAGGTCTTTCTTCTAATGTGTCTATCCTGCAATCACTTGATTTTCTCCTAATACAAGAGTGAGTTGTCGTATGCAAAAAATCAGAATTATGCAATCTCTTCAAATCCAACTTATTTGCTTTTTCATGTTTTCTCATAATCGAGATTGCATACAAGGAGTGCCCATAAAGATTTGTGAATTAATTCTACTAGCAGGTGGCAAGGCTTTCCATAATCTAATCTTTAGGGAGATATACCCAATGGAGCCTTGTACGTCGTTCGATAACCCATAGAACTTAGTCGAGAATCTACGACCATTTATTTCTATCTGGACTTATAAGATTTTGCAATATTCTATTAATTTCATTATTTGAAATCTCAACTAAGACTTTAGTGTGTAGTATGTAGGGAGACAAAACCATGCGTGCAATGGTGTACTCGGCATCTTTACTTCTCTATTAATGAAATGGCTTTCCCCAACTGAAATAAATAACTTTGGGAATGCAAACTACAAAACATAGTGTCCATGAGAACCGAAGACACTATGACTATCAACATTTTTGGTGGGGATATCGTCCACCCATAGACTAACATAATCCACGACAAGAAGGATGTACCGCAATCCTTGACTGATAGAAAATTGACCAATGAAGTCTATGCCCCAAGCATTAAAAACACCAGAAATCTGTATATATCTCAGGGGCATGGTATCTCTGGAACGAATGGATCCTACCAAGTCTGACAGTCATTAGAACCTCGAATATACTCTATAGCAAACATAAATAATGTTGGACACTATAGATCACCTAGTAAAATCTTTGTTGTCATGTGGTTTTCCAAATGATGCCCACCAGATTCTAATTTGTGACAGTGATCAATTACATTGTTGTATTCCACCTAAGGAATGCACCTTCTCCAGATACATATCACACCCTTACGAAATAAGTATGGAACTTCCCATTGGCCAAAATGTATCTCAGACAGAAATCAGTCTACCTTGTGTTTCGACCAATCTTGTGGAACTTTCTTAGAGTCAAGATAGTTCACAATATCAACATACCATAGGAAGTTGTCCACAGATAAAATGTTCTCATCTGGAAAGGTCTCTTCCATAGGAATCATGCTGTACTCAAAAATCTTTGCATATGTAATACAAGAAAGGTGAACTGCCACAACATTTTTCACTCCAGTTTTATCTTGAATATCTAAATCAAATTTTTGGAGAGGAGGTATCCATGTATACAATTCCTGGATAAGGCATGGTTTGACATCCTTGTTTTCCTATAAGTACTTTGGTAGTTTGATCTGTGTACACAATAACATATGAATCAAGGAGGTAGGATATAAACTTCTCTAATCCAAACACAACGACTAACATCTCCTTCTTTGTGACTATGTCATTTCATTGCGCTTCTTCCGGAGTCTGGCTCGCATAATGTATAGAAAATGGTATCCCCATCCCTTCTCTACCCTAAAACAGCCCCAACTGCAAAATCAAATGTGTTTGTCATGACCTCAAAGGCGAGGGACCAATCAGGTGGATGTACGAGAGGAGCACCAGTAACCATTATATTCATATGATGAAATGTAAGAAAGACTTTCTCACCAACAACAAAATCACTCTCCATGCACAGAAGATCAATCAAATGTTTGGCGATATCTTGTTGATGACCTTAATGAATCGCCTACATAATCCAATGTGTCTCAGAAATAACCTCAATTACTTTAATTTCTGCAGTGGCTCTATCTTGGATAACACTTCAATCTTAGTCGAGTTAACCTCCATACCATGTTTCAAGATGACATGGCCTAATGCAATCCCATTAGTCACCATAAAGTGAATCTTCTTCCACGAGTGCACTAGGTTTGCCCTATAGCAATGGTGAATGACTTGATATAAAAGACCTAGACCTGTGTCAAAACTATCCTTAAAGACCAAGACATTATCCATGAAGACCTCTATAATACTACCAACCATGTTGACAAACGACCAACATACACCTTTGAAATGTAGAGGGGGTATTACAGAATCCGAATTGCATTCGTCTAAAGGAGTAGGTGTCAAAATAAATAAGTGAAAGTAGTTCTCTCCTGATACTCAGGATAGATAGCAACATGGTTATACCCTCAGTACCCATCCATGAAAGAAGAGAACTCGTTACCTACTAACCTCTTAATAATCTAATGAATAAAGGGCAATGAAAAGTGATCCTTCTTGGGGGGTGAATTCATGTTCCGGTAATCTACACAGACACGTCATGATGTAGCTTCACGGGTCAGCATCCCCCTATCATGGTCATTCTTTATGATTGTAATCATGGATTTCTTCAGGACCACATGCAAAGGAAGGAACCACTTGGAATCTGAAATGGGATAAATAAAGCCAGCGTCACACCATTTCCTCATCTCTTTCTTGTCAACCTTCCTTAGGTTCGTATTAAGCCGATGATGACACTCGTGGGGGGGGGTTTACAATAATCCTCCAAGTAGATATGATGTGAGAACAAAGCTGGACTAATCCCACCGAGATTTGAAATATTCCAACCAATGGCCTTGCGATTTTTCTCAAGAACCTTTTTGCACGCGAGATTCTTGTTCATCGGTCAACTATGAGATGAGGATGACTAGAAATAATCGGGGGAGACCTATAAGGAAGGCATACTTCAACATTGATGGTAAAGAATTGAGCTCGGGTGGGGTCTAAATCATTTCTATGACGAACTCTGTAATTGCATTGGTAGAATGTATATGATCTGTAATCTATGTAATATCCATTGTGGCTATTATTGGTTCAGCAACTGAAACCTTATAAAGATCTGCAACGAATGATCTCTTCTCAGAAAGGATCAGCTCATCAGGATGTTTTATAATCTCATCAACAAAGGGATCGGATATCTCAGTAATAGTATCATAAAGATTTCTTTCATCAGTGCATAAGTAAAAAAATCAGAAAGTGGCTCAGATATCTTAGCTGGAAGTGTATCAAGAATAATATCAAAATGATGTGTCAAAGTAATAACAGAAGGTACCTCCAATCTCTCCGACTGATCCTAATAAATGTACTCTAAGTTTGTGAGAAGTTTCCTATAAACGATCGCATCTGGTTGAGATGTCCAAGTGGGTAATATTTGCTTATAAAAGCAGACCTCAACTCTTCCCATGTAGTGAAAACTTTTCCTAAATGATTGACCCAATATTGGGCATTGTCCATCAAGCTGAAAGGAAATGTCGTCATCTTGACTACCTCTGATTGGGTGTTAGGGTAATGGATCGTGTTGCATGTGCAACCATATTTTTGGAGGTATACATATGGTTCTTCATTTATATTTCTGTGGAATATGGGAAAAAGTGGTAATATAGTGGGTTTATGCTCGTAAAGCCCGAGAATCACAGGAATTTGAATCGATGTGTTTGTTTGTATTACTCCTTGATTAAAAGATTCCATAAGTGAGAGCATAGCCACTAGATCTACATGTTCATCTTCCCCATTCCAACCTCTTACATCGTTTCTATCCTTCTCTCTCTTGTGTTCTCTATCATGCCTCATCTCAAGACTCATATCTTTCCGTGTCTCTCAGTGCAGTTTAAAAGTCAGCATGTTCTGTTAACATCCATCTTTCCATGTCATGATCTACAGAAGCTTCATTGTATGAATTCAGATCATTGTTAGTCCTAACTAGCAGAAGGAATCCATCCTCAAACTTATTTTAAGATGTATGAGTGTTTCATCTTTAACTATCCGTTGAGTTTATGATTTTAGGATCATCGTTATCTTCTCAAGATTCAATGAGATCTTTAAATACATTTTTTATTGATTCTCAAGAGAGTCCTCCTTTAAGAATTATGTCTTTAGAGATGAGATATTCAATGATTGTCAAGTTCCTAAAGTAGGTATCCAATAATATCCTTTATAATCCTAGTGAAGTAACACTCTCTGATGTTCGATTCCTACTTACTTGCATCCATGACATGATCATGGACCAACCAAACCTAAATCCTCACGTCTCCAATACTAGGCTAGGTTCCAAACCATACCTTACAAGGTTGTTCAGATTTAGATTTGTATGGAATATTATTAGGTGTATATATATAGTAGTCTCTACTATATATATACATGAAAACTAACATGTAATTATGTTAATATTCATCATTCATGAAATCACGTCACACATGATCCAATTGTATCTTCCTACAACTCTATTGTGTTTAGGTGCACATGGAGGATTGAGAAAGGAATGATATTCCTTACTCTATAAGGTATTCCACTAATTCATCTAATAGGTACTGACTACCTAGATTAGATCAAATGCATTTTCATCTTGCTTCGAACTTTGAATCTTTGAACATTTCAAAGGTTTCTAAGGTGAAGGGAAGAAAACTCATCTCCCAAAAGTCATCGAATGATATCACATATCATCAATGTTTATAATGATATAGATGATCCACATACGTGAATATATATGAGATCTCGAATACCTTGGCATCTTACACCATTCCCATATAAGGGAGGAATGGACATTTTGACTTTGAATCTCTATTCGTAAATATGTATGTTTTGAACCTTTAGATAATCTAAAGCTCAATATCTTTCTAGTTTATATCAATAGGCATATGTCCAAGACTCGATGCTAGATCTTGTCAAATGATGTTCATCCACTTATTGATGTTATAAGGTTTAATTTTCGGTATTTTTAAATGTTAGTGAACCATTCAATGATCTTGTAATTAAGTAGAGTGCTCTAGATGTTAGATTACTATATGAAATATATCCATCAGAACTCTTAACGATTGGTCTATTTCGGCATGCATGTTTATACCCAACAATTAGAAATAATCATTGAATGTATTCCAATATCCAGATCATAGAGATATTCTCTATGACTAAGGGCTCTCCGACTAAAATGATGAAGTCTATATATCCAATAGAGATTGTTGCAAGAATTGTATCAAAATCCTTATGGTTGACTATAAAACCTTACGATCAAAATTTATAGTCTTCTAAAACATATGTAACCAATCGTAAGTGTTATTAGAAAAGTAAGTCAATTTCAATGATTAAATGCAAATGATTTCGATGCACTATCCGAGTCATTCTCAAAGGATTTTAGATATTCTAAATAGTCATACTATCAGTACATCGGCTTATTGTAGTATTGGCATTCATCCAACTTTTTGGATGTCATATGGAAGTCATAGAAGTAAAATCAAATCTTTGACTTTCCTTCTTGCTTTAATCAGATCCTTGCTTCCATTGTTCTTCCATCATCTATAAACAACCAATGCTTTAGATGAAGGACCTCTAACGATGAACTCAAACGATTTCAATATAAGGGTATATCAACATTTATACATGCTTCATCAAATTCATACAATATGAAATGTATGAAGCATCATGAATGACTTGAGTATAGATAGTAGAAAGATGGCACTCATTGTATCTACATTCATCTAGACTTTTAAATATCTTGGTTCAGTTAGGTACTCAAACATTTACGTGCATAATATCTTATAGAGCCACCATTCCGCATGATGCATTGAACCATGTCATTCATGATAAAATATTGAGAGTGCATATGCATGCCAAAACATCTTAGATTTTGTTGGGATTTTAGATAATTATGATCATCAACGACATGATACTTCCAAAGCATATTCGATGAGATATGAATACCATATAGACACACAAACCTAGGTTTTTGTCCTATTGTATATTTAATTGTCATCCTAATTATTTTGAGGAAGCTTGCACATTGCTACCACATACAATATATGTCCAACTACAAATACAATATCTTGATCAGGGACCCAATACATGATAATTTACTAGTTATTATTGAATATAGAATTGTGTGGGCTTGATGAGGATTATCTTCAATATTATATATATATATATATTACTTTGATTTAGGAATTTTTATATCAAAGTAATCTTGCCGTGTAAAAACTTAAAGTTCATTCCAATCATCACTATCGATGTAAGAGATAAACTTACCATTATATCTCAAGCATCTGAGATCTCCTTTCTTATATTTGTTGCATCCCAATAGTATGTTGACTTACAACTCCGATTAAAAGAAGCAGGAAATCATTCTGCCTTCCACGTCCAACTTCCATTCCCAATTCGTTCTTTAACACCTGAGCCCACAACCCCCAAGGTGATGGTGACCCATCATTAATTGAACCAACCATCAATATGACTAGAACTCTCTAGGTATATTCAAATATAGAGCCAATAATATGAGGACTTGATATTTGGGTCCCCTATGCGAATGAAAATACTATTTCGAGAAGCCAAGAGCCCGATCTAGATGCACTTGTATGTAGGAGCTGTCTCCTGCATACAATCCCTGGTGAAGTATCCCTTCGCCTTGATGGAAAACTATCGATGTCACCTATGTGATCCTCCATATCATGTTGAACTTCTAAATAATTATTATGAATCAATTCACATAATCAATTATTCCAAGCAAAATACTACTGTATTCATAATCGAATGTTTAATTGGATATAATTAATTTAATCATATTGAATCAAATATAAATACAATCAATCAACCAACAAACATTCGATTATTACTTGAGGATGGTATAATCTCAACATCGATATTATTGAAATTTTAATAATTAAAAAAATTCATTATGATCGCTTTAGGCATTATCCATTCTCCACCCGTTGTCATGGCCATTACTGACAATAATGGGATAGACCACTCATAGAGCAACCTGCTACCCTAATGATGCAAACGAACGAATACGAATGCGAATTCAGGTCATATCATAACCGTATCCATATTATTTACGAATACGAATACGAATACGAATGTTAGACGAATGTAAAAATCAAGATCCATATCCTCAAAATACGAATACGAATACGAAACGAATCTTTTACGAACGAATACGAATATACAAACGAATGTTAACTTTAACATGAATATTAAATTACAAATCAAAATGTACCTAGATTATTTGGTGACCACTTCCGCATAACTTCCATCTTTTGTTTAACCACATTCCATGATTCAAACAAGCAGCATATGTTGTATAAAATCTACATATATACCATAATGTAAGAGATCCTCTTATGCAATCACAAAAGAAAATGGTAGAATGGAAAGAACATTAGAAGATTAAAATGATATACCATATCGGCTGCAGTTGCGAGGGAGGGCGAGGGAGAGGAGATGGCCGACGCGGGGGTGGGGCTGGCGGCAGGGGGGGCTGTAAGGGGGAGGCGGTGGTCGGCATGGGGAGGTGGGGAGGCGAAGGGCACGAGGGGTTGCAGGGGGAGGGGGACGCATGGGGAGGCGGTGGTCGGCAGGGGAGGCGGGGAGGTGAAGGGCGGAGGGGGCGGAGGGAGCAAGGGCACGCGGGGCGGCAGGGGGTGGCAGAAGGTGCAGGGGGTGGCGGGGACGGAGGACGCAGAGGAAGGCAAGGCTACATGGGGAGGTGGCGAGGGAGGCTGAGGGCGCCGGGGAGTTGGTGGACGGTAGACTGCATGAGGAGGAGGTCAGGGGGCGTGGGTGGCGGCATGGGGGGGAGAGGGCGTGGGGGCGGGGGGAAGGGGGCGTCGGGGTTGGGGAATGGGGAGGGGATTTGGGGGGGATATTAACCCTAATTTTAATTTTTATAGAAAATATAATACGAATATTCGTATTCGTATTCGTATTCGTTTGTTTTTTCGTATTCGTATTCGTATTCGTATTCGCATTCGTTAACTCAAGATTCGTATTCGTATTCGTATCCGCAAAAAATTCGTTTCCAATATTCGTATTCATATTCGTATTCGCCTGTTTTAGGAAAACAATATCCATATCCTCTTTAAAACGAATACGGATACGAACGGATACGAATATAACCGCATCCGTTTGAGAAGATGGTTGTAACTTATTTGTTTGGGAGGGATTGGTTTAATCCGAAGTTGTCAATATTTATACTGATCAACCACATGGTTGCATGATTAGTTTGCCAAACTTCGGATTAAACTAACGAAAAATCATGCAAAACATGGTTGCATGAGCAAAATTAGTTTGCACAACCAATAATGCCCAAGTAATTTTGGATGTAAGGATCATATCCTAAACCTCTAGACTAGCTCTAATACCACTTGAAGGATACGAGAAGATCTTTAAGTGCCTCATGGAAGTGTGATGATCGCATTATATATGATTGAGAGTGATTAGTCATACTAGTTGCTTGGGGTAATGGAAGTTAAAAAATTTTGAACGATGAAACCACATGATCCAAGAACACTTATGGAGTCATTTCATCTGAACCAAAAACAAGTATTTGGTTTAACTCTGGAGTTGCGATCGCATCTCTAAACTAAGAAACCTCCTGTCTCAAGTCCGATCCAACGGACGAGACGCTTACGATCACGTTGATGAAACATGCACTCCTCGCAATCCATGTTGATGATCGAAGCGACGAACCTCCTGATCTCCTCTCATGAGATCTAATGTCTTCTTCACTATCCAGGAGCACCAAAGAAGATGGAGATCCGCGAGTAGTCAATCCAACTGCACAATGGTGTCGCGATTACTACATCCCTTTTTAGGGATCCATGATGGACAACCACAACGAGAGAGAAAGAGCGAGACATGATGTGTAAAAAGATAGAGGGAGATGGAAAGAGTTTAGTTCCACTTTGAATTATTTGTGTATTCTCTTAAAGGCAAGGGTTACCCTTCTTTTTATACTGGTTGGAGGCACATGGATCTCAATCCATGTGCTTTCTAAATGTACGTTGTAGATTAAAAGATTATTAATCGATGGCCACAATTATTTCTCAAAAAAAAACAACAACAACTAGTTTAAAACAAATTAGTTATACCCTTTTCAAGGTAATGATACATTCATGTTAAATTTAATCAATTTACAATGATAATGTAGAAGACTATTTTCTTTAAAAAATATACGGTGGACATCCCCCTCTGACATGTCAAGGTGGACAATCACCAAAAAATATATAAATTCTCCTTTTTTATCTTTATATATTAATTATTATGCAATAACAACTATTGTATTTATCTTCACAAAAATAATTCTAAATTAAATTTGTAAAAACATCAATCATGCATTTTCCAAATATGAATGATATTCGTATATACTACGTAATAAGTAAATTAGATTTAGAATAATTTGTTTATTGTGAATCCCATTCACAACAACGTATAATTGTAAATTCTATTTGTAATTAAATCTCTCATTCATATTATAAATCATATTAATAATATCCATGTTTTTATGGATAGTGATATCCTCATTAATCATACCCTTGATAATTAAATAATATTTAGTGATCTTGGTCACCTATTCTCATGTGCTTAAAGAACAAGAATCACATTCACATTATTCACATCTTTGATAACTAAATTGCATTTAATTATCTTAGGTAAATCTTCTTATATGGCCAATAAATAATAATAGTGCTCATATTCATGACTACTAAATCACATTTAATTATCAATATCTCAATGCTCATGTACAGAATTCAACGGTGGAATTATTCTTGAATTCTTTCATGAACAATGTGCTTTCTCTATGGAAGGTTGGAGATAAGAACATGGTGATTCTATGTTCCACGTATAGTGACTTGGATATTGAGATCAGATCTCAAATCCTTATCTTGAGGACCTCCCATAGATGTTTGATTAAATCAAAGCCCTAAATCTAATATTCTCATTGCATATAAATCACATTCAGATCAGTGTCCAATATTTCGACTAAGATCAGATAACTTCTCAACGAGAGGAGTCATTTAAATCCTGACTTGTTTCATAAATCCCTCAGAAACTAAGCGTCGTGGCTATACAACGGTTTATGATGACATCACCCATAGGTATTTCTAATACCTGTACAACCTGCATATTAGAAGAACTAGAATAAACCTGCAATTTTTTTTCCTTTTAGATTTTCTTCTTCAGGGTTTTATCAGTAAGTTTCTTATTTGATCATTGTGTGTTGGTATCGATTATATACTTTCCAAAAGAATATATCATAATTGTTTGTTGATCATATGCTTTCAAAAAGCATATATCAAACCAACAAATTCAGTCATGCTTCCAAAGTGAGATGAACACATAGAATTTATTCCCAATATATCATGAGTGAGCTCATGTCTTCTAATTGTGTAAATGAATCTGTATGATCCCTTTTAGAGAACGTATTACTCATATGTCCTTGTATGGACACTAGCATGCCGGTGTATAGAACTTGATTTGGCCATTAACCTATCGGTATGCCAAATGTAAAAACTCAGACATATAGTAGTACATTTGTCTCTGGTCAGAGAACGTGTTCCTATATCGTGACAACATATGACATAGGTCTATGGTTATCTCGACCTCTTTAATTTTACACTTTCATCTAACTTATATAACATCTCCAAATCTCTATCCTATGCTGAGTAGATATCATACCATTAGATAAAGGATTTCCATCGCGTACTTTTGTTGTAGATCCTCTCTTAATAATCATTAGGCGGTGCTTGATGAGTCGTCAGTCCAACTGTTTAGATATCACCCAAGTGCCAACCTCCACTATTCAACAATTGAATCAAAAACTTTATCATCGTCAAATTGGCCGTGGTACATAAATATAATTGTACCAAGGAACCTGTTATGCAAAATAATTAATCTTCGTTTCAGAAGATGGAATGATATTTATAATAACATTTATTGCATATTATCTAGTCGTGAGCTCGCATGTCCAACACACATCTCCAGAGAAACAACGCCTAGCTAATACAACACCTCACACCGCCATCGCCCCATCGAGCTATTTCCCCACCTAGTAGTATGCAGCAGAAAAGGAGGAGAACGATGTGGGTTTTCCACCCTTAGAACTCACAAAGGGAGAATAGAGAAGAAGATAACTCTCTACAAAGCCTCACATGGGTGCACCACCCATGCAAGTTGGTAAATTTTGAAAAAATTATGTCCATACCATTGAAAGTATATGTAATTAAAGAAGTGTCAATAGGCGCAATTTGTTTTTATTGATTGTGATTTTTTGTATTACACTGATACGCTTATATTTGGACATTTTTAACCTTCATGTTTGATCATTATTCAAACGTAAAAATAGCATGATGATAAGAATACCATTATCTATCAAAGTAGCTTGAGTTTATATTTTTATGATATAGGATAGATTTATTAAAAATCAGGATTTAAAAATAAGTGGAATTTTACCTATTTATGCTCAAGAAATTACATGCAACTATAACATCCTCTGAAATTTCTCCAATAATCATTTATTAGTTGTCTCTTTGTGCTCTAGCTTCTCCCTAAATTTCATGTTTAATGGACATGTCTTGTTCTTGGAATAAATTGTTTAGTAATTTTGGCAATTGATAGGTTCATGCAACACTTTTGCAAAAATTTCAAATCTTCTAGATTACACATTAAAATATCTATTTGAGATAATTTTGGTTATGGATAATTTGTTGTTGTGGATATAATAGGAACCAATTGTTAATATTTACCTTCTTTCAATAGAAAAATCATTAATAAATATATTATCAAAAAATTTGCATATGCTCATTTCATCATATTCGAGATTATGTCCAAGTTCACTAATTTTGCATCCTGTTTGTTTATAAAATCTCACCCCTAAAATTGATTCACTTTACATTGTTGCATTTGTACCCATAAAAATACAAAAAATATGTTACATATGCATCATTGAATTAGGTTCACAAGAAAAATACAATTGCTTAATTCTATTTTATTTTGAGTTGAAAAATAATTAGGCTAAGTTGCTTATTTTTGTTATGAACATAATTCATTTGCATTTTGCATTTGCATCTTTTCAAATATAAAATATAAAAAAAATCCTCTTTGAAAATCATGCATTTAGTAGGATGATTTGAACCAAAAGTTCTTCATTTTCCAACTTGAGTCGACCCTAGGGCTTACCCAGGTTAAAAATACAGAAAGTTGTAGCTTTATTAATTGATTGATATGTTTTATCTGGTTTGTTTCTTATTGATCCCGAATTCTCGACTAGAACCTAATCCATCATAACTAACACAGGGTATCCAGTTCTCATTAGTCGAAGGCCCTTCTAAGGGTCCATATAGTTCATCTTTATGCCCTAGTTCCTCACTGACCCATTTCTATCACCTCCCTATTGCTTTGCAATCTACCCAACTTTGCTCCAACTCCAAATCTTGCATAGACTTGGAGCTCAGGCATCCACCATCTTCTTACACCACGAAGCCTTCACCATCTTCCCCCTCTCATCAGTTTTGTCATCTAACCCTGCAGGAGTACTACTCCTTCATTGATTGGACAAAGCGACATTATCCTTCTTAACCTCCAACCATAAATCTCTGCCTCGCCACCTTTAACAACATCACAGCTCTGAGACATCACCAACATCCCCATTGCTTCCCTCTCATATCTCTTTGTGCCTTGAAGGATATGGTTAGATCCTCATACGCATCACAGAAGCGTGACCGTCGTATCGAATACGATGAAGAACGAATAATCGGACTAGTTGTGCTATGTGGCGGAAATTAAAAAAATTTTATGCGACGAAACCACATGATCCAAGAACACTTCTCGGATAGTTTCGTCTAAACCACAAACAAGTAATAGGATTACCTATTGAAGCGTGGTTGCGATCGAGTCTCTAAATGAAGAGACCTCTTGTCTCATGTCCGATCTGATGGAGGAGATGCTTGCGAGAGTGGGGATGAACCGTGTGCTTCTCGCAATCCATGTTGATGATCCAAGCGGTGGATCTCCTGATCTCGACACACGAGATCCATCATCTTCTTCACTAGCAAGGCACATCGAAGGAGACGGAGATCCACGAGCAAACGATCGGACAGCATAACGACGACGCTGCGGTGATGGAGAGCCTTTCTAGGGCATCCATGGTGGACGGCCACATGAGAGAGAGAGAGAGAGTAGATGTGTAGAGAGAAAGAGAGAGAGAGAGAGAGAGAGAGAGAGTTGTTGTCTCACTTGTTGTGTGTAAAGAAGAGAAAAGGGGTGCCTCTCCTTTTATAACATTTTGGGATCTATGGATCTCAATCCTTGAGACAACACAAATGCAATGGCTCTCAATGATTGTGTTTCTTTCAATGGCTAAGATTTGTGTTGGTAAAAACCAACAACAATTAATTTAATTTAGATTAAACATATATTGATAAATCAATATAAATCAAATCCAAAATTAAATCAACAACATATGGAGATAATGGAAAGGAGATTGCCTCCTTCCATATGCATGGTGTGGATGGCCACCCTTTCCTATTAGGAATAGGTGGTTGTCCTCCAATTAGTATGGAAGGAGTATCGAAATATTATTTCCCTTGATTTCATTATTCCATGAATCTTCAATTTATTACAACAACAATTGTTGTAAGATATTGTACAAAAATAATTCATAATTATTTTGTGAATATTGTAATATTGCCATTGGAAATTTGTGAATCTCATTCACAACCCAAAATAAAATGTTAATTACATTTTCAATTAATTGTCTAGTGTGAATCCAATTCACATCAACATTTAACAAACAAATGTAAATTACAAATAGCTTTCTCTTTTATATTATAAATCACATTTAATATATATATAGGACTAATATGGATATTGCTATGGACACTATTCATATCCATGATAATTAAATCATATTTAATAATCTTGGATCTCTTTTATCTTGTTCTCAAAAAATATGAATCACAATCACATTATTCACATCTTTTATAATCAAATCACATTTAATTATCTAAGACAACTCTCTTTATAATATGAATCGAATTCATTTTAATCATGATAATTAAATCACATTTAATTATCCATTTTCTCAATGCTTGGATACATATATATCAACAATAGAATTATCCATGAACTCCTTCAAGTATAATGCGCTTTCTCCGTGAATACTTGGAGATAAGGACATGGCGATTGTATGTTCCACGTATAGTGACTTGGATATTGAAATCATACTCAAATCCAGATCGTGGGCCTCGGATAGATGCTTGATTAAATCAAGACCACAAATCTAATCTTCTCATTGCATCTAAATCACATTCAGATCAATGTCCAACATTTGTACAAAGACCAGATTACTTCTCTACTGAGATGAGTCACTGAAATCCAGACCCGTTTCATCACTCCCTAGGAATGGAAGCGTCATGGTTATAAAATCGTTTATGATAACATCACCCTCAAGTATTCTCGATACCTGTATATCCTGCATACTGGAAGACTTAAAATAAACCCGAATTATTGGATCAACTTTATAATGTCTAGTTTAGGGTTCTATCAGTAAGTTTTTCATTCGATCATTGGGAGTTGGTATCGACCATACCCTTTCCAAAAGCGTATATCATACCTAGGTTTTGATCATATACTTTCCAAAAGTATATATCAAACCTACAAATTCTGTCAAGCTTCCAAAGTGAGACGATTGTGCGTACGGATTTTGATTCTTCCCAATATCTCATGAGTGAGCTCATGCCTTCCGGTTCAATAAATGAACCTGTATGATCCCTTTGAGAAATCGTATTACTCATACGCCCTTATATGCACAACAGTGCACCGGTGTATAGACCTTGGTTAGGTCATCAACATATTGGTCTGCCAAATGTACATACTTAGACATATAGTAACACATCTGTCTCCGGTCAGAGGATGCGTGCCTGTCTCATGACAGCTTATGATATAGGACTTTGGTTATCTCGATCTCGTTAAGTCAACTCTTTGACCTAACTTATCTAACACCTCTGAATCTCTATTCCTATGCAGAGGACCTGCACCAAGAGGTCGGTTAGATATTAGCCTAAATGAGAATGGATTGCCATCTCCTACTCAGACTGGAGATCATTTCTTAACAATCATTTGACCGTGCTTGATGAGTCCTCAATGTAACTCTTTAGATATTCATCCAAGCACCAGCCTTTATGATTCAACAGTTGAATCAACAACTGTATGATCATCTAGATGTCCATAGTACATAACCCTGATTGTACTAAGGGACCTATTATGCAAATTATTCATTCTTCATTTCAGATCAGGGAATGATATACGCAATAATATTTATTGCATAATGGCTCGCTATGGGATCGCATGTCCAACAATCTCCCACTAGCCCAAAGAGCCATTAATGGGATAATCATTTAAACCCACACTCACGTGACAATCATAGGCTATTTAGAAAATAGCTAGGTAAGCTGATAAGTCACTCTGTTCCTGCGAGACTACGCCAAGTCCTTTTACGGTACTTGCATATCCCCGGTAAAAGTGCTCGCCTCCAATGTGAATGTTGCATCTTATGCAACCAATACTCAATCTTTTTAGTTATAGTGTCCTTGACACTACAACTTAACAATTATCATAACCAGTATGAAATTTCAATTATCATGATTAGAATACCCTTATTCCTGGAGATCTCTATCTCCTATAGTATTCGTAGTTAAGGCCTTTCAGATCTCCATTTATAATGTCTTAATTACTAGAAGATAAGACTCAGAGATCACTATCTCTAAAGTTTTGTCATCTCTGAAGATATTGTTATTACTGCAAAAAGTGTATTATTTCCATAGTATGATTAGTAATAGTTTACTACTCCCACAGCATGGCAGCCATCTGGCTTTTGTACACATCTATCATACACTCTGCTTCTCGTAACTGATGCACAAGTGCAAGCAGTTCTAGCACTCACTTCATCAACTCTTTGAGGTGCTATCCCTTTAGATAGGTCAGTACCATATCTTAAGGGATGGAAGCCTTTCTTCGAATTTCTAAGAATAGAATATGTCCAAGGTGTACTAAAAATGTGACAGTCCCAATATCCCTTCTCTTTGCTTCTGAACAACTTCAGAACCAAGATCTAAGAGGTATCTTTGAAATCATATTTCAAGGTATGGAATAGCCAGTCTACAAAACACTTATTGTTATACTTATACCATTCCAAATGTCTACATTTAGCACGATGAACACAAAGGCACTCCCACTAAGCTTCATATGGTTAATCAAGATTCTATCTGAAATCATAACATTTATAATTTCATCAAATCTTATGTTCCAGCAATAAGAAGCATATATGAGTCCATAGATGGATTCCTTTAGCTTGCACATCTTGCTTTCCTCAACCATGAAGCCCTGGGGCTACTTCATGTGAGTATCCTCAGAGTGGTATTCATAGAGGAATGCAATCTTGACTTACATCTCTTGAAGATCCATTTACAACATTATGGGTCTTACCCATATAGGTGGATTCACGAGGGTCAATATACAACACTTGTATATGAAGTCTACTTTAGACTTTATTGCTGTCATCCATCTTTCTATGTCATGATCCTCAGGAGCTTCATCACATGAAATCCGATCATTGTCAGATTTCTCTGACACATGGAATGCATCCTCAAACTCTTTTGAAGAAGTATTAGTGTTTAATCTTTAATTGTCCTCTTAGTTCCCTATTTCAGGAGCCTCATTATCTTCTCATGATTAAATGAGTTCCTACACTTCATTTTCTTCTTAATTCTCAACAGAGTCATCCTTTAAGAATCATATTATTCAAGATGAGATAGTTCAAGAATCTCAAGGTCTTAAATTAGGTATCCAATACCATCCTTTATTTCCCTAATTAAGATGCACTCTCTAGTGCTCAATTCAAGCTTACTTGCATGGAATCTCATTAAGGATACATAATGTAGTCTCTACTACATATATACCTGGAAACTAAGAAGAAATTATGCTAAAATTCATCATTGATCAAATCATGTCACACATGATTCAATAGTATCTCCCTATAACTCTATTGAGTCAAGGTGTATTAGGAGGATTGACATAGAAATTATATTTATATCCCCATAAGGTATCCTTTGAATTCATCTAACAGGTACAGACAACCTATATTAGATAAAATTCATTTTATCCTCCTTCAAACATTGGTTCTAATCCAAAATAGTGAAATTTTTTAACATCTCAAAGGTTTCTTTGGGTGAAGAGAAGAAATCTAATATCATACACAATCATCATGATATAACATATCCATAATGTTTACTATGATATAGATGATCCACATACATCAATATGTATCAGATCCTGAATACCTTGACATCTTACACCATTCCCAAAAAAGGGTGTATTGGACATTTTACTTTGAATACAATATTCATAAGTATGTAAGTTTTGATATTTTAGACATTCTAAAGTTTCATCTCTTACTAGCCTATTGATCAAATCAATAGACAAATGTCTAAGGCTTGATGTTAGATGATTGTCAAATTATCTTCATCCTCCTATTTATCTTAAGGTTTAATTTCAGTATTTAGAAATGTTAATGAACCATTCATTAAATTTCTAATTTAGTGGAGTCCACTAGAGTTTAGACTACTATCTGAAATATCTCCATCATAACTCTTTATGATAGATTTATTACAGAATTCATGTTTATTTCCAACATTTTATAAATAAATAGTGAATGTATTCTAATATCCAGGTCATAGAGACATTCTCTTAGACTAAGGGCTGTCCCACTGAAATTATGAAGCATATCAATCCAATAGAGATTGTTGCAACAATTGCATCAATATCCATGTGGATGACTATCAAACCTTTAAGATCAAATTTCTAATCTTCTAATACATATACAACCAATTGCAAGTGTCATCAGAAGATTGAGATACAGTTATTAGACTTTATCTTATCAAATAAGTAAATCATTTTCAATGATTATATGTAGATTATTCTGATGTACTATTTGATTCCTTCTCTAAGGATTCTAGATAGATTTGATAGTCATACTATCAACACATCAATTCATTGCAGTATTGGCATCCATCCAACTCTTTGGATGTCATATGAAAGACATAGAAGTATAACCAACTCTTTGACTATACTTCTCACTTGGGTCCTACCCATGCTTCCACTACGCTTCCTTCATTTGTAAACAACCATTTCTTCAGACTAAGGATTTCTTATATTAAATTCAAAAGAATTCAATGTAAGATCATTTCAACATTTATACATGCTTCATTAAATTCATACAATAAGAATATTATGAAGATTCATGAATGACTAGACTATAGATAGTAGAATGATGGCACTCATCCCCTACATGCATCTAAACTGTTAAAACATAGGTTCAGGTAGATACTCAAACAATATGAATACATCATCTCTTATAGTCTACCATTCTACATGATGCAGAGAAACATGTCACTCATGATTAAATGTCAATAGCACATATGTATGCCAAAATATCTTCATTGATTTTATAAGGATTATTTGACAAATGCGATCATCATCGACATGTCACTTCCAAAGTACATTTGATGAGAGGTCAAGACTATAGAGACATACAAACCCTAGGGTTGTAGTCCTATCATCTATTTAATTGTCATTCCTCATTAGTATGAGGAGACTTGCATATTACAACCACATACATTATTTATCCAACTGCAAGTACAATATTTGGATCATGAGTCCAATCCATGATATTCTACTGGTTATTATTGAGTATATCATTGAGTGGGTTTTAATGAAGGATTATCTGAAATAAGAAATTTCCATAAGTGTACGTATTTATATATAAATATATATACATATTTTACTTTAATTTAGGATTTTTTATATCAATGTTGTCTTGCCTTGTCAACACTGAAAGTTCATTCCCTTAATCACTTTCAATGTAAGAGATATACTTACCATTATATCTTAAGCAAGATCTAGGATCTCCTTCTTTATCTTTGTTGCATCCCAATAATATGAGAACCTACAACTCGGATAAAAAGAAGCGGGAACACATTCCGCCTTGCAAATCCAACATGCATCTCACAATTCGTTCTTTAACACCCGGACCCACAAACCCTAAGGCAATGTTGACCCGTCATTAATTGAACCAACCGTCAACAAGAATACAACTCGCTATGCGCAATCCAATATTGCCCCAATAATATGAGGATCCGATATCGGGGTCACTACGCATACGTCCTTACTCTTTCGAGAAGAGAAGAGCCCCATCCAGATGTGCTTGCATACAGGAGCTGTCACTACGGACAGGCGTCTCCTGCATACAATCCCTAGCGACGGAACCCACCGCCTCTACGAGTGACCATGGATGTCACTTATGTGATCCTCCATATCATATTCAAATTCTATCATTTTGAATCATATTCATTATGATTATTTCATCCAAGGGAAATAACATCTCTATTTATAATAGAGTGTTTTTATTATAATTGGATTCCAATTAATCTAATCATACTAAATTAATGATCCAATTAATATCCAGCAAACATTCTTTATTGTTACTTGAATCATGGTATTATCTCAAATACATATTATTTTGAATTTTAATAATTAGAAATACATCATGATTTCTTAAGCATTATATTAACCCTACCCGCTATCATGGTAAGTACCGACGAGAGTCAGACGGACCACATATGTTGCAACCCGCTACCCTAGTGCTCTACGACTAGACACCATATCAACCTTGTGAAAGGATAATGCAAAATAGATCACTTTGTATTTGACATAATCATCGGTTCTGCAACCGAAATTATACCATATAATAATAATCAAAATAATTTTGATCAACATTATAATGAGATTTGCTAAACAAATCCCGAATCCTATTCAAGCAACATGTTTGTTGGAATGTAGATCATGTAGATCATGTAACCAGTTAGTGATCTAGATCACATCCAATCAATTATTGGTTAAGGAGATGTCATTTAAGGAAATAATTATCATCAAATATTTCTCAAATATTTATGCACAATTATTCTAAGAAATTAAACAATTTAATTTCACTAATTGATTAAATGACAGTCACAAGGTTCTTGATTAGGAAAGTATTTCCAGCAGTGACCCCCACTTACTAAAAATACCATATCATAATGAATTTAAATCCAAATTAAGCAAAGTAAGTTTCTAAAGTTTGTTAATTTGATTTACAACAGAGCTTAAGTGATTTTCACGTATTTCAAGGCGTTTCAAATCCACAATTAACATCTAAATTACGTTGAGGTTCGCAGTCCCCGAAACTGTGGATACATGTTCACTAAAATTAGCATAACTTGAGCAAACGGAATCGAAATCACGTAAACTCAGATCCTAAGGTTTCCTTAATTAATAAGAAACAAAATCAAATTATTATATTCGTGTTTAAACAATTTAAACAGTACCGAAAATAATCTCAAAATAGAGATGCGAAAATGAAATGCAAGAAAACTTTCGCAAACCGAAATGAACCCAAGTCATACTCGGATAATGGATCGTATCCAAAAACACCAACCTAAGGCTCTGATACCACTTGAAGGATACGGTTAGATCCTCAAGCACATCATAGAAGCGTGAGCATCGTATCGAATATGATGAAGAACAACTAGTCGGTCTACTTGTTCTATGCAGTGGAAATTAAAAAAACAATTTATGCGATGAACCCAAATGATCCAAGAACAATTCTCGGATCGTTTCATCTAAACCACAAACAAGTAATAGGACTACCTCTTGAAGTGTGATTGCAATCGAGTGTCTAAACAAAGTGACCTCCTGTCTCAAGTTCGATCCGACGGAAGAGATGCTCGCGAGCGCGGGGATGAACCGTGTGCTTCTCGCAATCCATGTTAATGATCCAAGCTGTGGATCTCCTGATCTCGACACACGAGATCCATCGTATTCTTCACGAGAGAGGCGCTCCAAAGGAGACGGAGATTCACGAGCAGACGATCGGGCATCATAACGACGACGTTGCGACGATGGAGAACCTCTCTAGGGGATCCATTGTGTACGACCACATGAGAGGGAGAGAGAGAGTAGATGTGTAGAGAGAATGAGAGAGAGAGAGTTGTGTCTCACTTGTTGTGTGTAATGATGAGCGAAGGGGTGCCTCTCCTTTTATAACGTTTTGGGATCCATTGATCTCAATCCATGGGACAACACAAATCCAATGGCTCTCATTTATTGTGTTTCTTTCTATGGCTAAGATTTATGTTGGTAAAAACCAGCAAAAATTAATTTAATTTAGATTAAACATATATTGATAAATCAATATAAATCAGATCCAAAATTAAATCAACAACATATGGAGCTAATGGAAAGGAGAGTGCCTCCTTCCATATACATGGAGTGGACGGCCACCCTTTCCAAATAGGAATCGGTGGTCGTCCCGCCTATTAGTATGGAAGAAGCATCTCAATGTAATCCCCCTTGATTACATTATTCCATGTATCTTCAATTTATTACAACAACAATTATTGTAAAATATTCTAGAAAAATAATTCATAATTATTTTGTGAATATTGTAATCTTGCCATTGGAAATTTGTGAATCACATTTACAACCCATAATAAAATGTGAATTACATTTTCAATTAATTGTCCAATGTGAATCCAATTCAAATCAACATTTAATTAACAAATGTAAATTACAAATAGCTCTCTCTTATCTATTATAAATCACATTTATAATATATATCACCAATATGGATATTGCTATCCACATTATTCATATCCATGATAATTAAATCATATTTAATCCCCTTGGATCTCTTTTCTCTTGTTCTCAAATAATATGTATCACATTCACATTATTCACATCTTTGACAATCAAATCACACTTAACTATCTAAGACAACTCTCTTTATAATATGAATCGAATTCATATTAATCATGATAATTAAAGCACGTTTAATTATCCATTTTCTCAATACTTGGATACATATATATCAACAGTAGAATTATCCACGAACTCCTTCAAAGATAATTCACTTTCTCCGCGAATACTTGGAGATAAGGACAGGGCGATTGTATGTTCCATGTATAGTGACTTGGATATTGAGATCATATCTCAAATCCAGATCGCAGGCCTCCCATAGATGCTTGATTAAATCAAGACCGCAAATCTAATCTTCTCATTGCATCTAAATCACATTCAGATCAATGTCCAACATTTGGACCAAGATCAGATTACTTCTCTACTGAGAGGAGTCACTAAAATCCAGACCTGTTTCATCACTCCCAAGGAATGGAAGCATCATGGTTATACAATCGTTTATGATCACATCACCCTCAGGTATTCCCAATACATGTACATCCAGGATACTGGAAGACTTAGAATAAACCCGAAGTATTAGATCAACTATATACTGTCTACTTTAGGGTTCTATCAGTAAGTTTCTCATTCGATCATTGGGAGTTGGTATCGATCATACACTTTTCAAAAGCGTATATCATACCTAGGTCTTGATCATATACTTTCCAAAAGTATATATAAGACCTACAAATTCAGTCAAGCTTACAAAGCGTGACGACCGTGCGCACGGCATTTGATTCTTCCCAATATCTCATGAGTGAGCTCATGCCTTCCGGTTCAATAAATGAACCATTATGATCCCTATAGAGATGGTATTACTCCTATGCCCTTATATGCACACCAGCGCATCGGTGTATAGACCTTGGTTTGGTCATCAACTTATTGGTCTACCAAATGTACATACTTAAACATATAATAATACATCTGTCTCCGGTTAGAGGATGCGTGCCTTTATCGTGACAGCATACGATATAGGACTTTGGTTATCTCGATCTTGTTAAGTCAACTCTTTGACCTAACTTATCTAACACCTCCAAATCTCTATAACTATGTAGAGGACCTACATCAAGAGGTCGGTAAGATATTAGCCTAAATGAGAAAGGATTGCCATCTCTACTCAGGCTGAAGATAATTTTTAACAATCATTTGACGGTGCTTGATGAGTTCTCAATCTAACTCTTTAGGTATTCATCCAAGCACGAGCCTTTATGATTCAACGGTTGAATCAACAGCTGTATGATCATCAAGATGGCTATGGTACATAACCCTAATTGTACTAAGGGACCTATTATGTAAATTATTCATTCTTTATTTCAGATCAGGGAATGATATATGCGATAATATTTATTGCATAACGACTTGTCGTGTGCTCGCATGGCCAACATGCCTCACCCAACTCCATTGGCCACGTGGTGCTTGCGCAAGCTCGTACGAGCACAATCCTCTACCCCCTCTCATGGAGGTCTACAAAGCATAGGTGGTGTCGGATCCCACCTCTTTAGCCTTAATCTCATGATCAAACATTCCTCTTCCTCTCTATAGTCCGATTATTTATAAATGTGCCCCTTTTAGATCATGTAGAACCATCCAAATTATTACACCAAGGAATGGACAAAAGTAAGGAGAGATTACCATGCGGGGAGTTGACCCAAGACACCAATCAATCATGTATGCATCTGACGCCCAGCACATGGGGTGAGATTTTGACAGCCCTACCATTACAAATACCTGGAATTTCATCACGACCCAATCACATACATCATGCACGCGAGTTCCAGAAAATGCATCAATACCCCTTGCATTTTAAAAATCACACTTATACCATCACCTACAAAAATTAAACAAGTGAAACTAATCGGTTTTATAAATCAAAGATAAGTCCCTATTAGGACTGTTTGGTGATAAAAATTCATATAGTTCTTTTACTCTTGTCCCTAAAACTCTTTATTTAATACCTTTCTTAATTTTCATCCATGGATTGTGATTTTTATGTTACATTGAATCTCCATTGTTTCTCTACAATTCATAACATTTTGTGAATGTATCAGAAGAGTTTTATTTCTTATTATCGTTTGATGTCTACATCGATATGTGTTGGCTTAATTTAACATACATTATGCATTTCATTTAAGAAAATTGATTTATTTATAATGGGATTAAATATTATAGGCTTGACTAATTATCTCTTTGATATTTGATGATTTAAGAATTGTTTTTAGGGAGTTACAATGGAGGGAATTTGGAGATATAATTTTAAAAGAAATACTTGGATATTTATCTCAATTAATTACATGATTTTATAATTTGACCCTGAAAAGGACTTTAATTGATAAAAATTTCGTGGATTATTCTTTGGATATCTATGAGTTATTTTGTGAGTTTATTGATCATTTTATTGGCTTAAGATTCATCATCACAGATCCATCTCTTCATTTCTATCCCTGCTCATTTAAACATTTCTTTATCTCTAATTTTTAATTAATTTTCTTATATTTTATTATTCGACCTGGTGATTATTGAGGTAAGTTAATAACTTAGATTAATTTTAAACCATGAAACTAAAAATACATTATTCCATGAGTTTGATGATGATACACTTACCACGTTAAAATATTCTTCATTATGTAAAATTTGTGGTTTTACCGTAATTGCATTCCACCTCCTATACTAAACTTATTTATTATTAGAGAGGTCAGGAAATGGTTCATCAATGGTCTTGCCATCCTTAAAATCATTTGTAAGAGATGTAGATGTGCCTTGTTCTATTATATCTTTAATTTCCATTATTGGAACTTCATTGGTCTCACAAGACACTATGAGTTCCTTTAATTCATTATAATCTTGTCTCTTAAAGGAATTGTCCTCTTTAAGTATTACATTTATGAGGTTTAATACCTTATGAGTCTCGGGGTAATAAGGTAGTTATCCAATATTGTTCTATACGTACTCAATGAAGTAGCACTCTTGTGTGTAAGATTCCAACATGCTTGTATATGTGTTTTTTTGTATGTAATAAACAAACTAAAATACTTAAATATCTAGCACTTGACATAATTCCAAACCAGAGCTCATAAGGGGTTTTAGGTAATACTTACCGGGAACATTTTTAGGATATAGCACACAAACTCTATTGTGTATCCCCAAAATAGGAGAGAATTCAACTTTTACTAATGATTAATATCACCATGTCCGACATGGTTTTGTCACATTCCTCTATAACTCTATTGAGTTGTGGAATACCTGGAGAAGTTAGATTGGAAATTATTCATATATCTTTACGGTAATCCTCGTATTCATATGAGAGGTATTCACCACGTCTATCAGATTAAGTTTGTTTTATCATCCTTCCCATTTGTTTTCTCAATAAAAAGCATGAATAATTTATATTTTTCCAAAGGTTTCATCATTGTATGGTAAGAGGAAGATAAAATCGTATTGTAAATGACCACATATAATGGTTACATAATATTGATACCCATTACATATTACAATACTAAATTTATTAAATACATCAATACGTATGAGATTAAATGTGCCTTCACATTTTAGATATGTCATAGAGAACATCATTTTCGATATTTTACCTTGAATACAACATTTACAAATTGAAAAATCTTTGTCTTTTAATGAATTTAAAGCTCGGTATTTTTACTTGTCTATTAATAATGTCAACCAATATATGTCTAAGTCTTAATGATTGATCATTATACTGCCTTCATCTTTAGATTTTGGTTTATAGTATTAGAAGAATTAATGGAACATTCATTAATGTGTGATTTATAAAGTCCACCAGACAGATGTTTTGAATATAATCGGATATAATTTTATCATAATTCTTTATGTAAATTTCTTCTTAGAATGAGTATATATGTCTAAAAAGTTGATAAATAGATAACGAATTCTTCCTACCATATGGATAAAAGATATGTTTTCTAACATAATGGACTCTCCCAATGAAATATAACAATATTGAAATTCTAATGGAAATCAATGTAAGAATTCCTTCTCAACCTGTGTGGATGATTATCTTTTGTTTGATAAAGTCCTCTTGTCTTCTAAAACATATGCAACAAATTTATCATGTTTGTAAATGCACTAGATACAACTATCCAACTACCTACTTGTCCAAGAAGCTAGTAGGTTTCAATTATGAATTATGGATGTAGGAAATACTGAAAACCTACATGTATCATTCTCTAAGGATTTTAGGTAGTTTGAAAAATTCTAATCCAAGTATTTCAGCATGTTTCGGTAGTAGCAATCATCAAAGTACTTTGGATGCCATACGTGTGAAACTTATAGAATTGTAGTTGACTCTTTGATTGTTGTTCTTCCTTTGGATTGGACATTCTAGAACACATGCTTCCACTATACGCTCTTAGTCTTAAAGAACCATTTCTTAGATAGAGGGTCTGTTAAAATGATCATGTCCTCAAAGTACTACACTGTTGAGAGTGTCATCTAGATTCATAAACTTCATCTTTTTTATGCAAGTTGAAACTGTAAAGTTCGTGAAGGACCTGTTAGACTTGGTAGAATGATCACATTCATCATGTCTATATACATCTCGACTCCATAGACTTTGATTTATGTAGGGTACTAAAAAATTTTGAATTCAACATCTAATATGGAGCTACCTTCCTGCATTGTATAGATCAATGTCCTTTTATGATTTTGAAATGTTGAGAGAACTTTCCATTGCCAAATATCACCTTTGAAAATAGGGGGGATCTATATAATATATCCAGCAAAGCATGTTGCTTCCAAATAACAATTGATAAATAATTAGGATTGCAGAAATACATGAGCTCTTGGTTGTTTCTATACTTATAAATAAATTGTTCATCAAATCAATACAAGGAATCTCTTATGTTATACTAGTAGGCATGTTCATAAAGTTTTTAGCTACTTGTACTACATCCAAATCATGGATTTAGTCAATGAAATCTGGTTATATCGAGTGTGCATGAGTGACAGAGAGAGAGAGTGAGAGAGGAAAATGTGCCCCTGGACACACACACAAGTGTGTTTTTCCATATCTATAAACTGGATATTTTAAAATCAAAATATATTCAAACCTATTGATCTTTATTCGTACTATAAAATAAAGATTCTATAAATGTTCGAGGTCATTAAGAGTTCTTTAAAATATTGATTGAGTAATGTTGTTTCCACATCATCGCAGTTATTGGTCATTTATTAATGTTGGATTATGTTCACACTATGACATCGATATTTGAAACTACTTAGGCATATAATGTTGGTTTGGTTCTTAACCAAGGCCATGAACTCTTTGAACTTTTCAAAGGTTTCAGATTTATGACATAATATAAAGATAAACCCATATCATGAATGGTCATCAATACATGTCAAATAATATTGATATCCATTTTAGGTTGCGGTATTGAAGGGACCACATACATCATTATGTATTAGGTCAAGAATACCTTCACATCTTGTACCCTCGTTACGGAAAGGCATCCTAGTCATTTCACCTCAAATACAATGTTTCACAAGCAGGCAAGGATTGAACCTATAAAAATCTAAGTGTCCATTCTTTATCAATCTATTGATCCTATCAACAGATAAATAACCAAGCCTTTTATGACAAATCACATTTGAATGATTTCCATCCTTCCTAGTTCTTTTAGGGTTTTTATTAGTGGTAATAACATTTATAACATTTTCATCAATGGACAATTCATAGAGTCCACTAGAAGTCAGAACACCATCCACAATATATTTATCATAATGACTTGTGATAAGTTTATTACAAAATAGAAATGAATATCCACTTATAACTAATTTAGATAAACTAAGTTTCTTATGGCATCTGGAACATAAAGAGCTTCATTAAGTATTGTGACTCTTCCACTAAATAATGATAGTCTGTAGGTCCCAACGTTGACTAATGCAATAGTTGCATCAGATCCCATCTAGATGACTATCTCCCCTTCATCAAGACTCTTCATTTCCTGAAATAGATGCAACAAATTGCATACATGAACAGAAGCACCATATACAATGACCCAACTATCTTCTCGTCCTATGAGAAATTTGGTTTCAATGATGAAAGTAGAATTCATACCTGCATTGGCTTTACCTTTTTCAATAGACTTTACGTATCCATGAGCACATACGCCTTGCTCTCTCTCTCTCTCTCTCACTCTTTCTCTCACTCTCTCTCTGTATGTATGTGTATATATATATATATATATGTATGAAGCCCTTCTAATAAGATGCTCCCTTTTTTGTCAAAAACACTAGCACTCAAGTAAATTAAGTTTATATTTTGTACTTTATCTGCATGTTATATTTACAAAATGCCACATTAGAAAAAAAGTATATATTGTAAAAAACAAACATAAAAAATGCTAATTTTAATATGAACAGTATAATTATTCTAATAAAATTTGTTTCACAAAAAAGAGGTATGGCCTTCCTAACTCTGGAAGAATGACGTTCTATGCGAATTTTATCCTATATATATGTGTGTGTGTGTGTGTGTGTGTGTATGTGGTTTAATGGGGCTACCTCCTTGGGGAGACAACTTGGCTACGTCACTCTTATATTTTGTTTCTAAAGGTATTTTCTGAAGGCATCGAGGAATACAGATCACTACATCAAAATCATGTTGTCATTAAAATCTAAACTGAACTAAAGTCTCATGTCCTGTTGATAACTAGGTTTTTCCAAGTAAACCAAAAAATGATCCTCATGGTGTGCGAGGATGGTGTGTCCTTAAGGCGACCCGGAAGGAATCTCCTAAGTAATAATTAACCAACAATATCAATAAATCAGTGAATATAAAAGATGTGGATTTAGAATTTATCTTAACTCTACAACAAAGGTGTGTTGCATGCGAGCATGTGTGGATATTGAACTTTGTGAGCAAACGGTAAATTATGCAATGACGCTCAAAATTTGTTGTCTTCACTTGTCCATTTATTCTATTTTATGTGAGTTTTAATTTTTATATTTTTAACGTATTTTATTTTCTATTTTTTTAAATTTTTTTAATTTTTCAACTTTATTTTCTTTTTATATTTTTTTATTTTTATTCTTTTTTATATGCAGTACATGAATATATAAGACTATATATAAAATCTAGGGTATAATAATTAAAGAGACTAATAAAATGAATAAAAGATATAAAATAAATTGTTTTTCAGTTTTATATAGTTTTCAAATGTTCTACTTATTTTTCAGGAATTTTTGATAATTTTTATGTGTTTTAAAAATATATATATCAATTAAAATATCAACGAAAGAAATAGAATATAGCTGATGAATAAATAGTAAATAAAGTATAAAATTATTCAAATTATTTTTAATATATATTAATATCAAAAATACACATTAAATCAAATATTTTTGGGGTTTTTAAGGATTTTTCATAATTTTTAGTACATTTTGGACATTTTTTATTTTTATGTATTTCTTTTTCTAGTTTTAGAGGTTTGTGGTGAACAGTTATAATATATAATAATATTATTCAAAATATATTTTTGGTAATTTTTGAAAAATTATTAATATTTTATTATATTTCTAAGTTAGACAAGGACAATGATATGCTCAATTGAATTTTAATAAATAGTTAAAATGTCTAAAATGTGAAAACAAAATGTAACATTATATAACATGTTAAAAGGAATCAAGCCATATGTTTTAGATTTTTAGAAGAAAGGAATCTATATTTAATAAAAATAAGTAGAGTACAAAAATACATGTATTAGCAAGGGCATATTTGCAATTAAAATTAAAATTTGGGGTTCATCAATAAATATGCTAAAATATGCAACCCATATTCACATTTATTTTACTAAACATAAATATAAAATTAACCTGGAGTATTTCTATAAAATGGGCACCTCTTGTGGGATGACACGTTAGGTGACCTGGCATGGACACATGTGCAATTACAATAAGTTCAGGGACATTATGCAGTTTTCCCACTTTTATTTACACTTGAAAAATTATTTATAGGACTAAATAAATATTACAAATAAGAATGGGGCTTAGTTTGTAATCTAACCCAAAATGTACATGGATGGATGGTCGAGGTGGTTTTACTATTATAAGTATAGTTAGGTAAGCCGCTAATACCCCTTCCCATCTGACGAACAAATTATATCTCTACAGAATATTCAACGATCAAGGTATAGTTTGTTTTTATGTCCCTGCTCCTCATGAAGATCGGGACCCGATAGGGAGTTCCTTGGTAGACATGTAAGAAATAGGAAGAAGGTTTCCCCTAGGCTCGTTCGATGGGACCTTTCTCTCTACTTCAGCGCTCCAAAAGGTAACTAGATTGTTCAAAACGATGTTTGCGTTATACACAACTCCTGAAAGCATCAAAGGCGTACGGACCCCCATCTCTAAGGACTAAGAGAGTGGAAATACATGGAGTTTTAATCGAACCACAAACCACACTCGATAGGGTCCTTCTGGCATGGGACCTGCATAAGCAAACTCTCGAGTCGATGGAAAAGTGCCTCGACCGAATTAGAACTGGAACGGTTGGAAGATGGAGTGGGTGGACTATTCAGATGACGTCGCAATTGAGGGAGTATGACTACTTAAATCCAGAGGGATCGAAGTAGGATATTAGTGTGGTAAGGAGGAGAAGTGAAGGGAAGAAGAGATGGAGGTGGTTGCAGGGTCAGAATAAGTGAGGTTCTGGGTGGAAATGTTACACTGGAGCTAGCCTCCAGTGAACCTTGAATCTCCTTGGTTACGCTAAATCATCAACTAAAAAAGTAAATTAAATACATAAAACAAAATACATGAAAGAAATCTACTTAGGAAATGTAAAGGGCATAGATCTTATACATGGCTGGAGGACCACGTAGTAGGGTGGCTCGAGGTCCATCGTGGGTGCACCTCACACCTCCACGCACTCCAGAGGCTCCAATGGTTTGCCAGCTATCACCTTAGGACTTGCTTGACCAGAGGCGGGGGCTTTAGGGCTCGTAAAAGTGACAAAATTTGAGGAAGAAGGGAGATATTTTTATTTATAGACCGATGGAGCACCTTATTGATTGACAATTTGGCGAGAATCGCAGCTATGTACAGAGAATCTAATGAATTGACAACAATCATTGAGGATCAAGAAAGGTAAATGGTGTAGGGCTCAAGGGCAATAGAGTGATGGAATGGTTGGTAGAAATCCAAGAACATGGTCTGCACGAGATGTCCGACACTGTCAAAGGTGCGAAAGGACAGTTGACTTTGGTAAACATTCCCCGCTTTCTGATTGGTCGACAGAGGACACAACAAGATAAAATAGCCATTTTTATTCGAAATTAAATATTTAAAAATTGTAAATTATTTTATTATTTTTAGTATACGAAAAATGTTTGTTTTTTATTTAGTATTTTATAATGAAATGTATTTATATTTTCATGTTTATTTATTGTAAGTTAATTCTTATGGATATATTTAAAGGTATATTCATATATGTTTTGGGTATTTTATTTTTATTGTATTTTTTATTTCTTATTTATTTTATTTTACTATTTTATATATTTATATCTTATTTTTATACACATAAATATATTTTATTGTATAGAGGGGCGATCCTATGAGATGGGATTTGGTGAGATGGTGAGATGGGGCATTCTGGACCACTAGTTCCAACCAGGAGAGAGAAAGGCAGGAGAGAGAATACAGCAACTTGTGGTCCAGAATGCCCCATCTCACCATCTCACCAAAATCTCATCTCATAGGATCGCCCCTCTTATTGTATATTCTCATATTATTTGTAAACTTATATAAATAGGAGTATATATTATATAGGTAAAGGTATATGTATTTCATCTATGTATTTACATATATATAATATTTTTATGTTTTATATATAGTTTCATTCCAATATAAATTTGTACATATACTATAAACAATATTTAGAATATTATAAGATACAAAATTGTAAAAATGATAAAGAATATATAAAAAGAATATTTTATTCAACTAAACTATATAATAGGAGTCTAAAACCAGACTTTCACACCTTAACTCCAATAAATACGAAGTTGCATTCATTAAATAGATTATTAAAAGTTATATACAATTAGATGTTATTTTCATACATTTTAGGGAAGGGGGAAAGCCCATATTTTAACGAATCACAAGTAGAGATATTTGTAACACACATAGGAATGCTATTTCATACATTTTTTTGGAGATACGGGTTAGGGAAACTGGGATTTTAGCTTTTTATTTAGAGTATAAAATGAACAATGTATATTGTTTTTCTATAAACTAAATTTTGTATTTTTCTATATATTATTATCTACAATTTTTATGTGCAAAGTTTCTTTATTTGATAAACAAATAACAAGGAATGAATGGGTCTCGAAAATGCATTATTAATGAATAAAAATGGGTGTTTTATTATATATTTGACACTTATCTTCCATTACTTTATTCCTTGTCGATAAAATAATTCCTTGACGTTTTCTTGGAGTTTAGTGTCATAAAAACCTTTAGTATTTTTTTCTTTTCTTTTCTTTATTCTTTTAATTTTGGCATTATAAACTAGATTTTATGCCCAATAAATGGAACAAATAGTCAATGTTAATATGTACAAAATAATGCTATATACATGCATTAGTTAGGGCTTTTAAGGCCAAAATGGGAGAAAAGAGGTTATGAAATGGACATTCATCACCCCCTTATACAGTCCTTTGCTAGTGCCTAGGAAACACTTGTGCAATAAGTATAGAAAAGAAAAGAAAAAGAAATAAAGTGGACTGATTTTAATTTTCAAACAAATCTTCATAAAATCAAAGGTTCGATCTCAGTTTTGTTCTTTGTGTAACAATGTGTGTGGAACATGGTAGGGAACAATATTTAAAACACAACAACCATCAAGAGTCACGGAACTCGGATCAAACCACTTCAATAGCCATGTCAGAACCAGTATACATCACACGCATACCCTTATGACTATGAAGTCGGCTTGTAAAACATAAGTTATAGTGTCTCTTCCCTATTGAAATAACAAAAGAACTGACTTCTCCAGTATGACAATCTAATGATTACTACATACAACAACTCTTTCTTTGAGGAGCACAGTATTCCCTTCTAAGTTCAAGTGCATACGACATAAGAGGAGGGGTGGATAGAAAATTCGATGGTAGCAAGTGAAGCTACCTATTCTGTAATGCATCACCAATGTAGTCAACGTTGTTCACGAAATTTGAGGGTTGGTAAATTATTGTTAAAAGTGTCGTTGCTAATATCCAAAAAATCCTGTGACAACAAAAAATATTATTTTTTTTGTTTTTGCTACTTATTAACCTGTATAGCAGACATGGTCCAACTCAGGGAAGCTATAAATCCTGGGGGTTATTCAATTAATCAATAACTAATTAAGAGAAAACAAGAATCTCAAAGGACAACTATACTTGGTTTTTGTGATTTTTTTATCTTTTATTAATTTAATATTTTCTTATTTACAAATTTTTAGTGATCTTGATTTTGCATTTTTTTATTTTTTTTAAACAACACGAAGCAATATTCACGCGATAAAAAATACGCACACCAACTCTTTTTGTAATTTTTTTAATTGAACAACAATGCTCAGAAAAAGATAAAAAAACTATTTTTTGATTTTAAAAGTTTTCAAATGTTTTTGAGAATTTTTGTGGAATTTTCAGATTTGTTTGTATTTTTCTAAAAAACAAACAATGAAAAAAATGCGAAAATGTGCACAGCCTGAAGTAATTAGCAACTTAAAAATATTTTAAGCAACCAAAACTCCTTACAATATTTTTAAGACAAACTAGAGGCAAATTTTTTATTTTTGTAGAATCTTTTGTGATTTTTATAAAATTTTTGATGTTTTCAAAATTTTTTTGTTTTATAAATAATTAATGTGTGAAAATTGGTCAGAAATTAAAAGACAATTAAATAAAACTACTCTAATTTACTAGAATTTTTGTAACAATATTTGAATTTTTATGAATTTTGGAATTTCAAACAGAGAAAATGACATGTTTTTGGTTTTTAATAATATCAATGAAGACAAAATGAAATGAAAATTTTATGCTATGAATATAATCACATCAGGAGCATAGCACAATTTTTGTAAAAATTTGAGATCACAATTTACATTTATTTAATCTGAAAGATCAAGCATGTTAAAGTTTTGCAGGACAGGGACTAAAACATAAATATTCAATATTTAAGCATCAAAACATAATAAGAAGTAAATAAAATGCAAAACTGTAATTTACCCAATAATACGCGTGTATCGCACGTGATAAGATGATTCAGTGATTTTTTGGCACAATTATTGAAGACACTCAAGGTCTTTGATGTAATTTCACCCCAAATAAAATAATAAGCCCTAGAGCTTCTTGTTATCTTCGTTCACAATCTCAAGGGGGGCATTCGCCATCGCCGCCCCTTCTCCCTACTCGCGCGCGGGCAGCAGCGGACAGGGGAGGCGTACGAGCGGTTGGCCGCAGGACGGCGGAGAAGAGTAGAGCCCGCAGAGAGCGTGGTCGGAGTTGATGTGTTGCACGGTGGGTCCAGTAGCGAAGTTTTTCAAACGCGGCAAAGTAGTGAGGACGACGGAAATGCCAAGAGGCGCTGGGGGCAGTGGAATGGTGAAGGCGTGGACGCGTGGTTCTGGGGGTGGCGGCGGTCAGGCACGCTGCTCCGCGCGTCGAGGCGACGCAGATGATTGTGGCGAGGGACTTGGAGCGAGATAGAGAGGAGGTATGCGTCGGCGTGGAGGTTTATCGAGGTGGTGCACGCGGCCGGGCGCCACCAGATTGGAGCGACGAAATGCGGGCGGCGGGGGTGGTTGGCCCTGCCGCTTGCTGTTGAAATTTTTTTATTTTGTTGTTTTTTAATATTTTTGTTGTAATTTTTTATTGCAATGTAAACAGTAAAAAATACTTTTTTTCTATTTATAATGTATATCCGAAATAATAAAAAAATTGAGAATTTTTTTATTTTTTTTTGTTTTCTTTTTAACGTTCCTGCAAAAGAAATGTTAAAGATCATGAAAACAATTGATTTTTTGTGTTATTATTATTTTTATTTATTTACAACTCGAAAAAAGGAATGAGGATCTGGGGGGAAATGAGGGAATCAAATCTTATATTCAACCACCGTGCATGGTCGGAGTTGATAGATCGTGGGAGATAGAATTTGAAGGCGGAGAGATCGAGAAGATGAGATGAAAAAGCGAGTCTGTGGCGGATAAAAAACGTGAGGGAATTTTTTAATGATCTTGAAAAACTAAATGATGATGAATAAAAGAATGCGACGAAGTAAACAAAGAAAATGACGACGAATCTCACCTTAGGAGCGGAAAAGGACTGTGATCGCCTCGACAAGGTCGACTCGCTGTCACCGGATGGCTTAGAGACTAGGCAACTTTCTCGACGAAATTTTCTCTCGGAGATCGGGCTCCTCTCTCTAAATATTGATCAGGTTTGAATGAGTGAGAAGGAGCCATATAAATAAGAAAATATAATGGAGAAGAAATTTAGAATTTTTGGCTTTTTGGGTTAAAGAGATAAGATGGATGCAAAAATTGAAATGAGAAGGAGATAAAACTATTTACAAAATTACCTACGTTTTTTGAATTTTCGTAACTTTATTTATTTGAATTAAAAAATTTTATTTTTTTTATTTTTTCATGATGGTTAATTAAAAATAGCAACTACATACGTATACTATATATATATGACATTATATACTAGGGTAAATGAGGAAATAAGCTTCTTTTTATGTTTTAGTTAATATTTTATTTTTATTTTTATTTTTATTTTTATTTTAAATAATTTGTAAGAATAATTTACAAATATATACAAATACGAAATTTACAAAATACATGGGAAAATTGCACAAACCACCTCAGAAAACCTACTTTTTACTCGTAACTCGAAAAAATATGAAATCACGTCCATTTTAAAGATAATTTGATTTAGAGTCCAACGGAAGTGAGATTGGTTTAATTTGAGGTCGTATGGAGCCGGAATTTATTTTTCAATTAGTGCTTAGTGGCTTTTTCCATGTGTGGCTACTTTTATTCTGTAATTAATTTAATTATGAAATTATTTTTTATTAATTAGGACACATTTTTATTTACAATTTTGGTTTGGAAAGATGTTTGATTTGAGGTCAATTAAGGTACAAATAAATTAGTGTTAGTTTTATACAGATATACACAAAATAAGTGAGAAGTATTTACAACAACACAGACACATTTTTGTTTTATTTTCTGCTTAAGGACCCATATCTCCCCTACTTTATTCATGGTCGATTAGGTCAAGTCTTGACCTTCTCTCGGTGTTCGGGTTAGCCTGTATACACTCTTTCTTCTTTTTTTATTTTTTTTTCTTTATTTTTCCTTTTTTTCTTTTTTTAATTATTTTAGGTTAAAATTAGTAAGAAGTGTACAATATTTACGCAGATGCAAGTTAGTAAGAATGTGGAGTTAGTATTATATGCACGTGTTTTATCGGGGATTTTAAGCTAAAATAAATGAATAATGATGATGAATCGCAGATTCATCATCCCCCTATGCTTTACCTTTGCTAGTCCCTTAGCAAACACTTATTTGAAAGAATATGTGATGAAAAAGAAAAAGAAAGGGAAAATAAAGAAGGAGAATATCGAGTACTAAACTTATCTTCATAAGATTGTAGTTTGGAGCTCTGTCGGACCTTTGGATTATTAGTGTGTCGTAACTTCTGTAAGACTTAGAATTTTAAAATCGACAACCTTGAAGTTCTACACATCATTGTCACAATTTCGGCTCAGAAGTCATCTTAGATCAATCCTCTTCCCAAAGTATACCCTATGAACATTGAACAATCGACTCATGTGTGTGAAAGGTATTAGCTCTTCCCATCCAGAATGCCGGACTACCATGCAAATCTCCTCTCTAGTAACTCATCCTCTGGGAATCAGGTATTTCCTTCTAAGGTCTGTTGTGTTGTGTTCACAATCGAAATGGGGGAGAAGTTAGAAGAAGGAGAAAAGAACTGGAGGGTGACTAGTGTAGTCATCTCTCCTTATGAAGCTGGCCAGTATAGCCGAGTCTCCGCCAAGATCTGCAGGTTTTCTTGAAGCTTGGACCTTTTTGGTCAGTTATTTATTTGGTAGTGTGTGCTTTGTATTTGGATTTTTGGTGATTTTTCTTGGATCTTGTTGTGCCCCTACAGATATAGAATCTTTTACTTCCGAACATGTTTTGGGATCTTAGAAAAAATTGTGCCTACCGTCCATCCCTTTTCCGAAGCTTTATTTCAACCCATACTCCAGTCTTTAGATTTCCACGCTACCAGAAAAGAAGCACACATAGTCTTCCCACATCCCGTCTGAGTTGAGCTAAGTGCATAGTGCAAGAGTAAAAATTAATTCCCTATTCCAGAGTTGTACCCATAATGAAGAGCCCAGGTTAGACACTAAGAGTCAAACGCTACACAATGTCATGTGGAACTCAAAAATTAAGTCAAGCACATGAAGCTTCTAAAATTGTATTTCTCGGTGAAGTTCCTCTGATAATTAGGTGGATTAAGGACCAACTAAGCTCCATTCTTCAATTTTATTCGAGACATAGTTTAAATATCCATACTATCCTGACAAATGCATATGCAAATGCAAAATATGAACAATGTTGAGAGTTTTTTTTGAAAAGAAATGATGCACATGTGAAAGGAATAATTTCTTATTACTTGAACTTTTTATGAATTTTTGGAGGAAAAATGCAGATGTGAAAGAAATGTTTTTTTAAGGTTAGTAAAATATATACAATTATATAAAAGGGATTTTTGTTCGTTTGTTTTGTTTGTTGTTTTTTTTGTTTGTTTTGTTTGTGTTTTTTTGTTGATTTTATTTTATTTTTTTGTTTTTTTTAGTTTGTGGTTTTTATTTTTGTTTTTGTTGTTTTTTACACACACGGATTTTACAAAATTGTACACATAACCCCCCAAATAAACGTATTTAAAAGTACGAGTTATGTCTAAAGTATTTATACAATATATACGACACCACCCAATACTTAGCTTGAACTATGTCCTCGTAGTGATCGGAGAGTGACAAAGGAAGTCATAACTCGTGTTAAGTATAGAAAGGTGAAAAGACTCCTATGCTACAACGACTTAAAGAAAAGATAAAAAGAAGAGAAGTTGGTGACCCCCCTATCCTTAAGATCAAGTAATCTTAAGTATAGTAGAATGTACAAAGGGGAAAACCGATGAAGAGAATGTACATACTCACAAAGACATGATATGAACAACATCACCCCCTATACTTAGGGTAGAGTAACCCTAAGTATAGGCAACAACAAGGGTGATAAACAGGACGAATATGAACAACACAAATCATTCACCCCCATACTTAGGATAAAGCACATCCTAACACACACAGAAAAGGGGTGAATGATAAAACGAGAGAAGAAAGAGTGAAACAAAAGGATATACAAGAGGTGTTGAGCTTATGTATCAGACGCAGAAGGTGGAATCAAAAGATCATCGTCTGATACCAAAAATATAGAATCCACAACGGAAAGGAATGTATCATGATCAAGATATGGCTTCAACAACTGTCCATTCACAACAAATGGTTATGTGTCATATGACAACCCATATATGACAATACTCCCATAGTCACGCACATCTCTCACGATGAACGGTCCTGACTACATGCATTTCAATTTTCCTGGAAACAACTTCAACTTAGAATCAAATAACAAAACTTTCTCATCATGGGAGAAAGTCTTCCTTCGAATGTGTTTATCATGCCAGCGCTTGACTTTCTCCTTATACATACGTGAGTTATCATATACAAAGTCTCGGAATTCCAGTAATTTGTTCAAATCCAACTTCATGTTCTTTCCTACCTTCTTATAGTCTAAATTGCATACACGAAGTGCTCATAAAGATTTATGAATTAATTCCACTAGCAGGTGGCAAGACTTTCCATACACCAATCTATAGGGAGACATACCCAAAGGAGATTTGTACGCCGTCTGGCCCTTAGAACTGAATCAAGCATCTTGGACCAGTTCTTCCTATCTGGACATAAAAGTTTTTGCAATATCGTCTTGATCTCCCTATTTGATATTTCTGCCAAGCCATTAGTCTGAGGGTGGTAAATAGACGCAACTCTGAGCTCAATGGTGTACTCCTTCACAAGCTTCTTTACTTCTCTATTAATGAAATGTCTTCCCCCTTCTGAAATCAGTATTTTGGAATACCGAACAACACAATAATATGGTCCTTGAGAAAGAAAGACACCGTACGACTATCTGCGGCTCGGGTGGGGATAGCCTCCACCCATCAACTAACATAATCCACGGCGAGAAGGATGTACTGAAATCCCTGACTGACAGGAAATGGGCCCATGAAGTCTATTCCCCAAGCATAAAAAACATCAAAAATCTGTATGTATCTTAGGGACGTGGTATCTTTGGAACCAACTGTTCCTCCCATTTTCTGACAATTAATACAACCTCGAACAACTCTGTAGCATCCTTAAACGATGTGGGCCACATAGGCCACTTTGTAAAACCTTTGCTGCCATGTGTTTCCCTGAATGATGCCCATAAGATTCTGGCTTGTGACAGTGCTCAAGTACACTGGTATGTTCCTCCTGAGGAATGCATCATCTCTAGATACATTCCACACCCTCACGAAATAGATACGGATCCTCCCACTGGTAATAATGAATCTCAGACAGAAATCTGTCTACCTTGTACTTCAGCCAATCTTGTGGAACATTCTTGGAGACAAGATAGTTCATAATATCAGCATACCATGGGAGTGAGTCCAAAGACAAAATGGACTCGTCTAGAAAAGTTTCAGAAATAGGAATCATGTTGTGCTCAGAAGTCTCTGTGTCGGTGATATGGGAAAGGTGATCTGCCACAGCATTTTTTACTCCAGGTTTATCTCGTATCTCTAAATCGAATTCCTAGAGAAGAAGGATCCATCTGATAAGGCATGGTCTGGCATCCTTCTTAGCCTGCAAATATCATATGGCAGTGTGATCCGTGTACATAATAACATGTGAACCGATGAGGTAAGATCAGAACTTTTCTAGCCCAAACACAACTCCTGGCATCTCCTTCTCTGTAATTGTATAATTCTGTTGTGCTTCATTTAGAGTCATGCTATCATAGTGTATAGCAAATGGTATCCTATCCCTTCTCTGTCCTAAAACTGCTCCAACTGCTAAATCTGATGCATCCGTCATGATCTCAAAAGTAAGAGACCAATCAGGTGGCTGTAAGACCGGAGCACTAGTAACCATTTCTTTCATCCCATTGAATGCAAGGAGGAATTTCTCATAGACAACAAAATCAGTCTCCTTACACAGAAGCTCACTCAAAGTTCTGGCGATTTTGTTGAAGTCTTTTATGAATTGCCTATAAAATCCTATGTGTCCCAAAAATGACCACAATTGCTTCAAATTCTGTCATGGCTCTAACTTGGAAATCGCATCAATCATAGCCGGGTCAACCTCCATCCCATATTTGGAGATGACATGACCCAATACAATCCCATTAGTCACCATAATGTGACTCTTCTCCCACTAGAGCACTAGGTTTACCTCACAGCAACGTTGAAGGAATCGGTCTAAATGAGCAAGACATGTGTCAAAACTATACCCGTAGACCGATAAATCATCCATGAAGGCTTCAAGAAAATTACCCACCATGTAGGTAAAAACGACCAACATACACCTTCGAAATGTAGCAGGGGCGTTACAAAATCGAAAGGGCATCCGTCTTAAGGCGTAAGTGCCAAACAGACAAGTGAAGGTAGTTTTCTGCTGACCCTCAGGAGCGATCGCAACTTGGTTGGATCCCGAGTATCCATCCAAGAAGCAAATGAACTCTTTCCCTGCCAACCTCTCAATAATCTGATCAATAAAGGGCAGTGGAAAGTGACCCTTCTTGGTTGCTAAGTTCAAGCGTCGGTAATCTACACAGACACATCATGAAGTAGGTACCCGGGTCGGAATCTCATCACCGCGGTCATTCTTTACGATCGTAATCCCAGATTGCTTCCGGACCACACGTAAAGGGCTGACCCATTTGGAATCCAAAATGGGATATATAAAGCCAGCATCACACCATTTCTTGATCTCCTTCATGACAATCTCCGTTAGATTTGGATTTAGACAGCACTGGCATTCATGGGAAGGTTTACAGTCATCCTCTAAGTGGATATGCTGCGAGCACAAAGCTGGATTGATGCCATGGAGATCCGAGATATTCCATCCTATGGACTTGCGGTTTCACTCAATAACCTCTAGCACGCGAGATTCTTATTCAACGGTCAACTGCGAGCTAAGGATGATCGGAAACATTTGGGGGGGGGAGAGCGCAAGGAAGGCATATTTCAACGTTGATGGTAAAACCTTTAGCTCAGGTGGGGTCTGAATCGGATCTATGATAACCTCTGCTACTGTATTGGTAGACAGTATGTGATTTGTGCTATGTAGACTATCCACCTTGGCTATTGACGGCTCAGCAAATAGAATATCTGATAGATCTACGATGAATGATCTTTACTCAGGGAGGAATGGATCATCAGGATGTTCAATATTCTTATCAATGAACGGCTCAGATATCTCAGCAATAATCTCATAAAGATGTCTCTCATCTGTGCATAAGTCATGAAATTCAATGAATGGCTCAGATATCTGGAGCTCAGAACTATGCTCAAACTGCTCATCGGCAACTATCTCAATTGGACCATCAAGGGAACTCATGTCGACTGTGCTTTCCAAAGAGTCCTTTTGGGGAAGGAACTCCTGGATATCTATAAAATCTGTGAAAAGATCTGTATCTTTGAATTCTGCAAGAAAATCACAGTCATCTGGCTCTGACATAGCTTCCTCTGTATCATCTGCTGCATATGACGGTGATGGTCTAGGATCAGAGATCGTCTCAATTTTCACCTTGTCACTACGGGAGTGAAAGATGATCTCTCCAGTACCATAATCAACTTCTACTTCAGTCGTTCGGAGGAACAGTCGACCTAGTATGATCAGGGTATCGAGTAACGGTGCAGATGTGTCGATATCCATGACAACAAAATCAACAGGGAATTTCATTCCCGGCACCATTACAATAACATCCTCTAAAATGCCTCTTGGCCTCTTAATCGATCTATTGGCAAACTAAGGGATCATTCTGGTAGTTTTAAGAGGCCCTAACTGAAATTCAGTTAATAAATAGGAAGTCATGAGATTAATGGAGGAACGACTATCGAGAAGAGTATGATCAAATTGTTGATCAATGATATGGAAACGGATGTGAGGTGCTCCCTTGTCTCTCTTTTTCGGCAGAAGGTTGCTGATGGCATGAATAGTGGCCATGGTCAAGATGTGTTTCTCTCTTTCCTTTCGTCTATTCTTCCTTGGTTGACGCTTTTGGGTACATGCCTCCTTCATTCCCTTGTTTGCTGTAGGCATGTACACCATGGCTTTAAGAAGTGACATCATTAAAAAGATATTATGTAAGATCTCAACCACTCCAGGATCAGATAGTGTTGCTTTTAATTTTTGAATTTTTTTAGCTCTGACAGCATAAGTAAATGGCATAGAATGCGAATAAACATGCAAACATTCATTTCCATTATTCAAACTAGAATCATCATGTACAAGAGGACAACCAGAGTCTGTCATTATAGCGTTGTCCAATCTAGGTGAAGGAAAAACATAATCTAAAACAATTGTTGTTGGTGAAGAGGAAGAATCTACGACTCATATATTCTCCCTTGCCGATGGTGATGCGCATCTGCCTGGTGAAGGTGATGGTGAAGGCGGTAAAACTCCAGATGTGGGTGCTGCTGTACTGGGCCTCTCGATTGCTGGCGAAGGAGATGATGTAGAAGATGATGCTCTCTCATTGGATTAATCTCCCAACCCAACTGTTGCGTATGCGACTGCAATCTCCTACTTCTCCTGAGATTAATGGCGTCAGATAAACATGTAAAATCAATGGACATACCTGTCTCGGGGGTGGGTGGGCTTTTTAGCTACTGCTCTTTGCGTATGAAATCGTTGGGGTTGGCTGCGACTTGTGCTGGAATTAGTGTCTTGGTTGTAGCCAGGTCATCGATCCGCTGATTCAGTTCATTCATGTTCTTCAGAAGTAATGCAAGTTGGTCCAGTGCTGGATTGACTGAAGGGGCCTCAGGTTGCTCATTGACTGGCCGTCGCTGAGAGTGATAGTGCGGAGGCTGTTGGTAACGATACGGATTATGGTTATGAGTATGAGGGGGGAAAGGATACTGTCCATAATATGCAGTCTGCTGCTGGTTAGGCTGAGGGAAATACATGGACTGTTGTTGTTGCTGGCCTTGTCTCCACTATTGGAACTGAGGTAGAGATAGGTACTGGTGCTGAAACTACTGGTGCTGGTACTGGTACTATTGTTGATGTCTGCCACCTTGAAGCTGGTGGGTGGGTCTCTGACCCTGCTGTGAACCCAACTGGCCTTGCCCTAACGGACGGGGATGGTTTCGCTCACGGTCGAACCAGATACCATTCACCTCCTGAATGACAGGTGGAGGTGGAGATTGCTGCTCAGGAATGTAAGCTACTTCTTTTTGGTATGGAACTATTTGATGTCCATGTTGTTGAGCATGATCAGGTGTCTACACGTAGTAGACATGTTGAACTGTAGATGGTCCTCTACTACTCTGCCGGGTGGAAGGAGTATGCTCCATAGTAGCATTTGTACTGTGGAATGGACTGATCGTACTCACAAGAAGTTCCAGATGCTTTGTTATCTCATCTAGCTTATCCAGGTTATTTATCCTCTTCTCGATCACATGAAGCTTATCGAGTTCCTTGGATCGCTTCTCAATTATGTCTACTTTGTATAGATGGTCTCCAATGATGGCCAGGTCCGTGCTATCCACCTTATCCACTTCTTGTGTTGTCGTCATCTTGACATCCTTCTAGGGTACTGCAGGGTTGGTAACGGGGTGCTTCTGAAAAGCACATGAAGAAGAAAGAGTAACAGAACTTTCTGCCATCTCCTAAAAAACTTGATAAAAGACATCCTCGTCCTTGTTGAAGTGGTTACCCCCACAAGTGGCATCTACCAGCTTCTGATTCTCAATCCTTAAACCCCCAAAGAATTTTTGTACAAGGCTTGTCTTTGGAATATCATGATGGGGGCATTTCATCGTCAGATCTTTAAAACATTCCCACGCCTCGTGTATAGGATCATTGGGCATCTTGGAGAAATTAGAAATCAAGGATCGAATTTCGTTGTGTCGTCCAAGTGGATAATACTTGTCTAGAAATGCGGATCTTAACTATTCCCAAGTAGTGAAAACCTTCCCCAAGTGATTTAACCACTACAAAGCTTTGCCCGTCATACTGAATGGAAAGGTTGTCATTTGCACTACCTCTAATGGGACATTTGGGTAGTGTATTGTTCCACAAATGCGATCGAATTGCTGGAGGTGTATATAAGGTTCTTCATTAATATTTCCATGGAATATTGGGAGAAGAGGTAAAATAGTAAGCTTAAGCTCAAAATTCCTATGAAACGTAGGGATTTGTATCGAAGAATTTGTCTGTCCTGCCCCTGGATTATAGCCATCTTTTAGTGTAGGCTTAGCCCCAGGTTCTATGTGAGGTTCTTCTTTCCCATTCCCACCTCCAGGGTTTCAGTTATCCCCCTCTCTCTTGTCTTCTCTTTCTTGTCTTATCTCGAGAATCATATCTCTCAGTGTGCCCTGAAAATTAGCCTGCTCTGTTAACTGTGCTTGGATTGATTGAGTGGAGGATAACATGGTACTGTTGATCTCGCTCTGTTCCGACATGGAGCACTTTCCCTTTGGTGGCATTAAGTGTCCGGCTTCAGACTCTAAAAATGAATATGCCACTCGATTAGTGTTCAAAATTGATGGAGTCTCAGATATTAATTCGAGATTAAAGCAAATATCAAATAGTGGATTCATGGATGTTGTGAATTGTGAGGTGGGGAAAGAGGAATATTCGTGAAGTGAGTCTCCCCGAATAGAAGGTGAACGGCTCGGATCGTAGAATGAATTCACGAAGTCCGAACAAGAAATACTCCGATCCGACATCTTCGAAATTAAAAGTAGAAGTGTCGTTGCTATTATCCCCAAACTCCCGTGACAACAAAAAATGTATATATTTTTCTTTTTTCTAATTATTAACCAATATAGCAGATAGGGTCGAACTCAGGGAGGCTACAAATCCCAAGGGTTATTGAATTAATCTAGAACTAATTAAGAGAAAACAGGAATCTCAAAGGACAACTATTCTTGGTTTTTGTGAATTTTTTTTACCTTTTATGATATTTTTTATTTTATAGTGATTTTGATTTTGCAAATTTTTTATTTTTTCAAAAATAACACGAAGCAATATTAACAAGATCAAAAATACGAACACCAACTCTTTTGTAAATTTTTTAAATTAATCAACAATGCACAGAAAATTGTAGAAAAATTATTTTTTGGTTTTAAAAGTTATGAAATGTTTTTGAGAATTTTTGTGGAATTTTCAGGTTTTTTGCATTTTCATAAAAATCAAATAGAGAAAAAAATGTGAAAATGTGCACAACCTGAAGTAATTTGTAACTTAAAAATATTTTAAGTCCACAAAACTCCTGAAAATTATTTTTTAGACAAAAACTAGAAGCAAATATCTACAAACAAGAACTGAAATCAAAATTTTTGGATTTTTGTAGAATTTTCTATTATTTTATAATATTTTTGATATTTTTCAAATATTTTGGGTTTTGTATATAATTAATACGTGAAAAGTGGTCAGAAATTAAAAGACTATGAAATAAAACTATTCTAATTTTTCTGTATTTTTTGGAACAATATTTGAATTTTTATGAATTTTAGAATTTCAAACGGGGCAAAATGACATGTTTTTGATTTTTTAATAATAATAAATGAAGACAAAATCAATGAAAATTTTATGCTAAGAAGGTAATCACATCAGGAGCATAGCACAATTTTGCAAAAAAAAAGATCACAAATAACATTTATTTAATCTAAAAGGTCAAGCAAGTTCAAGTTCTGCAGTACAGGGACTAAAAATGTAAATATTCAATGTTTAAGCATCAAAACATAATAAGAAGTAAATAAAATGCATAACTATAATTTACCCAATAAATTTGTGATGTAATCTCACCCCAAATAAAATAATAAGCCCTAGGACTTCTTGTTATCTTCGTTCACAATCTCAAGGGTGGCATTGGTCGTCGCCGCCCCTTCTCCCCACGTGCGCATGGGCGACGCTGGACAGGGGAGGCGTACGAGCAGTTGGTCGCAATATGTTGGAGAAGTGCAAATAGCGCGGTCGGAGTAGATGCGCCGCACGACGGGTCCACTGGCATCGCTGTTCAAACACGGCACAGTGGCGAGGAAGGCGGAAATGCCAGGAGGCGCAGGGGCAGTGGAATGGTGAATTCGTGGATACGTGGTTCTGGGGGTGGCGGCGGTCGGGCACGCTGCTCTGCGCGCAGAGGCGACGCGGACGATTGCGGCAAGGGACCTAGAGAGATCTGGAGAGGAGGCGTGCGCCAGAGTGGAGATTGACCGAGGTGGTGCGCGCGGCTGGATGCCCCCGGAGTGGTGCGGCGAAATTTGGGCGGCGGGGTTTGGTGGCCGTAGCGCTTGTTGTTGAAAATTTTTTATTGTGTTGTTATTTTTTAATAATTTTTTTGTATTTTTTTATTACATTGTAAAAAGTAAATTTGTTTTTTTTTATTGTAAATCTAAAATTATAAATAAAACAGAAATTGAGATTTTTTTATTATTTTTTGTTGTTTTCTTTTTAATCTTCTTGCAAAACAAATGTTAAAGAGCAAGAAAGCAATTGTTTTTTTGTATTTAAATTTTTTTATTTATTTACAACCTGGAAAAACGAATGCGGTCAGGTGGAAATGAGAGAATCGAATCCGATCTCCGACCACCGTGCGTGGTTGGAGTCGATAGATCGTGGGAGGTAGAATTTGAAGGCGGAGAGATCGAGAAGATGAGATGAAAAATCGAGTCGTTGGCGGATAAAGAACGTCACAAAGTTTTTTAATGATCTAGAAAAACAAAATGACGATGAAGAGAAAATGCGGCGAAGATAACAACAACTAACCTAGCTAAAAATAAGAAGCAAATGACGACGGATCTCACAAAGTGATCGCCTCGACAAGGCCTACTCGCTGTCATCGAACGACTTGGAGACTAGGCAACTTTCTCGACGAAATTTTCTCTCGAAGATCGGGCTCCTCTCTCTAAAGATTGATCAAATTGGAATGATGGAGAAGGAGCCATATAAATAAGAAAAGATAATGGAGATGAAATTTTGATTTTTTGGCTTTTTGGGATAAAGAGATACGATGGATGCAAAAATTGAAATGAGAAAATGATAAATCTATTAACAACATTATATTTTTTTTTGAATTTTCGTCACTTTATTTATTTGAATTAAAAAATGTTAAATTTTTTTATGATGGTTAATTAAAAATAACAACTATACATATACTATATACATATATGACATAGACAAGGGTAAATGAGGAAATTAGCTTCTTTTTTGTTTTAATTAATAATTTATTTTTATTTTTATTTTTATTTTAGAAAATTAGTAAATAATTTAAAAATATATACAAATACAATATTTAAAATTACATGGGAAAATTGCACAAACCACCCCGGAAAAATCAACTTTTTACTCGTAACTCCAAAAATTATGAAATCACCGCCATTTTAAAGATAATTTAATTTAGAGTCCAATGGTAGTGAGATTGGTTTAATTTGAGTCATATAGAGCCGGAATGGAGTTTTCAATTAGTGCTTAGTGGCTTTTTTTTCCAAATGTGGCTACTTTTATTCTGTACATGATTTAATTGTGCAATTATTTTTTATTAATTAGGACACATGTTTATTTAAAAATTTGGTTTTGAAAGTTATTTGATTTGAGGTCAATTAAGGCACAAATAAATTAGTATTAGTTTTATACAAATATACACAAAATAAGTAAGAAGTATTTACAACAACACACACATTTTTTTATTTTCTGCTTACGGACCCTTATCTCCCCCTACTTTATTCCTGGTCGATCAGGTCAACTCTTGACCTTCTCTCGGGGTTCGGGTCAGCCTGTATACAGTCTTCGTTCTTTTTTTATTTTCTTTTCTTTATTTTTTCTTTTCTTTATTTTTTCTTTCTTTCTTTCTTTATTTTTTTTAGGCTAAAATTAGTAAGAAGTGTACAATATTTACACAGATGCAAGTTAGTAAGAATATGGAGATAGTGTTATATGCAGGTATTTTATAAGGGAGTTTAGGCTAAAATAAATGAATAAAGATGATGAATCGAAGATTAATCAGTCAAGCTATTCAGTTGCAGGCTCACATGATTTTTGACTTCTGAAGCTCAAGCTTGCTTATTCCACATACATACATACATACATACTTCGACATGTATTTTATTTTCAATCAGTCTTGTCTATAGTTTTGGAGAATTTTTCAATGTTATATACAACAACATTTACCTAAGGTGTTTTTCCTTTCGATCCAAAAGAGTATCGCTCTTTTGAAGCATCACTGCAACCCACACTTTCCTATCTTTAGAAATCGATGCCATTGGATAGGTTGGGGAGGACTTCCCTCCCTAGACAAGGATGAATGTTTTTACTCATGTGCATCTCATACTAGCAAATCCAATCACCTTAACACTTAAATTTAATTGAGCCAAGTGAAAGGTGCAAATGTCCAAGTTAGATCTCAACTGATAAGAGTCATGTGTGCATCTGGACAAGTTCTAGTTAAGCAGTTAAGTTTTCTTCGAACTAACTCTAAGTTTCAAAGAATTAAGTCCAAATAGACATCAAGCACCTCAAATCTATTTCCTATAAGGTTCCAGTGAATTTAGGTTCATTAATGTCCAACCTACCTCTAATCATTGAATTTACTAAAACTAGATCAATCATCAACTCAATATGAAAAATGCAAATGTTATGTACAATGCAGAAAATATTTTTGTGCTGCATTTTTTTAATTTTACACTTTTTATGTTTTTTAAAATTTTAAAAATGTTTATGTAATTTTTAAAAATATTTAGCAAATATTTTTGTGATTTTTAGAATAAAATACTTTTGGCGCACAAAGGAAGTTTGTGCAAATACTTACATGGGTGTGCATCTATTATTTACAAGAATTAGGGTTGAAGGACGTACACATTTAAACGTTTTTTACTTTTATAGGTATGTATATACAAATTTTAAAGAATTTGAATTAAATATATATTTCTCAAACTTATTTAAAAAAGGTTTTAAAAACAATTTTGAAAACTATAGTCTCATATAATTTTTGTAAATAATTAACAAACATATACAAATATTTTAAAACCATTTTGCAATGTTTTTTAAAAGAGCATATGTAGATTTTCCAAATATTTTTGCAACAATTTCATAACCATTTACAAAGTGGTTTTCAAGATATTTTTATTTCACGCAATGAAAAGAAATTTTTACAAAACAAATAATTTTACAGAGGTTGAAAACATTTTACAAAATAATTTTCAAAAAGTTTACAAAAAATTTTGCAAAAATATTTTGAAACATTTTACAAAACAGTTTTACCTGATTTATTTATCACTATTTAAAAGAAGATTTGAAGAACAATATTCATCTTTTTGTTATATGGTTTCATGATTTGTACAAGCATATGTATATTATTTTAGCCATATTATTCAAAAATATGAAAGTTCAAGTTATGGCTAGTGTTTATACAATGTATATACGACCCCCCTATTCTTAGCTCGAGCTATGTTCTCATATATTGAAAAGAAAAAGGGGAAGGCATAATTTGTACTAAGTATATGAAAGTATAATGAATAAAGGAATGAAATAAGGAAATAAATGATAACTCGACCTTCCCCCCTGTAGTTAGGATCAAACAATCCTAAGTATAGTATACTGCATCTATATGCTTGGAGGGTCGAGGTTGGGAATACGTAGATCACAACTCATACTGTCTCCCACTAATTAGGGTAAAATATCCAAAAGAATATATAAAAAGAATATTTTATCCGACAGTACAATACAATTGGAGTCGAAAACAAAACTTTCACACCTTAACTCCAATAAATATGAAGCTACCTTCGTTAAATACATTATTAGAAGCTATATACAATTAAATGCTATTTTGATACATTTTCGGAAAGGGGGAAAGCCCATTTTTTAACGAATCACAAGTAGAGATAATTGTAACACACATAGAGTTAATGCTATTTCATAACTTTTATTTGGAGATATGGGTTAGGGATTTTGGGATTTTGGCATTTATTTAGAGTACAAAATGAACAATGTATATTGTTTTTGTGTAAACTAAATTTTGTATTTTTCTATGTATTATTGTCTACAACTTTTATGTGCAAAGTTTCTTTATTTGATGAACAAATAACAAGGAATAAATGGGTCTCGAAAATGCACTATTAGTGAAAAGAATGGGACGTTTATTATATATTTGACCCTTATCTCCCCTAACTTTATTCCTAGTCGATAAAATAAATTCTTGACTTCGTCTTGAATTTTAGGGTCATAAAAACCTTTAGTATTTTATTTTTTTCCTTTTCTTTACTTTATTCTTTTAAATTTGGCATTAAAACTAGTATGCATAATAAATGGAACAAATAATGAATGTTAATATGTATAAAATAATTCTATATACATGCATTAGCTAGGGCTTTTAAGGCCAAAATGGGAGAAAAGAGGTTATCAAATGGACATTCATCACCCCCTATACAGTCCTTTGCTAGTCCCTAGGAAACCTTTATGCAATAAGTACAGAAAAAAATAAAAGAAAGAAAGTGGACTGATTTTAATTTCCAAACATATCTTCATAAAATCAAAGTTTCGATCTCAGTTCAGTTCTTGGTGTAAGAATGTGTCTGGAACGTAGTAGGGAACCATATTTAAAACACAACAACCTTCAAGAGTCACAGAACTTGGATCAAACCACTTCAATAGCCATGTCAGAACCAGTATACATCATATGTATACCCTTATGACTATGAAGTTGACTTGTACAACATAAGTCATAGTGTCTCTTCCCTATTGAAATAACAAAAGAACTGACTTCTCCCATATGACAACCCAATGATTCTTCAACACAAAAACTCTTTCTTTGAGGAGCACGGTATCCCCTTCGAAGTTCAAGTGCATACGACTCAAGAGGAGGGCGTGAATAGTAAATTCAATGGTAGCAAGCGAAGCTACCTATCCTGCAATGCATGACCAATGTAGTCAAGCAATTCAATTGTAGGCTCACTTGATTTCTGACTTTTGAAGCTCAAGCTTGCTTATTCCACATACATACATACATACTTCGACATGTATTTTATTTTCAATCTGGCTTGTCCATATTTTTGGAGATTTTTTCAATATTATATACAACAACATTTAACAAAGGTGTTTTTCCTCTCGAGCAAAAAGAGTACCACTCTTTTGAAGCATTACTGCAACCCACACTTTCCTACCTTTAGAAATCGACGCCACCGGATAGGTTTGAGAGCACTTCCCCACCCAGACAAGGACGAATGTTTCTACTCATGTGCGTGTCATACTAGAAAATCCAATCCCCTTAACACTTTAATTGAGTTGATCCAAGTAAAAGGTGCAAATGTCCAAGTTAGATCTCAACAGACAAGAGTTATGTGTGCATCTCGAAAAGTTCTAGTTAAGCAGTTAAGTTGTCTTCAAACTAATTATAAGTTTCAAAGAATTAAGTCCACATAGACATGAAGCACCTCAAATCCTTTTCCTATAAGGTTCCAGTGAATTTAGTTTCATTAATGTCTAACCTATCTCCAATCATCGACTTTACTCAAACTAGTTGAATCATCAAAGTCAATATGAAAAATGTAAATGCTATGTACAATGCAGAAAATATTTTGTGATGTATTTTTCAATTTTTACACTTTTTAAGGAGTTCTAAAAGATTTTACAAATGTTTATGTATTTTTTTAAAATGGTTTAGCAAATGCTTTTGTCATTTTTCAAATCAAAAGACTTTTGGCGCAAAAAGGAAGTTTGTGCAAATATTTACACGGGCGTGCATCTATTATTTACAAGAATTAGGGTTGAAGGACGTACATATTTGAACGTTTGTTATTTTTATAGGTATGTATATACAAATTTTAAAGAATTTGAGTTATGTATATATTTCCCAAACCTATTTAGAAATGATTTTACAATCAATTTTGAAAACTATAGACTCAAATAATTTTTGCAAAAAATTACAAACATAAACAAATATTTGAAAATCATTTTGCAAAGATTTTTAAAACAGTATATGTAGATTTTCCAAATATTTTTACAACAATTTTCATAACCATTTACAAAGTGGTTTTCAAAATATATTTATTTCACGCAAAGAAAAGAGATTTTTACAAACCAAATAATTTTACAAAGGTTTAAAACATTTTACAAAATAATTTTCAAAAAGTTTACAAAAGATTTTGCAAAATTGTTTTATCTGATTTATTTATCACTATTTAAAAAAAAGTTTTGAAGAACAACATGCATATTTTTATTATATGGTTTAATGATTTGTACCAGCATATATATATATATATATATATATATATTATTTCAGCCTTATTATTCAAAAATACGAAAGTTCGAGTTATGGCTAGTCTTTATACAATGTATATACGACCCCCATATTCTTAGCTCGAGCTATGTCCTTGTATATCGAAAAGAAAAGGGGATGAATTAACTTGTATGAAGTATATAAAAGTATAATGAATAAAGGAATGAAAGATGGAAATAAATGATAACTCGTCCTTCCCCCCTATACTTAGGATCAAATAATCCTAAGTATAGTATACTGCATCTATATGCATGGAGGGTCGAGGTTGGGAATACATAGATCACATCTCATACTGTCTCCCACTAATTAGGGTAAAATATCCGATAGTATACTTGAGAGAACAAATAAGATAAGAGGCAATAGAGGAGATAAAAAAACTAATAAAAAGAGTTGAAAGACAAAATACATTGGGTAAATGTATACACTTCCCCTATACTTCGTGTTAAAGAGCATTAAGTATAGGCAACAGTAAGAGTGATGAAACAAAATGGAGGAACAACACATAAATAAGTAGAGCCATCTTTACTTAGGACAAAGTACATCCTATGTATAAAAATACAAATATGATGAATGACATAGGGTACTCATGATATATGGAGACAAGAAGGAAGGAAACAATAAAACACATATATAAAAATAATGAAGAATGGTGAAGTGCAGGACGGTATCTAACAGCCGAATATCATACTTTCGTCATCGTCTCCCTGTGAAAATGATGACGCGGTCAGAAAGAGAAGGACACCCTAATATTCAATCAGGTGGTGTCAACAATCAAAACAGATCATAAACTAATCAAGAGACTAGTAGAAGGAAGCAGAACATCATCTCGTAAGAAAAAGTGAAAGACCAAAATTGAACTGTAAGACAAGGAGGAGGAACGATCTATGTAGATTCCTTCATGCCACTCATAGTATCAGAAACATACAAAAGTGAAGAGCATGAGAGGCTCTACGTTGATCAGCATTAGATAGATATAGGGTCGAAAGATCAAGAGCACAAAAAATATCACCAGACAGTTCTCAACCTTGCGAGTGTCTCACGGTGAGCAGACTCAAAGGAGTTAGGGGTCTCAGAACAATTAGAAGACTTCATCTCGTGATCCACCAAATAGTAGACAAAACAAAAGATGAGTTCGAGTACATAAATCAGAAGACTCGGTTTCGTACTACAATAGATTGGAGACATAACCACATATGAAGTTGAGTACTGACAAAATATTGTATCCTCCCGCGTATAACCCTTGGGGAGTGATACCCGCTAAGTAATGAATCGTCGTAATAGATCTCATCCTTGTGAGCATCGTCAGAAAGACTAGACTAAAAGAAATCAAATCAATAAGATGGATCAACAGAAGTGGTCTCAGTAGGCAACAGATCGACTACCCAACAGAAGAGACCGAAATAACTCAAAAATGTCACAATCTTTCATAGATATGTGAGAGTATCGTGAACTAGGCTAGGAAAAATCAGAAGAACGAGACTCATCCTTGCGAGAACCATCAAGGATAGAAAAGTCAAAAGAGTCCAAACAATAGTCTTGTGCTCCAACGGATTAAGAACATGATTAGACAAGGAGATTGACAACTCGTATTAGAGGACTCGACTTTGTGCACCACCAAGATGGACGCACAAGCAATGAGTGAAACTGATCCTAAAAAGAATGTTGCAATTTTTGGTAGATAGTCTTCGAGGAGTAATGCAAAATAAGTTGATCTAAATCCGGGAAATGTTGGCGTAAAGTCTCAGGTCCTCAATAATAATCAATCAATCATAAATAGGATGACATAAGGCCATAAAAGGGATAAGAGATCATAAGGGTTATCAGAATGTAGCACCTCGAATTAATCAAATTAACTGAGATGGATTAAGATGTCAGAAAGAGATCCAAAAAGTGCTAAATGGGGACAGAAGAGTCAAGAGATGGAGGATGGATCAGTCAAAAAGATAAGTAAAACCACGAGGGTCGTAAACATTGTCTCGTTGAAGAACATATAAAGATAATACATCAATCGCATCAATCAAGATGGCAGAAATGCAAATAAGATAGTATAGTCATAGCTCATGGAATAATCATTAAATCATTACAAATCAATCACAACCTCAATTCGTTGTGCAAGAGAAAAAAACCACAATAACGAATCACACCTGCAATCGTGCCAAATTTATAACCCTCAATAATTTTTATGTACATATCAAAGTCGGATCTACCAAAAATAACATATCAAACTAATCATCCTCAAATATGCCCATCTTACTCAAATAATTCCTGCAATCATAATCTTGAGGTGGCCATCACATAGCAGCACAACAATCCTGAGTGCAGGAAGAGATGATACAGAAGGGAACGAGGGTAGTCAAGAATGGCAGAATGAGGACAAAATTGTTGTTCAAGGAGAGAGTCTTCTTGAACTGGACCAGAGATAGGGTGATATGGAAGGTAATAGTTGCAAAATCTGGCTGCAAAAGTAAAGATCAAAAATTGATATCACAATTCAATGAAATAGTTGTTGGACATGCTAGATAACAACGAGCCATTATGCAATAAATGTTATTGCAATTAGCATTCCTTGATTTGAAATGTAAAATAATTAATTTCCATAATAGGTCCCATAGTAAAATTAGGATTTTGTACCATGGCCATCTTAATGATCATACAAATGTCTATTCAATAATCGAATCATAGAGGCTAGTGCATGGATGAATATCTAAAGAGTTAGATCTATGACGAATCGAGAACCGGCAAAAGATTATTTAAGATTATCTCTAATCTATGGAGGGAGATGGAAATCCTCTCTCTGAAGATCGATATGTAATTGACCTCTTTATGCAAGTCCTTTGCATAGGAATAGACATTTGGAGGTGTTAGATAAATTTGGTCAAAGATTTGACGTAACGAGATCGAGATAACCAAATTCCTATGTTGTATGATGTCACGATATAGGAACGCATCCTCTGATCAGAGACAGATGTGTTACTATATGTCTAAGTATGTACATTTGTCAGACGAATAGGTTGCAAATCTAATCAAGATCTATACACCGATGTGCTGGTGTGCATGCAAGGGCATACGAGTAATACGATCTCTTAATTGGATCATACAAGTTTATTACTGCACCGAATTACATGAGCTCACTCAAGAGGTATTGTGAAGAATCAAATTCCATGCATAGTCATCTTGCTTTGGAAGCTTGAGTGAATTTATTGGTTTTATATATACTTTTGGATAGTATATGATCAAGACCTAGGTATGATATATGGTTTTGGAAAGTATATGATCGATACCATCTCACAATGATCAAATGACAAACTTAATGATAAAACCATGAAGTAGACAGTGTAAAATTGATCTCGTACTTCGATTTTATTTAGGATCTTGCAGTATGCAGGATGTACATGTATTGAGAATACTGAGGGTGATGTGAACATAAAATGATTGTATAACCATGATGCTTCCATTATATTGGAGTGATGAAACGGGTCAGGATTTTAGTGACTCATCTCAATATAGAAGTAATCTAATCTTGGTCTAGATATTGGACATTGATTTGAATGTGATTCAGATGCAATGGGAAAATTAGATTTGCGGTCTTGATGTAATGAAGCATCTGTAAGAGGTCTGCAAGATCTAATTTTGAGAAGTGATCTCAATATCCTTGTCACTATACATGGAACAATACAATCGCCCGGTCCTTATCTCCAAGTAACACCGGAGAAAGCGCATTATCCTTGAAAGAGTTCATGATAATTTCATTGTTGATGTTATATATCCAATCATTGAGAAAATTGATAATTAAATGTGATTTATTATCATGAATAATATGTTTTTGATTCATACTAGAAGGAGAGTTATCCAAAAAAATTAAATTTGATTTAATTATGAAAGATGTGAGTAATATGAATATGATTCATATTCTTTGGCAACATGAGAATAAGCATCAAAGATGATTAAATTAGATTTAATTATCATAGATAAGAGTAATGTGTATAGAAATATCCATATTAATAATATATTATAAATGTGATTTATAATATATAAGAGAGAGCTATTTGTGATTTACATTTGTTAAAAATGTTGATGGGAATTGGATTCGCATTGAACATTAAATTGAAAATGTAATTTACATTTTATTTTCGGTTATTAAAGTGATTCACAAGTTTCCAATGGCATGATTGCAATGGTCACAAAATATTTTGGAAATATTTGGGTTAAAACTTTTACAATAAAAGTTGTTGCATATGTGCAATATTTTGTGAGATATAGGATCTAGACATAATTGGAATGAAACGGCATCTTTTCCATACATGGAGTTGATGACCTACTTGGACTCTCCAAGTTGGTGGCCGTCCACCCTATATATTGAAGGAAGCCTAATTTCTTTCCAAGATATTCCACATTTATTGTCTTTAATTTATACTGAAATATATTGATTGATTTTAAATATATTAAATTTATTTCAAATACAACAAAATATTGTTGTGTTCTTATCCACAAGATCATAGCCATTAAAAAAACACAAATCAATGTGAGCCATTGGATTTGAGTTGTCCATGGATTGAGATCCATGGATCCCAATATATTATAAAAGGAGAGGCACCCCTTTGCTCTTCTTTACACAACACAAGTTTACAACAACTCTCTCTCACTCATTCTCTACACGTCCTCTCTTTCTCTCTGATAGTGGCCATCTACCATGGAGCCCTAGAGAGAGTCGCTTTCGATGGAGTGTCACTGTTTTGTTGTCGAACTGTTTGCTCGTGGATCTCCAGCTCCTTCGGTACACCTCGCTCGTGAAGAAGATATCGATTGTCATGTGACGAGATTATGAGATTCTTCGCTAGGATCATCAACATTGATTGCGAGAAGCACACGTTTCATCAACGTGCTCGCAAGCATCTCTTGCGTCGCATCAGACTTGAGATAGGAGGTCCTTTCGATTTGAGACTCGATCACATCCACACTTCAAGAAGTAACCTTAATACTTGTTTGTGGTTTAGATGAAACAATCTGATAAACATTATTGAATCTTGTAGTCTCATCACATGAAATATTTTTAATTTCTACTGCATTGAGTAACTATTGTGACTAGTTGCTCCCTATCGAATATGATGAGATCCTCACGCTTCCGTGATGAACTTAAGGATCTAACCATATCCTTAACTTGTTAAATAATATGTACAATGAAAGGGGAAAGAAAGATTTAAAAATAATAACTATAAATTTCATGGATCAATCAAATCATGGAATGATGAACGTGAATGGATCCAAAATCATAATCAATGTACAAAGCAAACCCCAAGATCACCTACTCAACACGGTGAAGACCAAAGATGGTGGTCCTTTTCCTTTTCCATTTTAAAGTTAGGTGAGTTTCAGAAATGATGTATAAATATGTAGGTAGTCCTGGGATTGGGGCACTAATCTTTAATGTGTACATGAGAATAAAATGCACATACAATGGGATGTTCCTCTCCACGAAGCAATGAATCCATTACATTTTTTTACAAGTCTAATGGAGTTAACATTCCCACTATTATTTCTTATTATCATTTTTTTACTCTTCAATGCAATCACCTTCGAGTTTACAATTCCATTAACATCCTAGGTGATCAAAATTAGAAGGAGACGGTCGAAAAAGCAATGCAAGTCAGAAATTGATGATATATGCATAGCTCGAAGACATTGCTTCTTAACTCTCTACATGGGGGTGCATAAAAAAAATGAAAGCTACCCTATACGAGATGCAATCTGATGAAATCACCCTATATAAGTAATTACTAATATTGTGAAGCACCAGATGCTAACTATTGAGATATCAAATCTAAGTCCAATCTTGGGAACCTCTCGATGCCCACCATAGTAGGTCCTGCAAGCATTGTATGAGGCTCCTTGAGGTGTGTGGTATCAACGCTAAATAACCAACAATTACGATTTGACTAATTACAAAAGTGAATCTATACGCACATGCAAATATATTAGGGCTTTGGACCTTAATCTATTGAGCAAGCAATTACTACGATAGGTCTCATTCATAAAAAATGTATAGAAATAAAGTCGAAAAACAAACAAAAGTAAAGCGATAAAAATGTGGCAAAACTGTTGACTCCCAAGCAAACAATCGCTCGGGCACTAGACCTCGTAATGTTCTCAAGTTCGAGATGGTCCAAATTATTACAAATTAAGAATCACTCTCTTGCTTTTAATTACAAAATAAAGTGTAAAAAATTGTCTTCAAAAATCTCTCCAAGTCATCATTTAATGCTTTCTCCTACCGGTTAAGTCAGAAAGTCCCTCCACCTTGTTTGGATGCGCATGTCCGCCTAAGAAGACCTCGCTCACATATTTATCTCTCGCAACAAAATCAAACAAGGAGGAATGATAGACAACTAACAATTACTATCAAATAAAAGAGAAAATGAAATAAAGAGTAAAAATAATAAATAGACATCAGTAAACAAACAAATAAAAGAATCCAATCTATGAAACATTGGTCTGCGGAAATGGTGCCATTTTATTACCTGGATATTATGCGGGTCAAAAAATATCCTTATGGTCTACGAAGGTAGAGTGTCACTGAGGCGACTCAAAAAATCTCAAGTCAATCAACAATAAACCTACATATATAAATCGAGCAATAAGTAACAAAAATGTGGAGTTGAAATTTATTATAACTCTATAACAATGGTGTATAGTGTACAAGCACGTGTAGAGGTCGAACTCAAAAATAAATTGGTAGATTGTGCAATAAAGCTCAAAAACTTGCTCTTTTCTCTATTCCATTTATTATATTCATGTATGGGTCTTTTATTTTTATATTTTTTATGGATTATAATTTTTGTATTTTTTAGTTATTTTCAAATCAATAATTTTGGCTTTCTTTCTATATTTTCTGAATGTTAATTTCTTTTTTCAATATATATAATACAAGAATATGCAAGGCTATATATACAACAAAGTGAAGTATAATTATATATACTAATAAAAATGATCAAAACAGAGGAAAATTCTGTGTTTCATTTAATTTCCTAATATCTTTATGATTTACTTAAATTTTATCTAATTTTTATTTATTTTAATAAAAAAACCCAAAACATGGATTAATAAAATATGCCATTTTTAATTCAGGATTAAAAATAACAAAAAGATTATAAAATTCTTCAAATACATTTTAATGGATAGATATTATCTTAAGAAAACTAGGTATAAAAAAATTATAATTTTGAGGATTTTTATGCATTTTACTATTGTTTATTGGTTTTTAGATCTTTTTTAATTTTATGTGTTTTATTTTCCTATTATTAGCGATTTTTGGTCTGGAGTTATAAACTATAATAATAATAATAATAATGATGATGATAATAATATGTATTTTTCAGGATTTTTTCAAAATGTATTTATATTTTCTAGTATTTTCAAAGTTTGTCAGGGATAAAAAATGTGCATGAGTTTTAATAATTTGATTAATAGCTTAAAATGTTGAAAAAATATAGAAATAAAGTACATGTTAACAAGTGTTTAACACTATTTTTTGAGATTTTTTGGAGCATGTATGACATATTAAATAAATAGAAAAAAATAAAAATATATATATAGTATCCAGGGCATATTTGCAATTAAAATTAAAGATAAAGATTCATTTGTAAATGTACAAAGAAAATAGAACTAATATTCACATTTTTAGGCTAAACATAAATAAAAAATTACTGGGGGTATTTCAGCAAAATGGCCACCTTGTGTGGGACAACATGAGGTGACCTAGCAAGGACCCATATGCAATATACAATATGTTTAGAGGCCTTTATGAAATTTTTCCACATTTGTGTTACACTGCACAAATTGTTTATAGGACTACGTAAATATTACAAAAAGATGGGGCTTACTGTGTAATTTTCCCGCATGGGTGCAGAGATGGACAATAGAGGTGGTTTCATTTTACACATCTCGGCATCTGAGCCACTAATAACCTTTTGCATCTGAAGTCCAAGATATGATCTTTAGAAGGGATCCAACAAGGTTTTTATTTCAATGAATTATTCACAGGTGAAAATGTGGTCGTCGCAATCTGAAGAAACGTCAAACCAAAATTTATATAAAACTCAAGAAAGAATACATAAAGCAAAAGCAGAAAGAGAATTTGTTTTTTAATTTATATGTATAGCTAACATGAACGAATGTGAGGAGGGTAAAAAATCATGAGGGTATTCTATGCAATTAATAATCAATGAAAGAATGAAGGAATTTCTATGCACACTATGCTTGGTTGTTGTGTTTTTTATTTTTAATATTTTTATGAATTTATTTTATATATTTTTTGTTTTCAGGTTTTTTTATTTTTTTTAGAAAATGTTTTTTAATTTTTCTAACAATGAGGTAATTAAATAAAATTTAAACCACCCAACCTCTCTTTTTGTATTTTTCAAGTATACAAAAAATGATCTGAAAAATAAACTAAACTTGTTTTTTGATAAATTTCTTATGTTTTGTGATTTTTTAAAGATTTTTTATCTTTTTTAATCATTGAAATGAATCCAAAATATGGAATATAATAAACAGAGAATAAAATGAATGTTTTTGGAATTTTAAAATGATAAAGAATGTCAAAATGTGTGAATTGTAGTTAGAATTAAATAGATTTTTTAGGATTCTCGTTACACATATTATGTGTTATTTTTTATTTTTAAAGGAGTTTTGTGAATTTTTAATGTTTTTAGGAGTTTTGTGATTTTTATGAAGAATGAAAATGCTAAAATTGGATATAAATTAAAACAAATAAATGAAACACATTTTTTTACTAATTTTTAAAGCCATTTTTTTATTTTTATATGTCGACCTATAATTTATGAGATTTTTGAAACTTAAAAGCAATAAAAGAATAAGATTGTGATATATGTTTTTTTGGATGTGGATGCAATAACAATGTATTATGAGTTATATAAGTTTTTTTGTAATTTTTATATGGGTTTTGAAATTTTAATTTGATTTTCAAAAAGAAAAAATATAATAGACTCATAGGGACTTAATTGTAATTATTTAGACTTTGCAAGGTAAGTAACAACAAATAAAAAAGTTGTAGGGCAGAGAATGTAAAATATCCAACAACACACGTGCATAGGCACATGCTACCTGTAGGACCGGACTTGGATTTAAATAAAATAAACTCAAGATCCAAACAAACTCAAAATGACAACTATTTTTATTAAAAATAACCCAACATATCACGTACAACACACGAGTTCAGTTTAAGTAGGGACTAAAGAGAAAATGAAATAAATACATTGGCTTGCATGCAAATGTTCTACTAAAAACAAGATGACACGTGTCCCCATAGGGACTTTTTTCGAAATAAAATAAGATATGGGTATAAATGCAATAGTACCCTCTAAATACATGGCGTGAGGAACATCGCAGATGCGCTACTTCTTTTATCCAACACCTGAGATAGCTTTGGAATGGAATGGATGGTGTTGATCAGAGCTTGATCATCAATCAAAAGTTGAATTTTCAGGCGAAATCAATTGTTTGAATCTAATCTGGCACAGAGTTCTTGATCTGATAGAGATGAGAGTACCTAGAGGAACTAGAATGAAGGAATACTCCGATGAGTTTCACTCGGGGAGAACTCTATCTTGGCTCGCCTAAATCCTATCCTAAAAGTTGCCACATCTCCTTGTATCTTTTCGCTAGAGATGAGTAGGAGAAATGGAGCTTAGATTTGCCTTGTCTACATTCTGGAGATCTGCTTTGGAAGATGCTTCGGACGAAGCTCCAAAAGTGATTAATTCATTGATGCTTCGTGCTTTGACCATGTGAATGCAGTCTATTTCTCGAAGGTGTGCTTTGGCCAAGAAATTAGGTCAAAAACACATGATATGGTAAAAGGACGGGGGTCTCCAGTGAGGTATGGTTGCAATGGAGATCGAACTCTAGATCTATGAGGATTTGGAGGTGGGCAAATGGTGGAAGAGCAGGAGAATGGCAAGGCTGATGTGTAGACTATTGGACACGCAAGCATACAACTATCCATTATGCAATAAATTTTGTTGCAAATATCATTCCCTGATATGAAATGAAGAATGATTAATTTGCAAAATATGCCCCTTAGTACAATTAGGGATATATATACCATGTCCATCTTGATGATCATATAGTTGTTTATTCAATTGTTGAATCATAGAGGATGGTACCCGGATAACCATCAAAAGTGATAGATTGAAGCACCGTAATTTGATTATTAAGAGGCCATTTCCAGACCAAGAAGCAGATGACAATACTTTCTCTAAAGTTTGATATCTAACAGATTTCTTGATGCAGGTCTTCTGCATAGGAATAGAGATACCATGATGTTAGATCAAATAGGTTAAAGAGTTTACTTAATGATATTAAGATAACCAAAGAAGTATGTCGTATGTTTTCATGTTATAGGCACGTATCCTCAGACTGGAGACAAATGTGTTACTATATGTCTAAGTATGTACATTTGCCATACCAATAGGTTGATGACCTAACCAATGTCTATACATTGACACTCTGGTATGCATGCAAGGGAATATGAGTAATATGATATCTTAATGGGACTAATCAGGTTCATTATTGAATTGGAAGACACGAGCTCGCTCATGAGATATTGGGAAGAATCAAATTCCATCTATGGTCATCTCGCTTTTAATTCTTGACTAAATTTGTAGGTTTGATATATGGTTTTTGGAAAGTATATGATAAATAGCTAGGTGTGATATATGCTTTTGGAAAGTATATGATCGATATCAACTTCTAATTATCGAATGAGAACCTTAATGATAAAATCCTGAAAAAGAAAGTCTAAATAGATCTAATACTTCGAGTTTATTCCAGGTCATTCAGTATGTAGGATGTACATGTATTAGCTTTATCTGAGGGTGATGTGATCATAAATGATCGTATAACCATGGAACTTCCATTCATAGGGAGTGATGAAATGGGTCTGGATTTTAGTGACTCATGTTAGTAGAGAAGTGATATGATCTTAGTCCAAATGTTGGACATTGATTTAAATGTCATTTAGATGAAATGAGAACATTAGATTTGCGGTCTTGAGTTAATCTAGCATATAGGAGAGGTCCGTAAGATCTAGATTTGAGATTTAATCTCAATATCAAAGTCACTATATGTGTAACAATACAATTGCCATGTCCTTATGTCCAAGTAACCACGGAGAAAGCGCATTATCCTAGAAAGAGTTAATGGATTATTTCATTATTGATATCATATATCCGAACACTGAGAAAATTGATAATTAAATTTCATTCAATTATTATGAATTGTATGAATTTAATTCATATTATAAGGAGACATAACTAAGATAAATCAAGGTGATTTATTTAACATATATATGAATAGTGTGAATGCCATTCATATTACTGGAGCACGTGAGAAAGGACATCCTAGATGATTAAATGTGATTTAATGATCATTAATATCAGTAGAGTGGATAACACTATCCATATTAATATGATATATTATAAATGTAATTTATAATATATCATGGAGAGCCTATTGTGATTTATATTTGTTGATAAATTATTGATGTTAATTAGATCCACATTGGATAATTAATTGAAAATAAATTTTACATTTTATTTTTGGGTTGTGAATGTGATTCATAATTTCTTAGTGGCATGATTGAAACATTCACAAATTAATTTGTAATTAATTATGCTAATATATTTGCAATAAAAGTTTTTGCAAATACTAAAGAGGATTAGTTGCGATATTTTATCACGTAAAATAGAGTTAAAGAGAGCCAACTTAATAGGTGGTGGATAACTACCCTTGAATTGTTCAAGGGTAGTCTTCCGCCCTATTTTAGGGATTGACTCTATATCTCTCTTTATCCTCTTATATAATTTATTTCGATAAATTAAATTATTTTGTTGATAATTCACTGTATATTTAATTTAAACTATTTATTATTGTGTTTTCACAACAAGATCATGGCTATTGAAAGAAACACAAATCAATCTCATCCATTGATTTTTTGTCGTTCATGGACTGAGATCAATGTATCCAAAAATACTATATAAAAAGAAGCACCCCTTGCTCTTCAAGTTACATCATCAATCATCTTTTTCTCTCATTCTCAACATGCCAAGCCTCTCTCTCTCATTGTGGACATCCATCATGGAGCCCTTAAGAGAGTCGCCATTACCTCAGCATCATCGTTATGCTATTGGATTGTTTCTCATTAATCTCCATCTCCTTCGGTGCTCCTCTCTCGTGAAGTAGACGTTAGATATTGTGTGACGAGATCAAGTGATTCACCGATTGGATGATCAACATGGATTGCAAGCAGTACGGTTCTCATCAACGCGCTCGCAAGCGTGTCCTCCATCAAATCGGACATGAGACAAGAGTTAGAGACTCAATCGCAACCACACTTCACGAGTTATTCTCAATACTTGTTTATGCTTTTGCTGAAATGATCCGAGAAGTGTTCCTGGATCATGTGGTTCCATTTGATTAAAAATAAGCAACTAGTGTGACTAGTCGCTCCCGATCGCATTCGATGTAATCCTCATGCTTCCATGAGCACTTAATGTTAGGAAGACTTGGGCTCATTAGTGCTTGTGAAAAGTTTATTGCGTTTCATTCTTGCAGCCCTGTTTTGTGAGTATTTTCGCCCATGTATAATATGTATAAACATAAAATTGTAACTTGGATAAAGCTACCTACTAAACAGGGAAACATTGTGATTTGAGTTTGATTAATTTCGAATCCGATAGCTCTTGTTATTATCATTTTAATGAACATATATCCACTATTTCGTGGATGGCGAATGTTGATGTGATTAATGAGTTCGTTACTATTTTAAATGCTTGTAAATGCATGTTAATCACATGTTTTATGTTAAAAGTAAAATTAGACAACTTTATAAACTTACTTTGCATTATTTGGATTTAAATTGATTAAGATTTGATAATTTAGTGCGTGAGGGTCACTAATGGAAATTACATTCCTAATTAAGAACCTCGTAATTTTCATTTAAGAAATTGATAAAATGAATGGTTAATTTCTTGGAATAGTTGTGGATAAATATTTGAGAACTATTGGATGATAATTATTTCATTAAATGGAATTGCTTTAGCCAATAATTTATTACATACGATCTATATTAGTAATTGGTCACATTATCTAGTTTCGAACAAACAAAGTTGCTTGAATAGAATTGGGAATTTGTTTAGCAAATTTACATGTAACCAAAATGGGTTTGATTATTATTATATGGTATAACTTAGGTTGAAAAACTTATTATCATCCCAAGTACAAATTGATCAATTTGGCATTATCCTTGACGAAGGTGGATATGGTGTCTAGTCAGGAAACATTGGGGTAGCAGGTCGCTCCGTGAGAGGTCTGTCCCAGTCCCATCAGTACTGGCCATGTCATCAAGTATAAAAGAGATAATTCTTACGAGACCATGATGTATTTTCTAACTATTAAAATTCAAATAATACGTACCTTGAGATAATACATCCTTTCAAGTAACAATTAAGTTTGTTGGTTGATTGAACTAGAATGACAATTGATTTAATGTGATTAAATTAATTAGATCCAATAAAATTAAAAGACTCTACGATGAATAGAGTTGTATTTCTCTTAGAAGAATTAATTATTGTGAATATTATTCATAATGATTAATTATAATTTGAACATGATATGGAGGATCACATAAGTGACATCCACGGTCTCTCATCAAGGCAAAGGAATCCATCACCAGTGATTGTACGGAGGAGATGCTTGTTTGATGTGACATCTCATGCATACAAGCGCATCTGGATCGGGCTCTTTGCTTCTCAAAAGAGTAAGGTCGTATGCGTGACCCCAATATCAGGTGCTCATATTATTGGGTGGATATTGGATTGTGCATAGGGAGTGCTATTCCAATTGATGGTCGGTACTATTAATGACAGGTAAACATCACCTTAGGGCTGGTGGGCCCGGGTGTTAAGGATCAAATTAGGAATTTAAGTTGGACTTCCATGGCGGAATGTGTTCCTGCTAATTTTTATCCAAGTTTCATGTTCTCATATTATTGGGATGTGACAAAGATAAGAAAGGAGATCCCAAATCTTTCTTGAGATATAATTATAAGTATATCTCTTACATTGAATGTAATTAAAATAATGAACAATTAATGTTGACAACGCAAGATAACTTTAATATAAAAAATCCTAAATCAAAATAAAACACAGACACACACACACACACACACACACACACATATATATATATATATATGCAAATTTCTTATTTCAGATAATCTTTCATTAAACCCCGTCAATAATATACTCGATAACAACCAATATATTATCATGGATGGGATCCATGATCAAGATATTGTACTTGTAGTTGGACACATAATGTATGCGGTTGCAATGTGCAAGTTCCTTCGTAGTAATAAGGAGTAACAGTTAAATAGACAATAGGATAAAAACCCTAGGGTTTTTATGTCTCTATAGTATTGATTTCTAATCGAATGTACTTTGGAAGTAACATGTCGATGATGATAGTAATTGCCAAATAATATTTATAAAAATATAAGAAGATGTTATGGCAAACTTATGTGCTCTCAACATTTCATCATGAAAGAAATGGTTCACTACATTATGCATGAATGGTGGCTCTATAAGAGATGATGTATTCAAAATGTTTGAGTACCTACCTGAACCCAAGTCTTTGAGAGTTAAAATGTATATAGATATGATGAGTGTCATCATTCTATTGTTTATAGTGAATTAATTCATGAAGCTTCATAATATCCATATTGTATGAATTGAATGAAGCAAGTATGAATGATGAAATACTCTTATATAGAAATCCTTTGAATTTAATATAAAAGATCCTATATCTTAAGCAATGGTTGTTTATAGACGAAGAGAGCGCAGTGAAAGCGTGGGGGTGGACCCAAATAAGAAGGAAAGTCAAAGAGTTGGTTGTACTTCTGAGACTTCCATATGACATACAAATAGTTGGATGAATGCCAATATGGCAAAAAGTTAATGCACTAGTAGTGTGAATATCTAGATTATCTAGGATCCTTAGAGAAGGACTAGTATAGTGCATTGAAATAATCTACATTTGATCATCAAATGACTTGCTTATTAGATAAGATCAAAAGTTTGATAATTGTATCTCATTCTTCTAATAACACTTGCAAATTGATGTCACATGTTTTATAAGACTAGAAATTTGATCTTAAGGTTTTCCACATGGATATTGATGTAATTGTTGCAACAATCTCTAGTGGATAAATAGACATAATAATTTTAGTGGGAGAGCCCTTAGTCTTAGAGAATGTGTCTATCAGCTAGATATTAGAATATACTTATTGTTTATTTCTAAATGTTGTTAATAAACATGAATTATGGAATATACCAATCATGAAGAGTTATAATGGATATATATTAGATACTAATATGAGATATGGAGGACTCTGCTAAATTAGAATATTAATGAATGGTTCATTAACTTTTATAATACTAAAATTCTTAAACCATAAAGGAACAACGTGAGGATGATGATCATTTTACAATGATCTAGCATCAAGCCTTGGACATATGTCTGTTAATGAGATGAGTAGACTAGTAAGAGATGAAATTTCAGAATGTCTAAAATTTCAAAGCTTACATACCTGTGAGTATTGTATTCATAGAAATATGTCCAATATACTCATCGTTGAGAATGGTTTAAGATGTCAAGGTATTCAATATCTCGTACATATTAATGTATTTGGGTCACATATATCATGATAAACGTTGATGATATGTGATATCATTTGATGATTATTTGTGGTACGAGGTTTCTTTTTTATAAAGCTTTGAAATTTTCAAAGATTTCATAATTTTGGTTTATAACCAACGTTTGGAGGAAGATGAAATGAAATTGATCTAACCTAGGTATCCTATACCTATTAGATCAATTCATGGAATACCTTATGGAGAAAGGAATATCATTCCATTCTCACTCCTCCTTATTCACCTAAACTCAATGGTATTGTAGGGAGATACAAATGATCACGTGTGACATGATTGGATTAATGAAAATTCATAGCATAGTTACTTCTTAGTGTCCAGCTATATATGTAGTACAGACTACGATATATATCCTTAATCAGTTTCCATGCAAGTAAGCTGGAATTTAGCACCGGGGAGTGATACTTCATTCAGAAAATAAAGGATGGTAGGATACCTACTTTATGACCTTGAGATTCTTAAAAGATATCATCGCTAAGAATGTGATTCTAGGAGGATGACTCTCTTGAGAATCAAGATGAAAATGAAGTAAAGGAACTCATTTCACCTCGAGAGGATAATGAGGCTCCCAAAATCGAAAACTAAAAGGTTAAATAATGATGAAACACTAATACCTCTTGAAATTGTTTTAGGGATGGATTCCATGCATCAGATAAGTCAGAAAATGATCTGACTTAATATAATGAAATATAAGAATATCATGACATCGAAATATTGATGTTAGTAATAAATTCTAAAGTAGACATCGTATACAAGTATTCTACATGGACCCTTGAGGATCCACCTATATGGGTAAGACCTGTTAAGGTGTAAATGGATCTTCAAGAGAAAGAGGGAACCTGTTGAGAAGGTAGAGACCTTCAAAGCACAACTCATAGCCATGAGCTGCACAACGAAGAGAAGACATCGCTTGCGATCAGACTTGCTTTCATGACCTTGCATAAACCCATCAGGATATTATTAATTATAGCTACACAACTTGAGTTTGACATCTTCAAGATAGAAGTCAATATTGCATTCCTCCTTGAATACCTCTCTAAGTATATTCACATGAAATAGCCTCAGGGCTTCATGGTTGAGGAAAAGCAAGATGCGAAACTTAAAGAACTCCATCTATTGACCGAAACATGCTTCTTGTAGTTAGAACATCGTATTTGAAGAAATTATAAAGGTTATGATTTCAGATAAAATCAGGATGAACCATATGAACCTTAGTGAGAGTGTCACTGTGTTCATAATGGTAAATGTAGATGGTATCACAATAATTTGGAATGATATAAGGATAATAATAAATGTTTTATTGACTGGCTATTCCATACCTTCGGATATGATCTCAAGGATACCTCTTATATCTTAGCTCTGAATTTGTTCAAAAGCAAAGTGAAGAGGGTATTGGAATTGTCACATCAGTGGTACACCTTAGACATGTTCCATTTTTTAAAAATCTAAGAAACACTTCTTTTCCTTATGATATGGTATTGACATGTCTAAAGGGATAGCACCTTAAGGAGTGGAGGTAGTAAATGCTAAAATACTTGCCCTCATGCATTAATTATGAGAAGATAAGTGTTTACAAAATGTGTACAAAAGTCATATGTCTACCAAGTAATGGGAGTAGTAAGTTACCACTCGTACTATGGAAATAAAACACTTGATTACAATAATAACAATATCTTCAAAGATGACATGACTTTTAAAGATAGTTATCTTTATGTCTTACCTTTAAGAGCTTAAGAATTTAAGATAGAGATCTAAAAAGGATCTTAACTATGGATATCTTAGGAGATAGAGATCTCCATGAATAAGGGCATTCTTATAAGTATAGTGGAAAATACATAATAGTTATAATAATTATTAAGTTATAGTACCAAGGACACTTTAACTAACAAAGTTGAGTATTTGTTGCATAAGATGCAACATTCGCTTTGGATGCATGCACTGTTATTGAGGGATATGCATGTGTCGTAAAAGGATTTGGCATAGTCTCTTAGGAACATAGTGGTTGATTAGCTTACCTAGATATATTAAATATCCTATGATTGTCATATTTGTGTGGGTTTAAAGATTAGTTGAAGGGAGAATTTCTTTTTCTTGTATATTAAAGGGAATCCCTAGGGCTCTTTATATAGGTAGAGAGGCCTAGGGTTACAATGCAATTGACATATGAGATGACTAATCTACCCCTAGGGTTTGTGGGTAGATTGCTACACAACATGACTAATCTACCCCTTGGGTTTGTGGGTAGAGTGCTTCTCAACACTCCCCTTCGAGCTGGAGCATATATATCAATCATGCTTAGCTTGTTACAACATTTTTCAAACTGTATTCGTGCAAGCGGCTTGGTGAATATATCCGTCGTTTGATCCGAGGAATGTACGCTCTGAGTACGAAGTAGCCCTTTCTATATCAAATCTCTAGTATAGTGGCAGTAAATTTCCACATGTTTGGTTCGTTCGTGGAACATAGGATTGTTGGCTATGTGCATTGCAGCTTGGTTATCACATCTAAGTTCCATGATCTTTTCAGGAGTGATATGAAGGTCGGTAAGTATAGACCGGACCCATACTAGTTCTGCTGCGGCTTGAGCCATGGTTCGGTATTCACTTTCAGCACTTGAGCGAGAGACCACAACTTGTTTCTTTCTTCTCCATGTGATTAAATTTCCTGCAAGATAAGTGCATAACCCTGTAGTGGACTTTCTATCGATCAGGCATCCTCCATAATCTGCATCTGAATATGCCATGAGATCAAAGCCATTGCCTTTGGTGAATAGTAGTCCTCTTCCTGGAGATGATTTGATGTACCTTAAGACCATCATGCATTGTCATAGTGGGCTAAGGTAGGGTAGTCCATGAACTGGCTAAGTTTCCCAACAGCAAGAGCGATATCTGGTCGTGTGATGGTAAGATATAGCAGCTTTCCCACTAGACGTCAGTATCAACCACTATCCTCAACATCGCCTGCCTCGTAGATGTGTCCTTTAGGATCCATGGGTATCTGAGCTGGCTTGGATCCTAGCATCCTTGTTTCTTGAAGGAGGTCAGTAGCTTACTTTCGCTGGGACATAACAATTCCTCTCTTGGATCTTTCTATTTCAATCCCTAGGAAATATCTTAGTGGTCCCAAGTCCTTGATCACAAATTGCTCTGCTAGTTGTTTCTTCACTTCTACAATACCATCGTGGACATCTCCTGCGAGGATAATGTCATCCACATATTCCAGCATAGCTACGATTCCTTTTCCATTCGTCCGTATGAAAAAAGAATGATCTGCTGAAGATCGGATGAGGCCAAGATTCTCTAATGCTTCTGATAATTTTTGAAACCATGCGCGAGGACTATGCTTGATACCATATATGGCCTTGCGTAGTAAACAAACTTTCTGACACTCCCCTTGAATCTCGAACCCAGGCGGTTGCTGCATATACATAATTTCTTGGAGGTCTCCATAAGGGAATGCGTTTTTCACATCTAGTTGATGTAGGGTCCAATCAAGCTGTACCGCTACTGCCACGAGAATTCTTATGGTGGATAAACGAGCAACTGGCGAGAAGGTATCAAAGAAGTCCACCCCATAAGTTTGCGTAATCCCTTTTGCTACAAGTCAGGCTTTGTAGCGAGAAATAGAACGGGGGGAGGTGATACATGAGTGCCAGATTGGGATTAATAAGGGAGAGATTCAAAGAAAGTAACACCATCACTTATGTAGTGTCTCTTGGCACGTGGGTCATAGCACCTATAACCTTTCTGATTTCGAGCATATCCTCGAAAAATACATTTGACTGCTCTGGCTGATAGTTTATCCCTACCAGTATCTAGAAGATGAACGAATGCGACGTAACTAAAGACTGGAGGGACATGAAATATAGCTTTTCCTTGGAAAAGAACCTCAATAGGTATCTTCTCGTCAATAGAGTGGAAGGCATGAGGTTAATAAGATATGTGGCAGTTAGTACCGCATCACCCCAATATGTAGATGGTACATGATAGTCAATGAGTATTGTGCGAGCAATATCAAGAACATGTCTATGTTTACGCACTGCCACTCCATTCTGCTGGGATGTGTGAGGACATGTGGTTTGATGCAAGATTCCTTGAGACGCTAAGAATGATTGCATGTTATGTGAGACCAACTCCTTAGTGTTGTCAGATCTAAGGATTTTCATAGTGGTACCGAACTGATTCTTTATTTAATGTATGAATTGAACAATGATATGAAAGACATCAGACTTATTTTTTATTAAGAAAGACCAAGATACACGAGAAAAATTGTCTATAATAACCAAATAATATCTATTCCCCAGTCGATCAGGATAATGACTGGGTTCCATATGTCATGATGAACAAGTTCAAATAGACTACTTGAATGAACAATAATAGACAAAAGAAAAGGACTCCGGTAATGTTTCCCTAGTTGGCAGGCCTCACACTCTAGGTTGACAATGGGAGGGAGATGGGGAAGAACTCGTCGAAGCTTGTGAACAGAAGGATGACCCAGACGTCGGTGCCAAAGAGCACCGGAGGATGAAGAGAAAGTGGTCCGAGAGTAAGATGTAGTGTCAGAGGACTGGACAAGATGATATACTCCTCCCTTCTTCACGGCTCGCACCAATCGTCCTCCCAGTTAGTATGTCCTGAAATACACAAGATATAGTGTCAAATATTGCTCGGCAGTTGAGTTCTTTGCAAATCTGGATAACTGAAAGAAGACTGATGGGAAAATCCGGAACAAATAAAACATTATTGAGTCTGATATTAGGAGTTAGATGGACATCACCTTTTCCTTTTATTGGGGAAAATCGTCCATTAGCAACCTGTACAGTCCGTCCAGGAGGGATATTACGCATCTGTTGTAGGAGAGTTCGTTCGCCACACATATGACTGGAAGCACCGGTATCAATTAACCATTCTGATTTTGTAACTTTATTGGCAGACGCAATAAAGATACCTGATCGTGCCATAGCAACAGTGTCTGTAATATTGTACTGATAGGAGGCAGAGGACTCGTTCGAATGTAACCTATTGGGATGCTGCATCAGATCATCGAAGTCCCGTCTGGGGACCTCCACTACAGGACTATCTCCTTCATTGGCCATTCGAGCATCAGGAGTAGGGTACCCCTGCTTGTTATAGCATACCGCTTCTGTATGACCAAATTTGTGACAGTAAGAGCATTGGATTGTGCTATGACCTCGTCCTGGTGTGAAGCGACCTCGACCACGACTTCTTATAGAGCCACGACTTCCTCGTCCAGATGGGGTAGCGAGAGTAGAAATTTGCCCCTGATCAGTGCCTTTAGCACCTGTATGAGGAATAGGAAGACGACTCAGGGTATTGTAGTCTTCTTCAATGGTGGGGAGACTGGCTGCTGTGATCATTTGATCACGAGCAGTTGAGTAGCCAGAGTCGAGTTTGACAATAAATACAAGAACTTCCATCTGCTGACGATGTTGTTTCTGAGTCGGACATGTGCATACCGGAATACAAACATTATATCGCTCGAAAAGCGATTTTAAGAGAGATAAATACTCCGGTAGGGAGCCTCCTTCTTGCTTCATGTTGAGCATGTCAAAATACATCTGATACATCCTGGTTGAATTTCTATCCTGACCATATGTGGCTTGAAGAGAGGTCCACATATCGTGGGCAGTGTTGTAATAAACGAGTTCATCAGCTATGCGTTCAATAACACTGACCATAATCCATGAACTCACCATGCCGTCGTCTTTGTCCCATGTTGCATTTTTGTCTGTCTTCTCAGCGGGCTCTGACTCCAAGAGAATGTGTTCATTGTCGTATCCTCGTACGATCATGAGGAATATACATGACCACTTGGGGTAGATGGTGTCATCCAATTTAGGGTGCTCCCTCCATCATATCCTGGTGATGTCACATCTGATTGAGACATGATGTCAGAGGTAATAAGACCCGTTGTATTGAAAATAAGATAGCAACTTCTTCCTATAACATGTCAGGCGAAAACTGAAGAACAACATGCTTGAGGGTAGAGGGAGGTGCTGGAGAAGATGGGAGCCATAAGGAAGCTCCGCTGGAGTCGATGCCGAACTACGAGTTACGTACTGCTTGTAGACAACAACCGGGAGAGGCATCTGACATGTGGAGACGTAAGAGCCGTAGGAGAGGGCAGGGGCTCCGTAGTAAATAAGAATGGCTAGAAAGGAGGGCGGGTCTCAGTGGGGGAGGATTGGGAACGGGAAGTCAGTCTGGGGCGGGAATGGCTAGAACTCTGTCTCAGCGTGGGTCATCGGGCGATGCACAGTGGGGGGGCGATTGGGAATGGGAAATCGGTCTGGGGCGGGGGCTATCATGTCGGTGCTGGCGCGGTTGGGGTAAGAGGGTCGGGAGGGGGGGTTTCGTGAGGGAGGGGGGTGATTGGGATCGGGAAAACGGGTTGGGTGGGGGGGAGGGTGGAGCTCGGAGGTGGTGGGATGGTGGGGAGAGGGGAATGAACGGGGGCAGCGGCGACGATGGGCGGAGGGGGGGGGAGGCGAGGTCGGTGGTATCTGATACCAAGTTGAAGGGAAAATTTCTTTTCCTTGTATATAAAGGGAATATCTAGGGTTACAATGCAATTAAATGTGATTTAATTAAATGTGATTTAATTATCAAAGATATGAATAAGGTAAATGTGATTCATATTATTTGATCACATGATAATGGATATACAAGATGATTAAATTTTATTTAATTATCAAGGATATGAATAACATGGATTGGATTATCAATATTAATCTGATATATTATATATGTGACTCATAAAATATTAGACAGATCATATTGAGATTTATATTTGTTGATTAATTATTGATGTGAATTGTATTCACAATGTATAATTATTTGAAAATATAATTTACATTCTATTTTCGGTTGTAAATGTGATTCACAATTATTTAGTAGCATGATTGAAATATTCAGAATTAGTTTGTAATTAATTTTTTTAATATAGTTGTAATAAAAGTTGTCGCAAATATAAAGGACGATTATTTAAGATATTATATGTCACATAAAATAGAGAAAAAGGAAGCCACCTTAATGGGTTGTGGACGACCACCTATGAATTGTTCAAGAGTGCCCCCCTATTTTAGTGGTTGTGTCTCTCTCTCTCTTTATCCTCTTATCTAAATTGATTTAATTAAATTATATTGATGATAATTCAATGTATATTTAATTTAATTGAAATTATTTATTGTTGTGTTTTCACAACAAGATCATGCCCATTGAACAAAACACAAATCAATATCATCCATTGATTTAGTGTTGTCCATGGATTGATATCCATGCATCGCAAAATACAATATAAGAAGAAACACCACTTGCTCTTCAAGTTACATCATCAACAATCTCTCTCTCTCTCTATCTCTCTCATTCTCTACACACTAACCCTCTCTCTACCATTGTGGACATCCACCATGGAGCCCTTGAGAGTCTCCATCGTCGCAGCATCGTCGTTTTGCTACTAGATTGTTTGCTCTTGAATCTCGCTCGTGAAGAAGATTTGCTCTTCGATTGTGAGGAGCACACATCTTATCAACGTGCTTGCAAGCATCTCCTCCGTCGGATTGGACTTGATATAGGAGGTCTCTTGTTTTAGAGATTCAATAGCAACCACACTTCAAGAGGTAATCCTAATACTTGTTTGGAGTTTAAACGGAATGATCCAAGAAGTGTTCTAGGAACATGTGGTTTCATCAGATTAATATTATTTTAAATTTTGCCTCCTGGAGCAACTGGTGCGACTAGTCGCTCTCGATCGCATTTGATGCCATCCACACGCTTCCACGATGTGCTTAAGGATTTTCCCTTATCCTTCCCTTGTGAGGTCAGGGGTTGATTTGGACGATCAGAGATTGATGAATCCGCGATTCATCATATCAATATCTTGATCTTAGCAAAATCCCCGAGTAAAATCCCATAAAAATGTCCATAAAATCAATAAATTAACAAAATGACTCTTGTAAATAAAACACACTAATTATTGTATAGATCGTACAAAATAAATTAACAATAAAAAGCCACAAAATCAAAGGAGTTTTTCACATGTAAATAGCCCAAAACTTCATGCATTTTTAATAATTTCATTTCAACTCCTTTTTGGCTAATTCTTTCTCCAACATGTTCATATCAATGTATATAAAATTACAAAAATACAAAACAAATTATATCTCAAAAAAATGCTCCTAGATCCCAATGGGAAAAAGCCGTAAAGACCAACTTCCAAGCTAAATTCCCGCTCCGTATGAACTCCAAATTCACCAAACTCACTTTTAAAGTTCAAGTTAGAAGATTATCTATCCAACGGAAGTGGTTTCATTAAAATCGGAGCTCATTTGCAAAAGTTAGGTTTTGGGACCTAGATGTACATTATATATTATGTATATATTCATTCTTTCATCATTTTTTTTCTCATTACGAAAAATACAAAATATCATGATTGTGTTGTATTTTAATTATATTATTTTATAGTATTTTTCTGTTGTAAATATCTCTTATTAAAAAAAAATACAAATTAGAAAAGTAAACAAAAATTGTACATGTTGTTTTGTCTTCTTTTGTAAATTCTCCACTATTTGTCTTCTCTTTTTATTTTATTGTATTTAAAGTTGCCTACTTTTATTTTCTTTTATTTAATCACATTCTCTACAATAACTTTCCTTTCTCCATTAACCTCCAAGTCTTCTTTCAACATCCATTCCACTCCACCATTCTTTTAACCTCCCATTCAAACTCCACCTTTCCACCATCTTTCTAACTCCCATTATTCATCTCTTTATAATCATCTCCACATCCATATTTTTTCCCCATCCACCATTCTTATAGAATAAGGAGAGAGCTTGGAGTGTTTTGTTGGTGACAGCGGCGAAGCGTCTTCCTCAAGCGACCACCTCCTTCAGTTGAGATCCGCGGAGCTCCGCCCCGCGTCACGAGTTCCCCGCCGAGCTCGAGTAGCTTCTCCGATTTTTATTTCGCCAATCAGATCGAGGGGACGACAGGAGTCCAGCGTAGGTGATCCGCCAATCCGGCGAAGATTCAAGTAAGTATTCCTCTTCATTTCCCTCGTTATTTTATCTTATCTAATATTGTGTCCTTTGATTTGTCACCGTCATTTTTATATATCACTCCACCACCCAATTTCCAACATTTACCAGTTTCCCCCTTTATATGTACATATTTATTTTCTTTTTGAGATCATAAAAAAATTAAAAAAAACTAAAACAAAAAAAAAGAAGTTTTCATTTTATCTATTACAGCAGCGAAAAAAATCAAAAAAAAAGAAAAAAAAGAAAAAGAAAACGCAGGAGGAGCAGCTCGGCCGCCGCCCCCCTGGCACCCATCGCCGCCAACCGCGCGCCCGCCCCCCTGGCTGGCCTCGGCCTCCTCCCCTCCTCGCGGCGTCTCCGGCCGCGTGCTCCCACCGCAGCCCGCGCACAGGCCCCTCCAGCTGACACCCTCGCCACCGCCTCTCTCCGTCCTCCTCGCGGCCGCGCACGGGCGCGAGCATCGTCGCCGCCCCCGCCCCCTTTTGGGTTCACCTCCATCGTGCCCAGCAAAAGGTAGAAGAAGGTCTTTATTTTTTTATTTTATGTAAAAATTGTATGGTCTTTATTATATGTTTATAATATTTCATAACAGTCCCTGTTCATAACTTGCATTGTAAGTTTGTTTTCTGAATTTGCATGGATACTCTTGTGTTCGTAATTAAGTTTGGACCTCATTTGTGCATCTTTTTATTCAATAAAAAATGGTTTTATGTTGAGCAACTAATTCTCTAACTCTTGCATATTTATTTATATTTTTGTGAGATATTGTGAATTAACTAAAATTGTTCAACTGAAATATTGCATATTTTACCCAAATTGATCTCTTAAATTTATATCTCACAAACGGTTGCTTCAAAAATTCCACAAAAATTAAAAATGATGCCTTGATCTTTGTTTAACTTATTGCCCAAATCTCATCCAAAGTGGAGTTGTCTTGTGCTTGAAATAAATTGTAGAGTGATTTTATTATTTGATTTCTAATTAAATCCACGTACATCATTTTAGCGAAATTTCAAGTCTCCTATATGCCATATAAAAATACCTACTTGAGATAATTTGCACTTTGATTAATTTGACACTGTGGATTTATTAGAAATTATTTACTCACTGTCACTCTGATTTCATTAAAGAATCCATAAAAAATCATACTTTGTCAAAAAAATCCAAAAATATTACTGTAGCTTCCTTGCATTATGTTTTCATTCCAATAAATTTTTTATAATTTTTGCTTACTGTTTGTGTGAAAAATTGCGAAAATACCCATAAAAAGTGTGCATTTTTATTTGTTGCATTTTAATTCCTAAAAATATGAAAAAATATGTTTTGTGTTCCTCACTGAATTAGGATTCTAGAAAAAAAATATAATTTAGCTAAATTGAATTGATTTGTCATTAAAATTAATTTGGCTTAGTTGTATGCTTTCTTAGTGTTTTAATTCAGCCGCATTTGCATTTACATTTGTTTTGGCATCCTATTTGCATAAAAAAAATCTAAAAACAACCGCATCTGGAAATCTACACCTAAACTTTTAAATTAGACCCAAGTTGTTCCTTTGCCTCCCTGAGTTCGACCTCGGACTTGCCCGGGATATAAATTAAGCCGAGACACTCTTCACGGAGATCCTTCTCTCGGTTCTGACTGATTCCCTAAGTACACATACTACAATGTAACCGAATTAAATATCGTATTTAGCGACTCGTCAGATGGCGCCATTCGTGGTCGTGTGGTTGATTGGCGTAGAATAGGACTTGCACTCGCGGCTCTTGGAGCTTATTTTATTAGAATATCTTTATTGCTTGTGCTCGTAAATTTTTAGGACTGGATTTATGTAATTCACATGCAAAGCTAAAGAAAAGGAATAAAACAAAGAAAGAATACCGTAGTTACCTACGTAATTGAAGAGAAGGGTAGAATCACCTCAATCGGTTGTTGGTGGCATAGAGGTAGAAAGGAGGTGGAAGGCTCTAGATACGAGGTTGAATCACATTCTACAAATGCTCGCTCTTACTCTCGATCTTGGAGAACTGTAGCTATTTCCTACAACTAACTTCGAAACTCGATCTCATATAAGAGGAATATGACCAAGTGATGAATAATTAACTTGTTGGAGGTAGAGTGATCTCATATATAGACTCGAGCCCGACAATTTTGAATTTCAAAAATGGGCAAGATCGGAGGCACAGTTAGTGGCTATAAGATGCTGGGGATGAAGTTGAATAACGAGGTAATTATGGAGAAGGGAGTGGCAATAGTTGGTGAATGTTGCACGAGATAAAAATATGAGACTACATGGTGGAAGCAAGATCAACGGGATGGTGGCAATGAATGGGTAGTTGAGCCTGGTCAACAAACACGGGTTTGGCCAATCGGAGTGGGCCGCATATGCAGACGAAATTGGGAAAATGTCAAAGAGTAAATAAAAACTATAAAAATGAATTAACAATAGAAAATGAATTTATTTAATTCAATTGTGTAAAAAATGTTAAGAATATATTAAATTAATATTACTTATTTTTAATTAATTAAATGTCATTTATAAAAGGGTTACATAAATAAAAGATGTTATTTATAGATTTGTCGACCAATATATACAAGATTTTCATTTTTAATTAGTTATTTCTACTAATATATACATAATTAAATATTCTATTTATTAACAATACTTTACAAGCATTTTAATTATATTTTTTTAGATTTTTATTATTTAATTTATTAGGTCAATGAAATAGGTGTATGTACATATATATACATGGTGATAATTATACAATATATACATGATTTTATTTTCTTTTTTTGTCTTTGTGACTTTTATTAATATTTTATATATATTAAATACAATATTTTCAACTAGTTATAAATAAAATATTTACTAAATATGCACATGAAAGTAAATAGATAAATATTATGCACAATGTATATAGGTATAATGCACAATAATACCCCAGTTGGACATATATCACACCTTAACTATGGATTTTATGAAACACCCCCATTTTAATGATACTTTAATTTCGAGAACATTTAAAATGAGTTTGATGATATTGGAGTTCAGATGGACAATATAGATTTTGCCATTTTAAACTTTGCGGCTTTTGAAGAGTGGCGTTACCTACACAATATATACAAGTTTATGTTGAAATTATTACTTTTATTTACATGAGGATTTTATTCAAAAATTTCAAGAAGAAATAATTTTTATTTATATAAGATCTATTTTTGAATAAATTAACAAAAGAGTCTGTAATGTTGTACATGTTATGAATATATACAGGTGACAATGAATTTCCTTCATTTTCTAGTAATTATGCCTTATCTCCTCATATTTCCTTACTTATCGACCAGGTTAAGTCTCGATGTTCTCTTGGAGTTTGATTTAGCATGTATCTAATGCATATATATGCAATGCTTTATTTTTCCTTTATTTTATTCTTTATTTAATTTAGGTTTAAAGAGTGATAAATATACAATATTTACACTAAAGTTAGATATAGTTATAGAATGAAATTAGTGGTATTAATGGTGTTTATAAGGGATTTTAAGCAATAATAAATGAACAAATATGATGAAATGCATATTCATCACCCCATATGCTTTGCATTTGCTAGTACCTTAGCAAATACTAATTTGAAAGAATAATTTAATAACAGAAAAAGAAAAGAACAAAGGAAAAATAAATAACTTATAACAATATTGAGTATTAAACATATCTCCATATAATTATCTTAGGGATCTCTGTTAGACCTTTGGATTATTAATGTAGCAGAACGTTATTGGGAAATGGATTTAAAACCTAACATTCCTCAAGTTCCACAAGACTCCTATTTAAATCGCCTCAACAGCCAGGTCAAAATAGGTCTACATACACAAATTTTCATGACTATGAGTTATTTACTTGTACGGTGTAAGTGAAATATTGCTCCCCACCTAAAAGTGACAAACAACCTTTCTTCACAAGATAACTCTAGTCCCCTGGTCAAGCAAATCTTTCCTCAGGGAGCGGGGATATTTCCTTCTAAGTTCAAGTGCAACCAACTTAAGAAGAGGAGAAGGATAACATAATGGATGGTCGCCAGTGCAGCCGCCTATCCTTGGTTGCGTGATCAGTGTAGCTAAGTCATCCAGTTGCAAGTCCACAATGATTTGACCTTGAAGCTCACCTAGCTTATTGACTATACACTTTGGTAAGCATGTCATTTTCATTCAATCCTGCCCACTTTTTGGGAGTTTTTTTTCTTTTTTTAAAAAATATATACATGGGTACAACGTGTACATAAGGAGTTTTTCTTATTGAGGTAGCAAACTATCCTTCTTTTGAAGGTTTTGAAGCATTATTGCAACCCACAACCTCCAGTCTTTAGACCTCAATGCTATAGGACTAGGTTGAGAGACACTACCCTCCCTAGTGGAAAACAAATGTTTCTAGTAGTTGTATACACATGTGCTCTTCCCCAAACAAAAGGATTTTGCTCCCTCACCTCCTCTTTCACGAAGAGCTACAAGTAGAGTGCTTGTACAAGTTAAGGTATTATCTAAAAGATGTTGGACATGCGAGCAAACGATGAGCCATTATGCAATAAACGTTATTGCAAATTTCATTCCCTGATCTGAAATGAAGAATGAATAATTTGCATAATAGGTCCCTTAGTTCAATTAGGGTTATGTACCATGGCCATCTTGATGATCATACAGCTGTTGATTCAACTACTGAATCATAGTAGCTGGTGCTTGGATGAATATCTAAAGAGTCAGATTTAGGACTCATCAAGCACCATCACATGATTGTTAAGAGATGATCTCCAGTCTGACTAGGAGATGGCAATCCTTTCTAATTTAGGCTGATATCTGACCGACCTCTTGATGCAGGTCCTCTGCATAAGAATAGAGATTCGAAGGTGTCAGATTAGTTAGGTCAAAGAGTTGACATAACGAGATCGAGATAACCAATGTCCTATATCGTATGCTGTTACAATACAGGCACGCATCCTCTGACCGGAGACTGATGTGTTACTATATGTTTGAGTATGTACATTTGGCAGACCAATAGGTTGATGACCTAACCAAGGTCTATACACCGGCGCACTGGTGTGCATATAAGGGCATATGAGTAATACGATCTCTCAATGGGATCATACAGGATCAATTACTGAATCGGAAGACATGAGCTCACTCATGAGATATTGGGAAGAATCGAATTCCGCGCGCACGGTCGTCTCGCTTTGGAAGCTTGACTGAATTTGTTGGTTTGATATATGCTTTTGGAAAGTATATAATCAAGACCTAGGTATGATATATGCTTTTGGAAAGTATATGATTGATACCGACTCCCAATGATCGAATGAGAAACTTACTGATAAAACAATGAAGTAGATAGTATAAACATGATCCAATACTTCGAGTTTATTTCGAGTCTTCCAGTATGCAGGATGTACAGGTATTGGGAATACCTGTGGGTGATGTGATCATAAACGAATGTATAACCATGACGCCTCCATTCCTAGGGAGAGATGAAACGGGTCTAGATTTTAGTGACTCCTCTCGGTATAGAAGTAATATGATCTTAGTCCACATGTTGGACATTGATCTGAATGTGATTCAGATGCAATGAGAATATTAGATTTACGGTCTTGATTTAATCAAGCATCTATGGGAGGCCCGCGATCTGATTTTGAGATAAGATCTCAATATCCAAGTCAGTATACGTGGAACACTACAATCGCCTCGTTCTTATCTCCAAGTATTCGCGGAGAAAGCGCATTATCCTTGAAAGGGATCACGATAATTTCATTGTTGATATTATGTATCCGAGCATTGAGAAAATGGATAATTAAATGTCATTTAATTATCATGATTAATATGAATTCGATTCATATTATAAAGAGAGTTGTCTTAGATAATTAAATGTGATTTGATTATCAAAGATGTGAATAATGTGAATGTGATTCATATTATTTGGGCAAAAGATAATAGAGATCCAAGATGAATAAATGTGATTTAATTATCATGGATATGAATAATGTGGATAGCAATATCCACATTAGTCATATATATTATAAATGTGATTTATAATATATAAGAGAGAGCTATTTGTAATTTACATTTGTTAATTAAATGTTGATGTGAATTGGATTCACATTGGACATTAAATTGAAAATGTAATTTACATTTTATTTTGGGCTGTGATTATGATTCACAAATTTCCAATGGCAAGATTTCAATATTCACAAATAATTATGAATTATTGTTGTAGAATATTTTACAAAAATTATTGTTGTAATTGGAGATATAAATAACCATGAAATCTTGGATTTCATTAGTGAATCTTACAATCCTAATTGGAGTGTGGATGGCCAGCCATACCAAATTGGAATTGGTGGCCGTCCATGGCTCTCCATGGAATGTGGAGATTCTCATCTCCATTATCTCCAATTTTGGGATTTAATTTAGGATTGAAAAATATTTGATTTATCAAATATATTTAATCTAAATTAAATTAGTTGTTGTGTTTTTAACAAACAACAATCTTAGGCATTGAAAGAAACACAATCAATGAGAGCCATTCAATTTGTGTCGTCCCATGGATTGAGATCCATGGATCCCAAAATATTATATAAGGAGAGGCACCCCATTGCTCTTCTTTACACAACAAGTGAGACAACACATCTCTCTCTCTCTCTCTCTCTCTGTCTCTCTGCAAGTCAGCCCTCTCTCTCTCCCTCTCATGGCCTTTCACCATGGAAGATCTAGAGAGGTTCTCCATCGCCGCAGTGTCTTCGTTATGCTGCCCGGTCATTTGCTCATGGATCTCCATCTCCTTCGGTGTGCCTCGCTCATGAAAAAGATGTCGGATCTCGTGTGTCGAGATCAGGAGATCCACCGCTTGGATCATCAACATGGATGGCGAGAAGCATGCGGTTCATCCCCGCGCTCCCAAACGTCTCCTCCGTCGGATCGGACTTGAGACAGGAGGTCTCTTCATTTAGAGACTTGATCACAACCATGCTTCAAGAGATAATCCTATTACTTGTTTGTGGTTTAGACAAAATGATCCGAGAAGTGTTCTGGGATCATGTGGTTTCGTCGCATGAAAATTTTTTAATTTCCTCTGCTTAGAACAACTAGTCCGACTAGTCGTTCCTCGTCGTATTCGATACGATGCTTATGCTTCTGTGATGCAATTGAGGATCTAACCATATCCTTGAAGTGGTATCAGAGCCTTAGGTCGGTGTTTTTGGATACGATCCATTAACCGAGGACGACTTGGGTTCGTTAGGACTAGCGAAATTTTTCTTGCATTTCATTTTCGCGTCTCTATTTTGAGATTATTTTAGGCACTGTTTAAATTGTTTAAACACGAAAATAATAATTGAATTTGCTTCCCCATTTAATATGGAAACCGTAGGATATGAGTTTACATGATTTCGATTCCGTTTCCTCATGTTATGCTCATTTTAGTGAACATGTATCCACAGTTTCGGGAACTGCGAATCTCAACGTTATTAAAGAGTTAATTGCGGATTCGATACGACTTGAAATGCGTGCAAATCACTTGGGTTCTGTTGTAAATCAAATTAGCAAACTTTAGAAACTTATTTTGCTTAATTTGGATTTAAATTAATTGAGATATAATATTGTTAGTAAGTGAGGGTCACTGCTGGAAATACTTTCCTAATCAAGAACCTAGTGATTGTCATTTACTCAATTAGTGAAAAAATTGTTTAATTTCCTGAAATAATTGTACATACATATTTTTGAAATATTTGATGATAATTATTTCCTCAAATGACATTTCCTTAACCAAAATTTGATTAGATGTGATCTAGATCACTAATTGGTTACATGATCTACATGATCTACATTCCAACAAACATGTTGCTTGAATAGGATTTGGGATTTGTTTAGCAAATCTCATTATAATATTGATCAAAATTATTTTGATTATTATTATATGGTATAATTTCGGTTGAAGAACCGATGATCATCTCAAGTACAAATTGATCTATTTGGCATTATCCTTTCCTGAGTTGGATATGGTGTCTAGTCAGAGAGCATTGGGGTAGCGGGTTGCAATGTTTGTGGTCCGTCCCACTCTCCTCAGTACTGGGCATGATAGCGGGTAGGGACTCGTTAATGCCAGAGAAATCAAGATGTATTTTTTCTAATTATTAAAATTCGAAATAATACGTATTTGAAATAATACCATAATTCAAGTAACAATAAGGATTGTTTGTTGGATATTAATTGGATCATTAATTTAATATGATTAGATTAATTGGAATCCAATTAAAATTAAAACACTCTATTATTAATAGAGATGTTATATCCCTTACAAGAGTTAATCATAATTAATATGATTCATAATTATTAATTAGAATTTGAATATGATATGGAGGATCACATAAGTGACATCCATGGTCTCCTGTCAAGGAAGAGTGTTCCGTCGCCAGTGATTGTATGTAGGAGATGCTTGTTCGATGTGACAGCTCCTGTATGCAAGCGCATCTGGATCGGGCTCTTCGCTTCTTGAAAGAGTAAGGACGTATGCGTAGTGACCCCAATATCGGGTCCTCATATTATTGAGACGATATTGGATTGCGCATAGCGAGTTGTATTCTTGTTGACGGTTGGTTCAATTAATGACGGGTCAACATCGCCTTAGGGATGGTGGCCCTCAATGTTGAAGACCGAATTGGGAGATGCAAGTTGGACTTGCAAGACGGAATGTGTTCCCGCTTCTTTTTATCCGAGTAGTAGGTTCTCATATTATTGGGATGAACAAAGATAAGGAAGGAGATCCCTGATCTTGCTTGAGATATAATGGTAAGTATATCTCTTACATTGAATGTGATTAAGGGAATGAACATTCAGTGTTGACAAGGCAAGACAACTTTGATATAAAATTTCGTAAATCAAAATAAAATATGCATGTATATATATAAATATATACACTTATGCAAATTTCTTATTTCAGATAATCCTTCATTAAACCCACTCAATGTTATACTCAATAATAACCAGTAAAATATCATGGATTGGACTCAATGTCCAGATATTGTACTTGCATTGGACACATAATGTATGTGGTTGCAATGTGCAAGTTTCCTCATAATATTGAGGAATGACAATTAAATAGATAATAGGACTACAACCCTAGGGTTTGTTGGTCTCTATAGTCTTGATCTCATCGAATGTACTTTGAAAGTGACATGTCGATGATGATCATAATTGTCATATAATCATTATAAAATATAAGAAGATATTCTGCCATACATATCTTCTCTTAACATTTATCATGTATGACATGGTTCACAGCATCATGCAGAATTGTAGCTCTATAAGAGATGATGTATTCAAAATGTTTGAATACCTACCTGAACAAATATTTCAAGAGTTTGGATGGATATAGATACGATGAGTGTCATCATTCTACTGTCTATACACTAGTCATTCATGAAGCTTCATAATATTCATATCATATGAATTTAATGAAGCATGTATAAGTGTTGAAATGCTCTTACATTGAAATCTTTTGAATTTAATGTAATAGATCCTTAGTCTTAAGTAATGGTTGTTTATAGATGAAGGGAGCGTAGTGGAAGCATGGGTCAGACCTGAGTAAGAAGGAAAGTGAAAGAGTTAACCTACTTTTGTGACTTCCATATGGCATACAGATAGTTGGATGAATGCCAATACTGCAATGAGTTGATGTATTGATAGTATGACTATCTGGTCTATCTAGAATCCTTAGAGAAGGAATCAGATAGTACATAAGAATAATCTACATAAATTATTGATATTGACTTGCTTATTGAATAAGACAATGTCTTATAATTGTATCTCAATCATCTAACAACACTTGTAATGGGTTGCATATGTTTTAGAAGACTAGAAAATTCGATCTTAAGATTTATAGTCATCCACATGGATATTGATGCAATTGTTGCAACAATATCTGTTGGATTGATAGACTTGTTAATTTCAGTGGGAGTGCCCTTAGTCTTAGAGAATGTCTCTATGACGTAGATATAGGAATACACTCATTGTTTGTTTCTAAATGTTGGAAATAAACAAGAATTCTGAGATAGAACTATCATAAAGAGTTATGATGGATATATTTCTGATAGTAATCTAACATCTAATGGACTCCACAAAATCAGAAAATCAATGAATGGTACATTAAGATTTCTAATACTAAAAATTAAAACATTTATAAGATCAAATGGAGGATGAAGATCATTTGACAATGATCTGGCATCAAGTTTTGGACATATGTCTATTTATGAGATCAATGGACTAGTAAGAGAAAAACTTAGAGTGTCTAAAATTTCAAAACATACATACTTATGAATATTGTATTCAATGTAAAAGGTCCAATACACCCTTCCTTGGGAAAGGTGTAAGATGCCAAGGTATTCAGGATCTCATACATATTGATGTATGCGGATCATCTTTATCATAGTAAACATTGTGGATATGTGATATCTATCGATGATTATGCATGATATGAGATTTCTTCTCGTCACCTGAGAAACCTTTGAAATGTTCAAAGATTTCATTATTTTTGGTTTAGAACCAAAGTTTGATGAAAGATAAAATGAATTTTATCTAATCTAGGTAGCAAGTACCTGTTAGATAAATTCAAAGAATACCTTATGGAGATATGAATATCATTTCTATCTCAGTCCTCCTAACACACCTTGACATAATAGAGTTATAGGGAGATACAATTGGATCATGTGTGACATGATTTGATCAAAGATGAATTTTAGAACAATTTCCACTTAGTTTCCAGGTATATATGTAGTAGAGACTACGTTATATATCCTTAATGTAATTCCATCTATGTAAGCTAGAATTGAGCACTTGAGAGTGCTGCTTCATTAGGAAAATAAAGGATGGTAGTGGATACCAACTTGATGACCTGGAGATTCTTAAAAATATCTCATCTCTGAGAATGTGATTCTTAGAGGTTGAGACTCTTGAGAATCAAGATGAAAATGAAGTGTAGGAACTCATTTACTCTTGATAAGAAAATGAGGCTCCTGAAATTGGAAACTAAAAGGACAATTAAAGATGAAACACTAATACCTCTTCAAATGAGTTTGAGGATGGATTCCATGTGTTAGAGAAATCTGACAATGATCGAACTTCATGTGATGAAGCTTCTGAAGATCATAGCTTGGATAGATGGATGTTAGCAATAAAAGTCTGATGTAGACTTCATAGACAAGTGTTGTGTATGGACCCTTGAGGATCCACCTATATGGGTAAGACCCATAAAGGTATAAATGGATCTTCTAGAGATGTAAGTCAAGATTGCATTCCTCTATGAATACCTCTCTGAGGATATTCACATGAAGTAACCCCAAGGCTTCATTGTTGAGGAAAGCAATGTGTGCAAGCTATGGAATCCATATGTGGACTCAAAATAAGCTTCTTGAAGTTGGACCATAAGATTTGATGAAATTATAAATGTTATGATTTCAGATAATATCTTGATGAGCCATGTGAAGCTTAGTGGGAGTGCCTTTGTGTTCATCGTGCTAAATGTTGATGATATCCTAATCATTTAAATGATATACGGATAATAATAAGTGTTTTATAATCTGGTTATTCCATATCTTGAAATATGATTTCAAAGATACCTCTTAGATCTTAGTTCTAAAGTTGTTCAGAAGCAAAGAGTAGAGGATTATTGGGACTGTCACACTTGTAGTACACCATGGACATATTCTATTCTTAGAAATTCCAAGAAAGGCTTCCATCCCTTAGGATATGGTACTGACCTATCTAAAGGGATAACACCTGAAAGAGTTAAGGAAGTGAATGCTATAACTACTTGCACTCGTGCATAAGTTACGAGAAGTTGAGTGTATGCTAGATGTATACAAAAGCCGGATATTTGTCATGCAGTGGGAGTAGCAAAGTGTTGCTAATACTACTATGGAGAGAAAACACTTGATTGCAGTAATAACAATATCTTCATAGAGGACAAGATTTTGAGATAGTGATCTCAATGTCTTATCTTCAAAAACTTAAGACTTAATAGATAGAGATCTAAAAGGTCTTAACTGTTGATACCTTAAGAGATAGTGATCTCCGGGAATAAGGGTATTCTGATAAGGATTATCGAAATACTGGTTATGATAAATGTTAAGCTGTAGTGTCAATGACACTGTAACTAACAGAATTGAGTATTGGTTGCATGAGATGCAACATTCTCATTAGATGCGAGAACTGTTACTTGAGATATGCAAGTGCCGTAAAGGACTTGGCGTAGTCTTGCGGGAACAGAGTGATTGATCAGCTTACCTATCTATTTTCATAATAGCCTATGATTATCACATGAGTGCAGGTTTAAAAAAATTCCAATTAATTTCTCTTTGGGCTAGTGGGAGATTGTTGGACATGCGAGCCCACAACGAGCCATTATGCAGTAAATGTTATTGCAACTATCATTCCCTGATCTGAAATGAAGAATGAATAATTTGCATAATAGGTCCCTTAGTACAATTAGGGTTAAGTGACATTGCCATCTTGATGATCATACAACTGTTGATTCCAACTATTGAATCATAGAGGCTGGTGCTTGGACGAACGTCTAAAGAGTTAGATCGAGGACTCATCTAGCACCGTAAAATGATTGTTAAGAGATGATCTCTAGCCTGAGTAGGATATGGCAATCCTTCTCATTTATGCTAATATCTGACCGAACTCTTTATGCAGGTCCTCTGCAAAAGAATAGAGATTCGGAGGTGTCAGATTAGTTAGATCAAAGAGTTGACTTAACGAGATCGAGATAACCAAAATCCCTATATCGTATGCTGTCACGATGCAGGCACGCATCCTCTGACCGGAGACAAATGTGTTACTATATGTTTGAGTATGTACATTTGGCAGACCAATACATTTATGACCTAACCAAGGTCTATACATCGACGTGCTGGTGTGCATATAAGGGCATATGAGTAATATGATCTCTCAAAGGGATAATACAGATTCAGTTACTGAACCGGAAGACATGAGCTCACTCATGAGATATTCGGAAGAATCAGATTCCTTACGCATGGTCGTCTCGCTTTGGAAGCTTGACTGAATTTGATGGTTTGATATATACTTTTGGAAATATATGATCAAGACCTAGTTATGATATATGCTTTTTAGGATTTGAATAATATTAGATTTATCAAATATATTTAATCTAAATTAAATTAGTTGTTGTGTTTTTTAACCAACAACAATCTTAGCCAATGAAAGAAACACAATCATTGAGAGCCATTTGATTTGTGTTGTCCCATGGATCTCAAAATTTTATATAAGGAGAGGCACCCCATTGCTCTTCTTTACACAACAAGTGAGACAACTCATCTCTCTCTCTCTTTGTCTCTCTACACGTCATCCCTCTCTCTCTCTCTCCCTCTCATGGTCGTCCATCATGGATGCCCTAGAGTGGTTCTCCATTGCTGCAGTGTCGTCGTTAGGCTGCCCGATCGTTTGCTCATGGAATTGTGTCTCCTTCAATGCACCTCTCTCGTGAAGAAGATGTCGGATCTCGTATGTCGATATCAGGATATCCACCGCTTGAATCATCAACATGGATTGTGAGAAGCACGCGCTTCATCCCCGCGCTCGCAAGCGTCTCCTCCGTCTGATCGGACTTGAGACAGGAGGTCTCTTCGTTTAGAGACTTGATTGCAACCACAGTTGAAGAGGTAATCCTATTACTTGTTTGTGGTTTAGACGAAATGATACGAGAAGTGTTCTTGGATCATGTGATTTCGTCGCATGAAAATTTTTTAATTTCCTCTGCTTAGAACAACTAGTCCGACTAGTCGTTCTTCGTCGTATTCGATACGACGCTCACGCTTCCGTGATGCACTTGAGGATCTAACCATATCCTTCAAAAGAATCATGTATGTGTTGTTAAATATTCTACCTAGACTAATCAAGATGACTTGTAAACATAGTCTTGTAGACTCGTAGAATTAAGTGCTAGGACTTGAAAAGTCTCAACTATAGTTCTTATAAGGTTCCTCTGAAACTAAGTGGATTAAGGTTACCAAGCTCCATTCTTCAATTTTATTCGAGTCCAGTCTAAATGTCCATATTATGAAAATGCACATGAAAATGCAAAAAGTATATACAAACTACATTTATTTTGAAAGAAATAAAAGGAAAAACTTTTCGAAAAAAATCAAATGGTTTTTCAATTTATTTTGGATTTTAAGCATTTTTAAAATGAAAAAGTGCCAGTAAAATAAGTAAATATATACAAGTATATAAGAGGAATATACAAGATTTACAAGAGGATTTTGGATACAAGCTTTTATAGATGAATTTTATATACCAATAAAGGTTTTTATTTACAAGAGCGAAAAGGATTAAATATTTCATAAACTCATGATTTTTACGAAATATATATATATATATATATATATACATCCCATAATTTATAACAATGATAGTCATTATTAGTAAAAGTACTAGTTATGTAAAATGTATATATACAATATATACGACAGTCCCTATACTTACCTCGAACTGTGTCCTCATAGTGATCAAAGAGCTATAAAGGAAGACATAACTCATGCGAAGTATATAAAAGTTAAACGAATCATATCCACCAATGACTGAAAGAATAATCGAAAATATTAGAATTCGGTAATCCCCCTATACTTAGAACCAAATAATCCTAAGCATAGATAACTATATAATACGGGAACACCAAAAATGAGAATGAACAAACTTAACAACTCGACTCGTCCTCCACTATACTTAGGGTAAAATATCCCTAAGCATAGAAAAATAATATCAATAAGTTGAAGGACAAGCGAGAGATATGAAGAAAGAAAATAAAAAATAAAAACATGAAAAGACGATATGAACAACATCACCCCCTCCCCCATACTCAGGATTAATAATAGGGTAAAATGTGTATGCCCCCTAGGGGGAGCTAACTTAGGAATATGAACAACAACAACAGCCCCATTTTACCCTTAATAATAACCCCTTACTATAAGCAACAACAAGAGTGATGAAACTGGATGAATATGAACAACTCAAATCCTTCACCTCCACTATACTTAGGATAGTGAACATCCTAAGTAATGCATACACACATACGGAAAATGAGGTAATTGATAAAAATGAAAGAAAGAATAAAATTAATGGGTATATATAAGAGATAATGAGCTTATGTATCAAACGCAGAAGATGTTAAAAAATCATCATCTGATACAACATATACAGAGTCAACCACGGCCAAGAATGTATCGTGATCTAGATATGCCTCAGCAACTGTCCGTTGACAACAAATGGTTGTTCGATGACAACCCAGGTATGATAATACCACTTTTGTCACGCACAACTCTCATAATAAGTGGTCGTGACCAATTTCTTTCAATTTTGTTGAAATAACTTCGAGTTAGCATAAAACAACCAAACATTCTGATCATGGACAAGGCCTTTCTTCTAATGTGTCTACCATTCCATCGCTTGATTTTTTCCTAATACACGAGTGACTTCCATAAGCAAAATATCAGAATTCACCAATCTTTTCAAAATCCAACATCATACTCTTTCATGATTTCTCATACTCAAGATTACATACATGGAGTGCCTATAAATATTTGTGAATTAATTCTACTAGAAGGTGTCAATTCTTTCCATAAACCAATCTGTAGGGAGATATACCCAATCGAGCCTTGTAAGTCGTCCCATAATCCCATAGAACTGATTCAAGAATTTTGGACCATTTCTTTCTATCTGGACATACAAGCTTTTGCAATATCGTATTAATCTCCTTATGAAATCTCAACTAAGCCTTTAGTGTGTGGGAGGTAAGGAGACACAACCATGTGCTTAATGGTGTACTTCTTCATTGGTATCTTTACTTCCCTATTAATGAAATGGCTTCCCACATCTGAAATGAGTATCTATGGGAATCCAAACCGTGAAAAAATATTGTCCTTGAGCATCGAACACACCATACGACTCTCAGAGGTTTAGGTGTGGATAGCCTCCACCCATCAACTAACATAATCCACGACAAGCAAAATGTATCGCAATCCCTGACTGATAGAAATGTACCAATGAAGTCTATGCCCGAAGCATTTAAAACCATCCAAAATATATATTTCTCAGGGGCACGGTATCTTTAGAACCAATGGTTTCTACCAACTCTGAAAAATAGTACAACCTCGAACATACTCTATAGCATCCTTAAATAATGTTGGACAACATAAATCGCTCTGTAAAATCTTTCTTGTCGTGTGCTTTCTCGAATGATGCCCATCAGATTCTAATTTGTGACAGTTCTCAAATATAATATTGTGTTCCTCCTAAGTAATGCACCTTCTCCAAATACAATTTGCACCCTTACGAAATCAGTTTGGATCTTACCATTAGCAAAAATGTATCTCAGACAGAAATCTATCTACCTTGTGCTTTGTACAATCTTATGGAACATTTTTAGAGACAAGATATTTCACAATATCAGCATACCATGGGAGAGAGTCCATAGACAAAATGGTCTCACCTGGAAAGTCTTTCAGATAGGAATCACGCTCTACTCAGAAGTCTCTGCATTTGTAATATAGGAAAGGTGATGTGCCACAGAATTTCTCACTCCAGGTTTATCCTGAATCTCTAAGTCAAATTTCTGAAGAAGAATTATCTATCTGATAAGGCAGGGCTTGCCATTCTTCTTTTCCTGTAAGTACTGTGAAGTGTGATCCGTGTATATAATAACATGTGAATCGAGGAGGTAGGATATAAACTTCTCTAATCCAAACACAGTTGACGAATCCAAAATCACGCGTGTTAAGAAGTTTGAATATATCATTCGTGTTTAAAAAATTGATGATGATCTGTTGTTTCATTGTAGTCCGAAACCAGTATCGGTCAAGAAAATAACCACACAAAATATTCGTCAATTTTAATCAATGCGGTTTTATGTTTATTTTACTTGGGCAAGTCCCAAGGACAAACACAAGGAGGCAAAGGAACAACCTAGAATTATGTCTATCAAAATTCGTGCACGGTTTTCGAGGCAGTCTTTTTTTAATTTTTATTGCTATACGGGATGCAAAATGCAATTTTGGCCTATTTTAGGGACTAAAATGTGAATTATACTCAAACGATGTCCAAAAAATACAAAACATGGCCACAATGTAAAATATGATGAAATGAATGCACTTTAACATTTTTGGAAATTTTTAATGCAATATAAATTTTTTTATTAATTTTTAAATGCAAATAAAATGAATTTCACTATTTAATTATAATAAATACAAAGCATGATTATTTTCATGGGATATAATTATCTAAGATCTATCACAAGGCGATGGATCTTAGAAAATCCTAAACCATGAAAATGTAAGACGTAATACCTATTAAAAATCAAACTGTGAAATATCCAAATTGATTTTTACATGGCAATATATGCATGCAAATGCAATTTTTTTTGCTACAATGTCAAGCACAATTAATTGCACAATATATGATTTTTCGGAAATTTTTAGAGCAACGGTTAATCAAATAAAAACTTCAGAGCAATAAATGGGCAAAATATGCAATTATCCACTGAACAATTATTTATTACTTAACCATCAATCACAAAAATATCCACAAGGTGTCAAAATGGAGAGAATTGATTGACAAACAAAATGCTATTTTTTTATAAATAAAATTTTATGCAGCGAAGAGATACAAAACAGAGGGGGAATATAGAGGTATAGATGCAATGAAATAAATATATAAATAGTGCAAATAATGTATTTGTAATTACCAAAGAGTGGAGGGATACTTCTGTAATTTTTCTAGTAGGTCATGTATGATGCACGTAACACCTGGGTTTGTAGGGGGGGAAGCGTGAATATGAAAATTCCGGGGGCCCTTTCTGTAAATCTCCAAGTGGTCACGTGCTAGGCACGTGACCCTTGGACTTCGGTGCAAATAGACAGACTCCGGGGCAATTGCTGCAAATGACCCAGCGAGTCACGTGCGCCACACGTGACCCCTAGGGCTGACGTATGCGAGCGTCGTCCCCCCTCCCCACGTACGCGGCACATGGAGGTGGTCTCGGGTCCACCGCCCAGTGTTGGCTGAGGAGAGAGGCTGCCGGGGCTGAGCTCCAGTGGCGTACTTCTAGCGTACGACGAAGGCGAAGGAGGCAGAATTCTGGAGCCGTTGATGTCGGTGGTCATCGGTGAAGGTGGGACAAGGAGGAGGCACTGATGATGGTTGTCGGAGGTGTCGTGTCATTGGCTCGACAGCCATTAAGGCCGAAGAGGGGCAGAGGCACGGTGGAGGGGCGCGGCTGCAATGAGGATGCTTGATCCTCGGATCTCGTAGATGTAGGAGATGCAGGCTGTCACCACCACAATCTCTGGTGAACGGCAGATGATTTTGGGAGGGGCGGTGATGAGATTTAAATAGGCGATGGGGTCTTTGCCAGAGAAGGAAAGGGATGTCACAGCGGATCTAGTGATGGCGAGATGCGTGGCATACGACGAGATTCACTGGAGTCTTGATGGCGGCCAAAGATTAAAGGAGGTCGGTGAAATCACAACAATTTGGGGCGGCGATGATTGTGATTTGGGAAAGTACGAAGGTATACGATAGGCGCCGGGCCGTCTGATCGGCTGAGATCGGACGGCCAGGCGGGTGATGTGTGGCGCAAAGGGGGAAAAAGGAGGCTGCACATGCGCGGTGCGTGCCTGGGTGGCACGTGCTTCGGACATGCGGGGAATTTTTTATTTTCTTTATTTTCATTTTTTTAATATATATATATATATGTATTTCTAAAAAAGGATAATAAATAAAGCCAAAAATGGCTGACACATGGTGGCTCCAGGAGCGGCCACGTTTTAACACCACAAAAATCGAATATTAAATTCTTTATAAAATATAAAATAAATAGCAAACTACCTCGGATAAAAAATGTTTCTTCACAAAAATTGCTCGTTTTAATGAGATCTACAACTTTATGGAAGGAATCAAAACAAAAATCGATCAAATGAACAAAATGAATTTTTGGGGTATCCAATGTACATATAATACCCTGATTTTTGGGTTTTATAATTTTTATGTGATTTTAAACAATAAAAATCCGGAAAAATATAGTAAAATAAAGAATAAATATTTACACATCAATAGAATTTTTTCGATTTTTTATAATTAAGAAAAAAAATTAAAATAAATTATGAAAAAAACCATTTTTGTACAATGGTTAGTGAATTTGTTTCTTTGATTTCAAGCTCAATTTGGATTTGGATTTTTTTCGCATTTCAATAAAACATTTATCAAAGAAGACAAATGAAAAAAAATCTGAAATTGGTTAATTATGTACATAAAATACTAAGTCAAAAACTGCTAAAATACAAAATGTATAAAAAAGGCCTAAATCGAACACCGGATGGGGAAGATATGAAGTTTTTAGTCCGGAAATCCGGAAACTAGGATTTGGGTTTTTGCTCCACTTATTTTGGTTAGTTTTTTTGTATTTTTCATTTATTCTTGTTAGTGACATGTACACAGTGGAGGTGGTTTTGTATCATTCGTAGTTAGCATTAATGAGTTAAAATCCGAGAAGTTAGCCTATTTACAGGTCATTTTTGGCTTCTTATTATGGGCAGAGTGCTACGATGCAATTCTTATGAAAACATGCATGAATGCTAATTATGTAGAATAGATCCAGGAATGCTGTTCATTTCGAGGGATTTGAGCTTAATAGATGATATTTAGAGTGATGAATCCGAGATTCGTCATCCTCCTATACTTAAAGCATGCTCGTCCCTGAGCATCAAAAAGAAATGCCATGAAGTGAAATCAGATTAGGTTCCATACAAGGACCATGAGCTGAATGTGATAGTGAAACTAAACTCGACCTTTGGATTATAAGTTTGGCGGAACTTCTGTGAGACTTAGAATTTCAAAATCAACAACCTTCAAGTTCTACACATCATTGTCATAGTTTTGGCTCAAGAGTCATGTTAGATCAATCCTCTTCCCAAAGTATACCCTATGAACATTGAACAATCGACTCATGTGTGTGAAAGGTTTTAGCTCTTTCCATCCAGAATGTCGGACTACCATGCTCATCTCCTCTCCAGAAAGACGTCCTCGGGGAGTCAGGTATTTCATTCTAAGGTCTGTCGTGTTGTGTTCACAATCGAATTGGGGGAGAAGTTAGAATAAGTAGAAAACAACAAGAGGGTGGACAGTGTAGTCACCTCTCCTTGTGAAGATGGCCAGTGTAGCCGAGTCTCAACCAATATCTGCAGGTTTCTTGAAGCTTGGACCTTTTTTATCAGATATTTATTTGGTAGAATGGTTCTTTGTATTTGTAGTTTTTGGTGGTTCTGCATGGATCTTGTTGTGCCGCAATGTATATAGAATCTTTTTGTTTCCGTACATTTTTGGGGTCTTAGAAAAAATTAAAGCCAGCCGTCCATCCCTTTCCTGATGCTTTATTTCAACTCGTACTCCGGTCTTTAGATTTCCACGCTACCATAAAAGAAACTCATATAGTTTTCCAACATCCCGTCTGAGTTGAGATAAGTGCATAGTGCGAGAGTATAAATTAATTCCCTATTCCAGAGTTGTACCCAGAATGAAGAGACCGGGTTAGACACTAGGAGTCAAACGCTGCACATTGTCATGTGGAACTGAAAGAATTAAGTCAAAGACCTGAAGTTTCTAAAATCCAATTTCTTGTTGAAGTTCCTTTGAAAATTAGGTGGATTAAGGTCAAGTACAGACCACTCTCGATTTCGACTCATAACTTGGTTCAAAACCAGATGACTTTTCATAAATGCAAATGCATGATGAAGTGCAGGTGTGTCAAATGCAGACCCTTTTTTTGAATTTTTTGATTGATTTTTTATGCAATGGATTTTTTTAAAAAAATGAATAAGAAGCCATTTTTTTCAAAAATTTTGGGCACAGTCAGTGTTAGTAGCAAAACTCTTTTTCTTTTTCTTTTGTTGTTTTTTTATTAATTACCCACGATGTAAATACATATAGACTTACGCACAAGTACGAGATATGGGAAAAATATATACAAAGTATATATACAGACCCCCCTATACATCTCGAGTGTTGTGTCCTCAGAGCGTAAGAAGCGTAAAGAAGACATAGCTTGGGCTAAGCGTAAGAGAGTGAAAAAGGAAAATAAAAAGAACAAGATTTACAGAACCACCCCCCATACTTAGACTGTGAACAGTCTAAGTATAGAATAAGAGCTGGAAAAATGAAGCGGTCGGGATATGTGATTGAGGAGAGTATATACAGGTGGGCATCAGTCCCCCCTATACATAGGCTCAGGTCAGCCAAAGTATAAGAGAAAGGCGGAATGATCGGGAGATAGGGGAAGGATGGTATACACAGATGGCATCGGTCCCCCCTATACTTAGTCCTTGGCCTAAGTAGAGGAAGAAGCTGTACAAGGAGACTGATGTGGTCAGGAGGGAGGGTGGGTAGCCAATGATTTAAGGCGGTTTTTGGTTGATCTTTTTGTGAGCTTGTGATGGGATATCAGTACAACGATATGGAGATGAAGCATATGATTCCCACTATTATCAGTGTCATCCTTAAAAAAAACATGATGGATAGTAGATGAAACATTTCAGTGAGATGAACGGTAGCCATCATTAGAGTTATCCTCAAAGGAATAGTATTTGAAAGTGGACACACTCCAGATATTCATGTGTTTTTGTTTCTTTAATTGTTTCCTCAAAATTCATTCCTTTTTTGGATCAAACGGTTTGTCCTCAAATGAATACTCGGAAGCATCGGTCTCAGTCATCTCATAAGAAATAATTCCAATTTACTTGAAGAGGGTAGGAGCATCATCTTTGGATTAATAGTAGTTAGGAATGAGATTTGTCCAACGAGAATCGAATTTTGGATCCTTGAGAATATATGTCTTTAGCGCTGCCGAACCGACTTCACTCATGTAGATTACCTTTTCCAAACCTGATGAGGGATCATCAGCTAATCCCTCTTCCGAAAGGTCAAAGGAGACTTTCTTTTTCTTGTTTCATGAAGGTGTCGGTTCACTTGAGTATCTAGATGAATAGCCATTGCAATTCTTCTCCTTGATCGATGATTGGCCTGTGTGTTTGTTCTTAGTCTCCTGAATGTTGGTGCACTCTCGATTTGGGATGATATGGTCATGATATTCAGAGATTGTTTCCCCTAAGTGCGACATGCATATATCTCAGGATCGTAGAAGAAGGATTTCTCTATTTTGGGACCCCCGGAATTGAAATACTGGGAAGAGTCTCTGCATGTTCATTCACAATTGATTTGACATTGGAGAATTCATGTGTCAAGTTGATGTGATCCATGTAGTTAGAATAGGATGACCCAGTGTGTGCCCATGCATAAGTCTCTGGATCATATGATTCATATACTCGATTGTCCATGGTGAGTGCAGTATGGAATGGAGCAGGAGGGAGATTCTCTAAACCAATAGCCTTATCAACAACATCTATCTCAGGAGTGGTAGCGGGGTAGGGCTCTTCTACTGTTTCATGGTTGCGATTGTTGAGGACATCGTGGGTTGCATCAGAAAATCGTGATTCCTCAAAGACTGTGTCAAATCGATGTGCTTCCAATGATGTAAAATTGATTTGCAGAATCTCACAATCGATAATTTTCGTAGCCAATGCTAAGCTTTCCGAGAATAATAGGAGAGTGCGTGAATTCTCCTTGATGCTCAATAGCAATGATCGTGAATTCCGCTTTGAGCGGAGCACCTTGGAATATTACGATGACAGAAATGACTCCTCTCGACCGCTTTATCGATCGGTCCGCAATTGAACAATCTCTCATATTTTCCTGATTGGTCCGAGTTTGAGTTCGTGAAAATAGTGTCGCGAGGATATTGATCAGTGAATTTTCATCAATCCGGGCATGGGTGGAAATTGTGTCTTTGATTTCACAGTCAAATCTGGGCAACCGCTTCACTATGCGGCTCTTGCTTTTTCTCCTCAACACCAAGGAGTAGGCTATTGACAAGATATGTCTTTCAGTCTTTGTTCATATATTGCCCGACTTTTTAATCATTAATTTGTCTATTACAAATTCTTTAAGGTCGGAGAAGTGTGGCCTTTTATAAAGGGAAGGTCAAACATTAATCTTTTCTCCAATGCTTCCCGTAAAGCAGGATCCAAAAAATCTCCAGATCTTCTTAAGATTCAATTCTTATGTGTTTTTCGAGATTTTCGATTTTTTATGTTTTTCAAATATTCCAAATTTTTTGGTATTTTCTGTGTGGTGTGATGATGTGGTGTGTTCCTCAAATAAACAGGGTTTCGATGTTCATAGTAAAAGTCAGATGCGTAGTTATTTCTAGGGGAATAATATGCAGAAGTGTCGATGTCAGAATTATCCCTAGGGTTTTTATTATTGTCAAGATTTTCAGCATTAGATCCAATCATTTCCTCATTCCCTATTCTGTCCGAGCTACCAGAGATTGAAATTAATCGATCGGTAAATTTTTTAAATCTATCCTACATTAATTCAAATTTCTTATTCATCCTCGAGATATCATCCTCAAAATATTGTTTGTGATCAATCGTGGGAGTAGTCGGTTTGTGTTTTTGATTTTCAATAATCTCATCTTCCATTTTCTTGTATGTGCTTGGAGAGGAGTTTCTGGGAATGTCCAATACATGATCGTTATTTTCTGAAAATTGCTCCTAAAAAATTATGCAAGGAGGCTGCTCAGTGGAAGGGTTTTGCGGAAATGTGTAGGTATCATACCCAACAGACCGTGACTCGGGCATGTCATCCTAGATTGAGTAGAGTCTACTTCCGTGATTGATCGTATCCTCAAATGATGGGGTCATACATGGTGCATATGTGACGATCTCATCCATGTGGTCCCCTGAGTGTATAAACTGATCAAATGAGTGACATTCAGGTTGGTCAATAGGGATTTGATCGTCACGGTCAATCCAACACTAATGATGATTAGGTGCGGTTTTTTCCATCTGGGGTTGGTTTCTCGGCCAGTCATGAGACTCAAAGGTATTTTTCTCTTGAAATGGATCATCAGCGAGAAACCAAGAATAAGACAGTTCAGTACAAGATGGTAGGTGGTCATGTACGGTTGGATGAATCGAGCAGGAATTCAATGAGGGGGTCGAATTCATCCACATGTGAAAGTCTCCAACAAATGTTGGAGGATTATTGCAAGAAGACATTGTAATCTGTTTGGATCTAACTGAGACAAATTCATTTTCATAGTATAGCTCATATGGATTTTCAGATAAATATTCGACCATTTTTTAAAGAGTTGAAAGAAATGATGGGTTGGGTACCCAATTGGGAAAAAGTTCCATTATGAGATTGAAATCAAAAAAAGAGAGAGATAATTGCACGGGATAGTGAAAAGAAATTTTATCAAATGTGCGGCTTTTGATCTTCGATATCGGTTCATGCACACCAATGCAAACACAAATCAAACCCTGGGTTCACCTACTCACACAATGAAGGGGTAAGAGTTCAGCTATTATCTTTTTAATTTTAAGTTGGTGATAAATCAATCTTCAAAAGAATTTAGTGAGCCGTTATGAGTCGAAATTTTCTTAAAGACCATCCCGAGTTCGTACAACTAGTTGCATCTACTTTCAGCCAGTATAGGTTTAAGTACGGATCGTAAGACGACTACCCATGTTACTTAAGGACGGAACCTTATGCAGTGTCCTTTAAACAACCCACTCTGCTAAGGAAGTCCGAACCGATTACCGGTTACCCGTATTCCTCAATGAGAAGTAGCTAATAATTTTTTTAAAATCAGTAGTCTGAATGAAAATTCGGATTTTGGCTCTAGCCATACGTGTCGTCTCTCGCTCACTAAGAAAAATAGAAACATCCAAGGTCGGGGATGCTCACTCAAAAAAATCGAAACATCCATTTTTATGGGTTAATTTAGAAATTTTATCAAATGTGCGGCTTTTGATCTTCGATATCGGTTCATGCACACCAATGCAAACACAAATCAAACCCTAGGTTCACCTACTCACACAATGAAGGTGTAAGAGTTCAGCTATTATCTTTTTAATTTTAAGTTGGTGATAAATCAATCTTGGAAAGAATTTAGTGAGTCGTTATGAGTCGAAATTTTCTTAAAGACCGTCCCGAGTTCGTACAACTAGTTGCATCTACTTTCAGCCAGTATAGGTTTAAGTACGGATCGTAAAACGACTACCCATGTTACTTAAGGACGGAAACTTATGCAGTCTCCTTTAACACAACCCACTCTGCTAAGGAAGTCCGAACCGATTACCGGCTACCCGTATTCCTCAATGAGAAGTAGCTAATAATTTTTTAAAAATCAGTAGTCTGAATGAAAATTCGGATTTTGGCTCTAGCCATACGTGTCGTCTCTCGCTCACTTAGAAAAATAGAAACATCCAAGGTCGGGGATGCTCACTCAAAAAAATCGAAACATCCATTTTTAAGGGTTAATTTAGAATCAACTATATTTAGCAGTCCCAATTTTAATTAGGTGATCACTGAACAATTTAAGTGAGCAGAAATACACGTCTACCGTCAAGTCCAAATTTCCTTTTAGAATTATGTGACAAAACAAGAGAGAGAAATTCGGGAAAAGCATATGTACACGAAAAACGCTGATGTATGCTCAGTTAGAAGACTTACAGTCAATCCACGCAATCTACATATGTTATGCTAGTCAGAAATTGAAATTTTTTTCTAAATGATTGCAAGCCGATGAAAAACCACACCTAACAAAAAGTTTTATTAGCGGGGAAGAATAAAGTTAAATTTTTGGCCAAATTGAAGGATCTATGTGCGTCTCAGTTAAAGTGAAGTGTGGCTTGATTCCTACGAGCACAATCAAGAAATTAAAATGTTTTGAGAGCCGTATATGCCGGTCTATCTTAATCACCACTCAAGTCAGGCCCCACCCTCACTGGATAGTAAAACAAGCCACGACACACCACAAGATTAGTTCAAGGTCTTTTTACACATGCGAGTGTCCAAATGGACATTGCTGTAAATGAGCAATTAATTACAGAATTGTAAGAGTTTGCAGAAATTAGAAACATAGACTTTATGATCTCTCATGACTCGACTCGTCCTTAAATTAATTACGGCTTGTTCCGGAGTCGGTGAACATGCTTCAGTTTCGAAAAACCGCTCCACGGACGTCATGTACCTTGCAAGAAAAATAAGAGAGATAATGTAATAGAGCGACTCAAAAATAATAAAATAGACAAGAAAAATAAATGCTGAAAATAAATGCATCTAAACAAATGGAATTTACCTTGGAAAATTCGAGGTCAGACTACCCAAATGTGGAAAACTAAATGAAAATTTTTTTAAAACACAAAACTATGTCATATGCCTCCGCGGCAACGGTGCCATCTGATGAATCCGAAATCGCGTGTGTTAAGAAGTTTGAATTTATCGTTCGTGTTAAAAAATGATGATGATTTGTCGTTTCGTTGTAGGCAGCAATCGGAATTGGTCAAGAAAATAACCACATTAAATATTTGTCAATTTTAATCAATGCGGTTTTATATTTATTTAACTTGGGCAAGTCCCAAGGTCGAACACAAGAAGTCAAAGGAACAACCTAGAATTATGTCTATCAAAATTCGTGCACGGTTTGCGAGGCGATCTTTTTTTAAATTTTTATTGCAATGCATGATGCAAAATGCAAGTTTGGCCAATTTTAGGGACTAAAATGGGAATTATACTCGAACGATGTCCAAAAAATAAGAAACTTGACCACGATGTAAAATATGAAGAAATGAATGCAATGTAATTTTTTTGGAAATTTTGTATGTAATATGATTTTTTTTTTATTTTTTAAATGCAAATAAAATGAATTTCAATATTTAATTATAATAAGTACTAAACCTACTTATTTTGAAGATATAGAATTATCTAAGATCTATCACTTGGTGATGGATCTCAGAAAAATCCTAAACCACGAAAATGTCAGATTTAATACCTATTAAAAATAAAACACTGAAATATATTTTTATAGGGAAATATATGCATGCAAGTGCAATTCTTTTTGGGCATAATGTCAAGCACAATCAAGTCTACAATATATGATTTTTTGGGAATTTTTCGAGAACGGTTAATCAAATAAAATTTTTAGAGCAAGAAATGGGAAAAATATGAAATTTTCCATAGAACATTTAATTATTAATTAAGCATCAATCAAAAAAATATCCACAAGATGTAAAAATGTAGAGAATTGATTGACAAACAAAATGCCATTTTTTTATAAATAAAATGATGCAGAGAATAGGTTCAGAACAGAGGGGGAACATAGGGGTATAGATGTAATAAAATAAATATATAAATAGTGCAAATAATGCATCTATAATGACCAAAGAGTGGGGGGATACTTCTGCAAGTTTTAGAGCAGGTCACATGCGATGCACGTGACCCCTGGGTCAGCGGGGGTGGAAGTGTGTATATGAAAACTCCGGGTGCCCTTTCTTCAAATCTCTAAGTGGTCACGTGTTAGGCTCGTGACCCTTGGACTTCGATGCAAATAGAAAGGCTCCGGGGGCCATGCTGTAAATGACCAAGTGGGTCACGTGCACCGCACGTGACCCCTGGGGCTGACGTAAGTGGGTGTTGTTCCCCCACCCCACGTGCGTGGCACGTGGCGTGGGTCTCGGGTCCACCGCCCTGTGGTGGCTGAGGTGAGAGGTTGGCGTGGCTGAGCTCCGGTGGCATGATCCTGGCGTACAACCAATGAGGAGGAGGCAAAGTTTTGGAGCCGTTGATGTTGGTGGTCGTCGGTGAAGGTGGGACAAGGAGGAGGCGATGAAGATGGTTGTCGAAGGTATCATGTCGTTGGCTCAACGACCTCGAAGGCCGGAGCGGGGCAGAGGCGTAGATGCAATGAGGATACTTGATCCTCGGATCTCATCGATGTAGGAGATGCGGGATGCCACCACCCCAATCTCTGGTGAACGACGGATGATTTGAGGAGGGACAGTAGTTAGATTTAAATAGGCGATGGGGTCTTTGCCGAAGAAGGACAAGAAGGTCATGACGGATATGGAGATGGTGAGATGCGTGGGATACAATGAGATTCACTAGGTTTTGATGGAGGCCAGAGATTGATTGAATCGGAGATTGAAGGAGGCTGGCGAAATCATGGTGATGGGGCGGCGACGATTGTGATTTGGGAAAGTGTGGAGATAGACGATCGACCGAGATTGGACGACCAAGCGAGTGACAAGTGTGGAGGACTCTCTCCCATGGTGACATGTGACATATAGGAGGAAAAAGGAGGCTGCACATGCGCGGCGCGTACCTGGGTGGCACGTGTTTCGCACGTGCGTGATTTTTTTTATTTTTATTTTTTACATTTTTTTGAAAAAAAGAATAAAAAATAAATCTAAAAATGGCTGACACGTGGCGGCTCCCGGTGGTGCCACGTGTCAGCACCACAAAAATCGAAGATTAAATTCTTTATAAAATATAAAATAAATAGCAAACAACCTCGAATCGAAAAAGATTTCTTCACGAAAATTGCTCGTCTCAACGAGATATACAACTTTCACGAAGGCGTCAAATCCAAAATCGATCAAATGAACAAAGTGAATTTTTGGGGTATCCCATGTACATAGAGTACCTTGATTTTTGGGTTTTATATTTTTATGTCATTTTTTAACCAGATAAAAATCCGGAAAAATATGGTAAAATAAAGAATAAATATTTTCACATTAATCTAATTTTTGTGAATATTCATTAATTAAGAAAAATGAATAAATAGAATAAAATATGAAAAAGACCAATTTTGTACAGTCCGTTAGTGATGACTTGGACTCAATTTGTTTCTTTGATTTCAAGCTCAATTTGGATTTGGATTTTTGCGCATTTCAATAAAACTTTTATCACAGAATACAAATGAAAAAGAAATAATATAAAATATGTTAAATACGTACATAAAATACTAGGGCAAAACTGCTAAAATACAAAATGTACAAAAGAGGCCTAAACCCATCTTTCACATACGAGATCCAATCCACTTGAACTTGGTCTTGTTTTAAAGGTAATTGAATGTAAATTAGTTCAAAAGTGAGTAGGATTAATATGGACACCGGATGGGGAAGATATGAGGTTTTTAGTCCTGAAATCCTGCAACTAGGGTTTGGGTTTTTTGTCAACTTATTTGGGTTAGATATTTTTTTTGTATTTTTCATTTATTCTTGTTAGTGATATGTACAAAATGGAGGTGGTTTGTGTCATTCAGCATGAATGAGTTAAAAATCTGAGAATTTAGGCTATTAACACGTCATTTTTGGCTTCGATTTTTGGCTTCTTATTTTGTGCAAAAATGCAATTCTTATGAAAACATAAATGAATGCTAATTATGAAGAATAGATGCAGGAATGCTGATGATTTTTAGGGATTTTAGCTTAATAAATGAGATTTAGTGTGATGAATCCGAGATTCATCAACAGCCGCTAACAAGTCCTTCTTTGTTACTAGTAATTTCATTGTGTTTCTTCAATAGTCTTGGTAGCATATTGTATAGAAAATGGTATCCCCATCCCTTGTCTACCATAAAATAGCTCCAACTGCAAAATCTGATGCGATTGTCATGATCTCAATGGGTAGAGACCAATCAGGTGGATGTAGGAGACGAGCACTAGTAACCATTTTATACATATGATGAAATGTAAGAAGGACTTTCACATCAACAACAAACTCACTCTCCATGCATAGAAGCTCAGTCAAAGGCATGACGATCTTGTTGAAGTCCTTAATGAGTCGCCTATTGAATCCATTGTGTCCCGAAAATAACCTCAACTAATTTAAATTTTGTGGTGGCTCTATGTTGGATAACACACCGATCTTAGCTTGGTCAACCTCCATACCATGTTTGGAGCTAACATGGTACAATACAATCCCATTAGTCAACCTAAAGTGAATCTTCAACAACGAGAGAAAGAGGTTTACCCCTTAGCAACGTTGAAGGACTTATTCTAAATGAGCAAGACATGTGTCAAAACTATCCTTAAAGACCGTTAAATTGTCCATTATGACCTTAGAATACTTCCCACCATTTTGGCAAATGACCAACATACACCTTTGGAATGTAGAGGGGGTGTTACTCAATCATAAGTGCATTCCTCTAAAGGAGTAGGTGCCAAACGGACAGGTGGAAGTAGTTTTCTCCTGATACTCGGGAGAGATGGCAACTTGGTTATACCCTGAGTACCCATCCATGAAATAAAAGAACTCTTTACCTTCTAACCTCTAAATAATCTGATCAATAAAGGGCAACAAAAAGTGATCCTTCTTAGTAGGTGAATTCATGTTCCGGTAATCTACATAGACACGTCATGAAGTAGGTTCACCAGTCAGAATCTCCCCATTATGGCCATTATATATGATTGTAATAATGGATTTCTTTGGGACCACATGCAAAGTAATGACCCACTTGGAATCTGAAATGGGATAAATAAAGGCAGTATCGCACCATTTCTTGATCTCATTCTCGATAACCTTCCTTAGATTCGGATTGAGACGGCATTGACATTGACGGGAGGGTTTACATTCATCCTCTAGGTAGATATGATGTGAGTACAAAGCTGGACTAATCCCACATACATCTGAAATATTCTATCCAATGGCCTTGTGGTTTCTCTCACGAACAATTTGCACGTGAGATTCTGGTTCATTCGTCAAATGCGAGATGAGGATGATCGAAAATAATTGTGGGAGAGCTACAACGAAATCATACATCAACATAAATGGTAAGGACTTGAGCTACGGTGAAGTCTAAATCGTTGTTGTGACAACCTCTGTAACTGCACTAGTAGTGTATATGATTTGTAATCTTTGTAATATCCACATTGGCTATTATTGGCTCAACAACTAAAGCCTCACAAAGATCAACAACGAATGATCTCTGCTTAGAAAGGATCACCTCATCAGGATGTTCTGTAAAATCATCAACAATGGGCTGAGATATCTTAGTAATAATACAAGAAAGATTTCTTTCACTAGTGCATATCTAAAAAAATCAGCAAGTGGCTCATATATCTCAGCAAGAAGTATATCAACAATAATGTCAAAATGATGTGTCAAAGGAATATCAGAAGGTACCTCCAATTGCTCAGACTGATCCTCATAAATCAATTCAAACTTCCCATTGACAAAAATTCAGAAGGATCAATAAGGGAACTCATGTTGACTTTTCTTTCCAGAAGGTCCTCTTGGAAAAGGAACTCATGGGTATCTACGAAATCAATAAAAAGATATGTCTCTCGAAAACTAGTAAGAAAAACAAAGTCCTCCGAATATGGTGTAACTTCTTGTCTCTCATCTACTATTATTGGTCATTGTGAAGGACTAGGATCGGGGACCATCTCAATTTTATCTTGCCACTGCGAGAGTGAAAGATGATATCTTAAGTATCGTAATTAACTTCCGCTTCGGTTGTTTGGAGGAACGGTCGACCCAGTATGATCAGGGTATGAAGTAATGGTGCAGGTATGTCCATATCCATGATAACAAAATCAACATGGAATTCATTCCTTACACTATCACCATAACATCCTAAAAAATGCCACTCAACCTCTTGATCGATCTATTAGCAAATTAAATGATCTTCGTGGTCGATCTAAGAGGTCCTAACCCAAAATCTATGGGTAGGGATGATGACATGATATTAATGGAGGAACCACTATCAAGAAGAGTGTGGACAAATTCTTGATAAAAAAATGTGGCAACAAATGTGAGGTGCTCCCTAATCTTTCTTTTTAGGCGGGAGGTTACTTATGGCATGAATTGTGGCCTTGATCAAGATATGTTTTTCTGTCTTCTTTTGTTTGTCATGCTTTGTTTGACACTTTTGTGTACATGCTTGTTTCATTCCATTTCTCATTGCAGGCATGTACTCCATGGACATAAGGAGTGGCATCTCTAAAAAGATGTTATATAAGATCTCCAGCACTTAAGGATAAAATAGGGTAGTTTTCAATTTCTGGATTTTCCTTGTTTTGTTCAATGCAAAAGTAAATGGTATAAAATCAGAAGAAACATTCAAATGCTCATTTCGATTAGTCAATAAAGAATCCTCGTTACAATGGGACAGTCAAAATCAGTCTATATAGTGTTATCAAAAAAGGTGGAGGAAAAATAAAATCTAAAACAAGACAGGATGTTGTTGATGGTGTAGAGAAGAGTCCATGACTGGTGTTCTCCCTCCATGTTGAACGTGATCTGCATCTAGATGGCGAAGGTAAATGTGGTGATGAAGACGATGAAACTCCATACTCGGGTGCTGCTATAGCCGGTATCATCATTAATGGTGAAGATGAGGATATGGAAGGTAAAGCTCTCCCACTATCTTGATCTCCAAATCCCAACAAGTGTGAAGGTGGTTGTAAACTCATACCGCTCTTGAGATGAACGTTGTCAACTAAACATGTAAAATAAAGGGTTGTACATGTCTCAGATGTGGATGGATCATGGTCTACCATCTCCTTGCATCTGAAGTTATTGGGATTGGCTTCAGGCTAATGTCTTTGTAGAGGTCAGGTCATAGCCTCTGAGTAAGATCATTAATGTTCTTCATAAATAAAGTTAATTGATCAAGTGTTGGATTCACCGAAGGTGCCTTGAGGTGCTCAATGACGGGTTGTCGCTGAGACTGGTAATGAGGAGGATATTGGTATCCATAGTGTTGGTAGTGAGAATCAGGAGGGTGTGAATATTGTCCGTACGATGTAGTCTATTTGTTGGGGTAAGGTGATGAATCTACGATTCGTCATCTTTATTCATTTATTATAGTTTAAAATCCCTTACAAAACACTTTTACATAATAATAACTCCATTTTCTTACTACTGTGCATATTTGTATAAATATTGTACATTTGTATATTATTTTAACCTAAAAAAAATAAAGAAAGAAAGAAAGCAAAAAATAAAGAATATGAGATTGTATATATGTAATAGATACAGGTTGACTCGAACCTCGAGAGAAGGTCATGACTAGACCAGATCGAACATGAATAAAGTAGGGGGAGATAAGGTCCTTAATCAGATAATCCAAAAAAATGTGCGTGTAGTGCTGATATTTCTCAATTATTTTGTGTATATCTGTATTAAAACTAACACTATTTTATTTGTTTATAAATTGACCTTAAATAAAATAATTTACAAAAAAAGTAGAAAATAAAATTGTTGGCTAAATAATAAAATTAATTGCACAAGGAAATCCTGTATATAATCAAAGTAATCGCATCTGGAAAAAAGCCATTATGTAATAATTGAAAGATTAATTTCCGCTCCATATGAACTCAGATTGAACCAAACTCACATCCATTGTATTCTAAATTAAATTATCTTTAAAATGGTTATCATTTTATAATTTTTGGAGTGATGGCTGAAATTCGATTTGCTAGGGTATTTTCTACAATTTTGCCATTCGATTATACATATTGTATTTGTAAGTATTTGCTAATATTTTTAGTAATTATTTTAAAATAAAAAATAAAAAAACAACTAATTTGCTTATCTACCCATGTAGATAATATCAAATTGTATAAAGCACATGTATGTATTTAATTTTGTAGACTAACTACCACAACAAAATAAAAAAATTAACATTTAATTTTCAAAAAAATAAAGTGGCGAAAATACACAAAAATTCATTATTTTTTGTAAATATTTATCTTTCTACTTTATCTAATTTTAATTTCTCTTCTCTCTTATCTCTTATAGTCACCCAAAAAATAGAAAAATGAAATGTCAATTCCATTCTATCTATTAATAAGGATCCCTCCCCATCTTTTTAACTTGACTAATCTTTGGTGAGAGGAGCCCGATCTTCGAGATTCTTCTTATTGCAGAAGGGTTCCTGTCCTTCGAGTCGTCTGGTGATAGTGAGTCAGTCTTCGTCGAGGTCATCCAGGCCTTTTCCACTCATAAGGTGAGATCCATTTTCTCTCGTTCTATCCTAGGTTAATCATAATTTTATGGACAAGAATTTTATCTTCATTGTCAATTTTTTCTAGATCTTAAAATCTATCACAAATTGATCCGGCGCCAACTCGATTTTTCATCTCACATCTCTAACTCTCCACATGCTTTTCAGCCTATCACAATCTCTCAACTTCGGCCATGCACGGTGATCAGAGACTTAAATCCATTCCCCATTTTTAGCTGGATCACCATTCACATCTTCCTTTTTTATTTTGGGGATGAGCCGTCATGCTCGCATCCTCATTTGTTTATAAATAAAAAAAACAAAAAATATATTTGTTTTCTTTTTCCCTAACAATTTTGTTGTAGGACCATTTAAAAATTTAAATAAAAGACATTTTTATTTTCTGTTTTTTATTTCTCTATTTTGGATTTCCAAGAAAATAAAAAAAAGTTTTTTAGATAACTACTTACAAATGAAAAAAAAAACGGCAACCTCCCTACCGCGGGCAGCCCAGGCCCACTGCCTTCATACACCACAGTATCCATCACACTCGTGCCATCTGCACGATGTGGCAGAGCTGCTCCAAACTGCAGTCGACGTTCTACCTCCACCATGCGCGATCCGTCGACCGTCGAAGCCCGACACCCTCCGCGCCATCACTGCGGCCCAACCTCTTGTCTCCACCAACCAACACCCCATTACTTGTGCCCTGTACCGACACCTCATCGTCGCCTCCATTGCCTGGAGTCGTACCCCCGAAGACCACCGCGCACTCTGCCGTGAGCGAGCCTTCGAGACTTGCCCTCCACCTAACCAGTCGCTTCGCACTTTACCGCCTGGATCGCTAGCGGAATCGCGTAACTATGCTCCGCCGCTTTATCCTAGAACCGCCGTATCCACCTGTGACACCACCCCTTCATCCCAGACCACCATCCACTGCCATCAGACATAGGTGGTGCATGACCTGGACCAAGAAGAAGAAGAAGACCTTGTGGCAGCGGCGACTCCCCTACTTTCGAAGAACGAAGAGGAGAGATGGTTCCCCATCACCTTCCCCTTCAGCTTTGAGATTGAAGATAGAACTATGAAAACCCCAGAGGTTAAAAAATATTTTGGAAAAAATGGAAGCTTCACCTCTGGAAGTTTGCAAATTCGTAGAAATTCCCTTGCCCTATCAATAGTTGGGCAAATTACATGGATCTCATTAAATTTTATCATAATTGCAGACAACGCCGTGTCAGAGGCAAAGCATGTTCCTTGCGTGCATATACTAAGTAAATGTCAACTTTTATCTTGCGTTTTATTTCTTCTACCTTTCAATCCAAAAACTTTAAATATTTACATTTCAGTCCATGAATTTCCAGACTCTATTTTGCATGCTTCTTTTGATTGAAATAAATGCTTTTGCTGCTCAATAAATTCTCTAAAAATCAAACTGTGCTCCTGGTGTGTATATTTCTAGCATAAATTTTTTATTGCATTTTATTTCCATTGATTATTATTAAAAAATAAAAAATCAGTGCCTTTTTCTCTTCCTGAAATTCCAAAATTCAGAAAAATGTGATTATTCCTCTAAAAATTCCAAAAATAGAGCCATTGTATTTAATTGACTTTTAATTTCTTTCCAAATTTCGCGCATTATTTCTTATCAGAACCCAACAAAAATTAAAAACATCAAGAAATTTATAAAAACCATAGAAAAATCTACAAACATCCAAAAATCATGACTCCAGTTCTTGTTTGTTGATATTTGCGTATAATTCATCTTTAAAATAATTGTCCGAAGTTTTGGATACTTAATGTATTTAAAGTTGCTAATTACTCTAGGTTGTGCACTGTATGTCATTTTTATCAATTTTTTATTTTTTGGAAAATACAAGAACATATGAAAACTCTACAAAAATTCCAAAAAACATTTCAAAGTCAAAAACCCAAAAATATTTTGTCTAGATCTTTCTTATCATTTTATATATAATCTAAAAAAACAAAAGAGTTTGGTGTGTGTGCCTTTCTTATCTTGCACATATTGTTCTTTATTTGAAATTTATAAAAATGCAAGGCTAAAATCAATAAAAATTTTAAAATCATAAAAAATAGAAATTTCAAAAAAATAAAAAATTAAAAAGAGAAAATTCCAAAAAAAACGAGGATAGTTTGCCTTTGAGATTCCTACTTTTCTCTTAATTAATATTCATGGATTATTTTCATAACCCTCAAGAATTTTAGCCTCCCCGAGTTCGATCAAGTCTGCTATATAGGTAAATAAGTAAAAAAAATATCTCTTGCTTAATTATTGACATTTAGTTATTTTGCAGCTTGAGAAGAAAAAATATAATAAAATTGTTTGTTTGTCACGGGATAATTTGGGGATAACGACTATTGTTCACATCGTAATAAACTACTCCGTGAAGAATCTAGAGCAACATAAGGTTGTGGAAAATATGCATACTGCATCTTCATTTGGCCATGTCTCCAGTTCTAGAAATTAGGTGGAGATTGATAATGAGACTAGAACTGTTGTGATCGACGTTCCTGAACTGGTGGGCAGGTCTCTGACCCTTATGGGAAGACAAGTGGCCTTGTCTTGAGGGATGATGCTAGTTTTGCTCTCAGTAAAACCAGACATTGTTCACCTCCTGAATGGTAGGTGGAGGTGGAGCATGCTACTAAAAAATGTATGGATCTTCTTGTTTGTACTGTAACATCTGTTGTGAATGCTGCGAGACCTGGTAAGGAGTATGCACATAATAAACATGTTGAACTATGGATGGTCCTCTGATAACCTATTGGGTTGTAGTGGAAGAAGTCAGCTCCTGGATAAAAGTGTCAGCTATTGCATTCACACTCTAGCATGCGTTAATTGTACTTACAAGAAGGTCCAGATGCTCATCCAGTTTATCTAGGTTCTCCATCCTATTTTTTGATCACTTGGAGCTTCTCCAGCTCCTCAGTATGTTTCTCGATTATGTCCATTGTGGATTGGTGATTTTCTATTATGGTATGATTTGTACTTCTATCCTATCCACTTCATGTGATGTTGTCATGCTTACAACCTTTTGAGTATTGGAGGGAGATGTGACGGGATACTTCTGGAATGCACGTGAAGAAGATAGTGCTGTTGAGCTCTCTTCCATCTTCTCAAAAATTGGTATAGGACATCCTCATCCTTATTAAAGTGACTACCGCCACAAGCGGCATCCAACAACTTCTTATTTTCATGGTTCAAACCTACAAAGAAATTTTGCACAAGGCTTGACTTTGGAATATTGTGATGGGGGTGCTTCTCCGTTAAATCTTTGAATCTTTGCCACACCTCGTGAATAGACACATGGGACATTTGGGAGAAGTTTGCTATCAACGATGGCATCTGGTTGAGACTTCCAAATGGGTAATATTTGCTTATAAAAGTAGACCTCAACTCTTCCCATGTAGTGACAACATTTCCTAAATGATTGATCCAATATAGGGCATTCTCCATCAAGATGAAAGGAAACATCTTCATCATCACTACCTTTGTCAAGATGTTAGGGTAATGGATCGTGTTGCATATGCCATAAAATTTCTGGAGGTATACACATTGTTCTTCATTGATATTTCTGTTTAATATGGGAAGTAGTGGTAATATAGTAGGCTTATGGTCGAAATGCTCAAGAATCACTAGAATTTGACTCCATGTGTTTGTTTGTCCTGCCCCTCGATTATTAGATTCCTTGAGTGAGATCTTGGCCACATGCTCTATACGTTCATCTTCTCCATTCCCACCTCTTCCATGGTTTCTATGCTCATCTCTCTTGTCATGTTGATCATGCCTCAGCTCAAGACATATCTCTCAGTGTAGTTTAAAAGACAACATGTTCTGTTTACTACGCTTGAATGGAGATGGAGGTTAACATGGTAGTGTTGACCTCGATCTGCTCAACCATTGAACCTTTTCCTTTAGGTCGCATAAAGTGTAAAGCCTTGAATTTTGAAAGTGTAAACTGCACTGGATTAGTCTTCAAAAAAGATGGAGTCTCAAATTATCGTTCAAGATTAGAGTTAATCTTGAATAACGGATTGATGGATGAGGTGAGGGATGTAGTGTAGAATGAGGAATACTCAGGAAGTGGGTTTCCTCTAGTAGAAGATGACTGGTTTGGAGTGTGAAATAAATCCGCAAAATATCAATGAGAGAAGTTCCAATCTGACATGTTCGATATGAAGTGGGGAGATGCGAGAACATGAAAGTCAAGCAAGAAGAGAATGAGTAGAAGGCGTGAAGGGAGCGTAAAGATCTATACTACTATCAAGCAAACACAACACAAACCCCCAATTCACCAACTGACACAAGTGGAGACAGTAAGAGTTCAATCATTTATGTTTTTCAGTTTTATTTGGTGATAAATGCAATATTTGAAAGAGTTAGCAAGTTGTTAGGTGCATGTATTTCCTTTAAGACTGGTCGGAATTCTTACGACTAGATGCATCCACTTTCAGCCAATATTGCATAAGTACAGATCATAAAATGACTACTTGTTAAATAAGGATGGAGCATTATATAGTGTCCTTTAAACCACCTACTCTTCTAAGGAAATATGGACGTTAACTGACTACATGTGTTCCCCTACTAAGAAGTAGCTAATCATTTTGTTATAATCAGTAGTATGAATGAAAATCTAGGCATGACTATATCCTAGTGTACGTCTTTCGCTCTGTCTACAAAAAATTCGAACAATGGCGGGTTACTCTCCCCAAAAAAATGATGATTGTCCTTACGTTTAGTTTTAGGTCGAGTTTTCTTTAATAGTCCCAGTTTTTAAAGATTTATCACCTTTTTTGGATTTTTTCAATGAATCACCTACCAAGTTTTCCAATTTTCGTTTTAGATTATATGAGGGAAAACAAGGAAGAATGTTGAAAAAAATGCCAATGCATGATAAAATTCAATGATGCATACATGAGTTAAGAGATGCATACCTTGTCACCAACACTCTACATGTTGGGTGACCTGTGCAGAATTTAAATAGAAAAATAAACTAGCATAAAAAATGCACGTAAACCGTCCTAGCAATAATTTCTACTAGCAACCAAGAAGCAATTAATTTAACTAAGCCCAAAATACGCTCTACTCTATAGGTGCAAAAGTACTTATTTCAGCCTTTGGACCTAATTAATTACCTAGCTTAAGCAATTTAATAAAGCATATCACCCCCGCTCAAGCACATAAAACCGTGTGAAAACAAAACTGCTGAGGTCCCCCAATTACACCAGCTCTTGGTGCAATAGACCCCACACACAAGGTATAAAGTGTCATTTTTACAAGCGTTTTGAATGATTACAATGCTAAAATAAAAAGAAAATTCTATGTGGAGTTGCTCCAACTAATTAGTCTCCTTAAAATCTTCTTCTCCTCCTCCGACGCTCTCTTGTGGCTCAGTGAAGATTGAAGATGCCTCCTCTTCACTTAGTTATGCCAGCACTCCAAAGAATACCGCCCTCACTCATCAGGTTTTCAGAGAAAGAAGAAATACAAAATAATGTAAGAGATGTTGTTATCTAGATATGTGCAAAAATAATGGGAATAAATGCAGTGCATATGAATAACGAGAAGAATGAATGAAAATATAGACAAGAAATAGGAGGAATAAAATCAAGTATCAATAATCAAGAATAGTAGATCATGAGAAAAATCGAACTACCCTCGTCGTGCCTCCCCGTCGCTGGTGCCATTTTGTTGAACAACAAAACTCAGGGTTTATATTTCAAAAAGTATTCACAATAGAAAATGTTGTCGTCACATTCCAAAGAGGCATCAAACAAAATTTCATTCAATATCAATTATAAATTAGTAAAGAAAATGTAGCTATAGATTTTGTTATTTAATTTACCTGTATAGCTAATGGGATTGATCTCAGGCAGGATACAAAAATCCTTAGGGTTATTCTATGCAGTGAATAATCAATGAAAGAAGGAAGGGCTTTCTATGTACACTAAGCTTGGTTGTTGTGTTTTTGAATTTTTAAGACCTTCAAAGCACGACTCGTAACCATGATCTACACAATAAAGAGAAGACAACTCCTATGATTAGACTTGCTCTATAATTACCTTGCATAAACACGATCAAAATATTGCTAACAATAGTTACACAACTTGAGTTTGACATCATCAAGATGGAAGTCAATATTACATTTCTTCATGAATACCTCTCTATGGATATTCACATGAAGTAGCCCAGGGCTTCATGGTTAAGGAAAGCAAGATGTGAAAGTTAAAGAACTTCATCTATGAACTAAAATACGCTTCTTGTAGTTAGAACATCAGATTTGATGAAATTATAAAGGTTATGATTATAGATAGAGTAATGGTTGAACATGTGAACCTTGGTGGGAGTGTCATTGTGTTTAACGTGCTAAATGTAGATGGTATCCCAATCATTTGGAATGAAATAATGGTAATATAAATGATTTACTGACTAGCTATTCCATGGCTTGGGATATGATCTCAAAGAAACATCTTATATCTTAGATCTGAAGTTTTTCAAAAGCAAAGAGAACAGGGTATTGGGATCATGACATCAGTGGTGCACCTTGGACATGTTCCATTTTATGAAAAATTATAAGAAATGTTTCTTTTCCACAATATATGGTATTGGCATGTCGAAAGGGATAGCACCTCAAGGAGTTGAGGATGTGATGCTAAAACAATTGCCCTCATGCATCAATTATGAGAAGCTAGGTGTTTGCAAGATGTGTACAAATGTCAGATGTCTACGATGCAGTGGGAGCAATAAATTGTTAGTAATCCTACTATGGAAATAAAACACTTGATTGCAGTAATAGCAATATCTTCAATGATGACAAGACTTTTAGAGATAGTGATCTTTAAGTCTTGTCTTCAAGAGATTAAGACTTTATTGATAGAGATCTAAAAAGGGTATTAACTGTGGATATCTTAGGAGATTGAGATCTCCAAGAATAAGGGTATTCATATGGGTATAATGGAAAATACATAATGGTTATAATAATTATTAAGTGGTAGTGTCGAGGACACTATAACTGACAAAGTTGAGTATTTGTTGCATAAAATGCAACATTCACACTGAATGTGAGCATTGTTAACGATGGATATGCAAGTGTCGTAAAAGGATTTGGCATAGTCTCTTGGGAACATAGTGACTAATCAGCTATGTAGCTATATAAAATATCCTATGATTGTCATATCAATATATGTTTAAAAACTAGCCCATTAATGGCTCTTTGGCCTTGTGGGAGATTGTTGGATATGCGATCCCAGGACGAGCTAATATGCAATAAATGTTATTATGAATATCATCCCCTGTTATGAAATGAAGGATTATTAGTTTTCATTATAGGTCCCTTGGTACAGTTAGGGAGGTTGATGCTTGGATGAATATCTAGAGACTTAGATTGAGGGCTCATCGAACAACGTCAGATGATTATTAAGAGATGATTTCCAACCCTATAAGGAGATTACATTCCTTTCTCCCAAGGTTGATATCTGACCGACCTCTTGATGAAGGTCCTCTACATAGGAATATAGATTCAGTGATGTCAAATTTGTTAGGTCAAAGAGTTGACTTATCAAGATCGAGATAACCAAAAACTTATATTATATGCTTTCACGATATAGGCTCTCATCCTAAGATCAAAGACAAATGTGTTACTGTATATCTGAGTATGCACATTTTGTAGACCAATAAGTTGATGACCTAACCAAGGTATGTACACCTGCACGCTACTGTAAATTCAAGGTCATATGAGTATTATGATATCTCAAAGGGATGATATAGGTTCTTTGTTGAATAAAAAGATACGAGTTCACTCATGATATATTCGGATGAAACAAATTCCGTGCATGGTCATCTCGCATTGGAAGATTTACTGAATTTGTAGATTTGATAAATGTTTTTCAGAATGTATATGATCAACGCCAAGGTGTGACATATGCTTTTGGAAAGTATATGATCGATACCAACTCCCAATGATCGAATGAGAACCTTATTATAAAACCCTTAAGAAGACATATTAAATAGATCTAATACTTCAGGTTTATTCTTGGTCTTCTAATATGCATGATGTATATGTATTAAGAATACCTGAGGGTGATGTGATCATAAACGACTTTATGACCATGATGCTTCCATTCCTAGGGAACGAAATGGGTCTACATTTTAGTGACTCCTCTTAGTAAAAAAGTTATATCATCTTGGTCTAAATGTTGGACATTGATCTAAATGTGATTCAAATGCAATGAGAAGATTATATTTGCGGTTTTGATTTAACCAAGCATCTATGAGATGATCGCAGGATCTGGATTTGAGATGTGATCTCAATATCCACGCCACTATACATGGTACAATATAATTGCCATGTCCTTATCTCCGAGTATCCAAGGAGAAAGCATATAATTCTTAAAACAATTCATGGATTATTTCATTGTTGATATCATATATATATGAGCATTAAGAAAATTGATAATTAAATGTGATTTAGTTGTCATGAATAATATGATTGGATTCATATTATAAGGAGAGTTAACAGAGATAATTAAATGTGATTTAATTATCAAAGATATCAATAATGTGAATGTGATTCATATTATTTGGGTACGTGAGAATGGAGATCCAAGATGATTAAATTTGATTTAATTATCATGGATATAATTAATGTGAATAGCATTATCAATATTAATATGATATATTATAAATATGATTTATAAAATATTAGAGATAGCCTATTGAAATTTATATTTTTGATTAATTATTAATGTGAATTGGATTCACATTGGATAATTAAATGAAAATATAATTTACATTCCATTTTGGGTTGCGAATGTGATTCACAATTATTAAGTGGCATGATTGAATTATTCATAATTAATTTTGAACCAATTTTTCGAACATATTTGCGATTAAAGTTATTGCAAATATTAAAGAGGATTATTTGAGATATTATATCTCACATAAAATAGAGAAAAAGAAAGCCACCTTAATGGGTTGTGGACGACCACCCGTGAATTGTTCAAGAGTGGCCCTCCCTGTTTTAGGGGTTCTCTCTATATCTCTCTCTATCCTCTTATCTAAATTGATTAAATTAAATTAAATTAAATTAAATTAAATTAAATTATGTTGATGATAATTCAATGTATATTTAATTTAATTGGAACTTTTTATTGGTTTTTATTCTCAACAAGATCATGACCATTGAAAGAAATACAAATCAATCTCATCCATTGGTTTTGTGTTGTCCATGGATTGAGATCTATGGATCGCAAAATACAATATAAGAAGAGTCACCCCTTGCTCTTTAAGTTACTTCTTGAACAATCTCTCTCTCTCATTCTCTAAATGCTAAAACTCTCTATCTCATTGTGGTCGTCCACCATGGAGCCCTTGAAAAAGTCGCCATCGTCGCATCACCATCATTTTGCAACTAATTGTTTGCTTATGGATCTCCATCTCCTTTTGTGCGCCTCGCTCGTGAAGAAGACGTTTGATATCATGTGACGACATTAGGAGATTCATTACTTGGATCATCAACATGGATTGTGAGGAGCACACATCTCATCAACGCGGTTGCAAGCATCTCCTCCGTCAGATCAGAATTGAGATAGGAGATCTCATCTTTTAGAGACTCAATTGCAACCACACTTCAAGAGGTAATCAATCCTAATACTTGTTTGTGGTTTAGTTGAAACGATCCGAGAAGTGTTCTTGGATAATGTGGTTTCATTAGATTAATTTTATTTTAAATTCCACTTCCCAGAGCAACTGGTGCGACTAGTCGCTCCCAATCGCATTTGAGGCGATCCCCACGCTTCCATGATTTGCTTAAGTATTTTCCCAAATCCTTCACAAGCGAGGTCAGTGTTTATTTAGATGATCGGAGCTCCTCCGATCATGCTGGTCGGAGGATGAAGGTTAGTACCAGATTTAGGTAATTCAGATGAAATCAAAGTGAAAGAAAAGGGACAAAACAAAGATAGAATACCTTAGTTACCTACGTAATTGAAGAGAAGGGTAGAATTGCCTCAATCTGTTGTTGGTGACAGAGAGGTAGAAATGAGGCGAATGGCTCTAGAGATGTGGTTGGATCACGTTCAACAAATGCTCACCCATACTCTTTATATTGGGGAGCGATAGCTATTACCTACAACTAACTCCAGAGCTCGATCTCTAGGAGGAAGACGGCCAAGGGACGGATAAAGAGCTTGTTGGAGGTAGTGGGGTATTATATATGGACTCAATCCCATCAAGTTTTAAGTTCAAAAATGGTCAAGAAAGGTGGCACGGTTAGTGGATCCAAGATGTCGGTGATGAAGGTGAATAACGAGGTGACAATTATGGAGAAGGGAGCGGGAACAGTTGGTGAATGATGCACGAGATAAAAATACGAGAATACATGGTGGAAGAAAGATCAACGAGAGGGAGGCGATGACTGGGGAGTTGACCCTGGACAACAGACACGGGTTTCGCCAATCGGAGTGAGCCGCAGATGCAGACAAAATTTGGAAAATGTCAAAATAGTAAATAATAACCAAATAAATGAATTAACAATGAAAATGTATTTATTTAATTACATAATGTAAATAAAATGTTAAGAATAAACTAAAGTTAATTTAGTGATTTTTAATTAATTAAATATCATTTATACAAGGCTTATAATAAATAAAAGATGTTATTTATAGATTTGTCTACAATATATACAAGACATTTATTTTAAATTAATTAATTGTATTAATATATATATATGCAGAATTAAATATTCCATTTATTTACAATATTTTACAAGCATTTTAATGATATTTTTATTAGATTTTTAAGATTTAATTTATTAGATGTATTAAATAGGTGTGGGTACGATATATACATGGTGATACATATATAATATATGCATGATTTTTTGTGTCTTTATTTGTATTTTATATAAGTTAAATGTAATATTTTGCAATTAGTTACAAATACATTATTTACAAAATATGCACAAGGAAGTAAATAATTAAATATTATGCACAATTTGTACAGGCATAATGTACAATAATGCACCAATTGGACATATTTCACACCTTAACTCTGAATTTTATGAAAATACTCTCATTTTAATACTAATTTAATTTTGAGAATGATGAATCTGTGATTCATCACTCTAAAAGTCTAAAATAGAGCTTTGTTCGCGAGTAATTAGACGCATATTTCCACTTATATTGCATAATTAGCATTCATACATGCAAGCATAACATCTGCATTTTAGCATTCATATTTGCATAAAATAAGAAGCCAATTTCACTTGTAAATATTCACGTGGATATTAGATAAAATAGCTTATTTGTATATATTTCATACTAACTCATAATCCAATAAAATCAATTCTATTCTGTATATATTACTAACACTAATAAAGGAAAAATATCAAAAAAATACTAACTTGTAAAGTTGACCAATAAACCCAAAAACCAAGTTTGAAACCGTGAATCTTAAAATGCACATATCTCTCTCATACGACCTCCGAATTAGGTCTACTCACTTTTAAAGTAATATACATTCAGAGACCTTCGAAACAAGACCAATTTCATTAAAATCGAAGCTCGTATGCAAAACATGGGTTTTGGGCCCCTTTTGTACATTATACATAATGACCGTTTTACCCCTGCATTTTATCATTTTATTTTCTTCATTATTAAAAATAAAAAAAATTAGATGAAGTTGTAAATATTCTTCTCATATTTTTTCTAGTTTTATTTTTATTTTTCTCTTATTTAAAAATGACAAAAAATTGCAAAAGATAAAATGCGGTATTTTATATCTATACGGTACCACCCAAAAATACATTTTGGACAGATAATCTCGTTTGATTTTTGACCATTCACAAAAGTTGTAGATCTCGTCGAGACAAGCGACATTCGTGTTGACACTTTTCGATCTAACTTCTTTTATTATTTCTTTTTGATTTTTCTTTGTATTTAGTTGCGATTTTTTCTCGAAGCGACACGTGGCAACTCCTAAAGCCGCCATTTGTCGCCTCCTCATTCATCAACTTAAACCATTTCTCTACTTTATTTTGGACCGTTGGATGAGGAGTTCTCCATCAACGACTCATACCCGTACCTCTCCCATTCTCCCTTAACTTAAGGGGGAAGCCAATGACACCTCCAAATTCCTACCCATCTCCTCCACCTTCTCCATCTCCTCTACAACCGCCTCCTGCTCCACTTTATATCCTCTACATCTCCCACATTCTTCCCCATCCGCCAATCTTGAGTACACAATCCTTGAGCTCCGCCCTCTTCTTGGTGACAGCAAGTGAGAGCCACCGTGTCGAGCGAAGACAAGATCCTTTTGCTAGGCGAGATCCGTGGGCTTTGGTCCTTGTTGCTGCAGCCCCCAGCCGCAGCCGAGCTCCGCTTGCCGTGCGTCGAGCAAGGAGCTGAGAAGCTTTGCTTCTCCCTCCATAGGCATCCAACCATCACCTTCAGGTAAACTTCTTCTTCCTTATTTCTTCTTAGCTGTTTTTTTTTTTTCTACACACACACTCTCTCTCATCAATCCATCAGTGCTCCATTCATCGATTGGCAAAACCAATTGCACTTCTACAGATAAATCACACGTTGCGAACGCAACGGTGATTTTTAATTAATTTTACGACGAACTTTCATCAACCGATTAATGGCTTATTTGCGTCCACTTGAACAAATGCATGAGAAACAGGGGAGGTGGTGAAACCCCCCCTCCTTCTTCTTCCTCCCACCACCTCACCACACACACAATCCGCGGTCAACCGCCGGCCCCTCTCCAAGGCTGCTCGCGCCTCCGCCCTCCAGGCCTTCACGGCCTCCGCTCCCAAATGCACAGCAGCCACGCTCTCGCCCCCATGGTCGCGCGCCAACCGCGCGCGCCCAGGCCACCTCTGTCACCGGGCCGCGCCATCCACCTGCAACCACCCTCGTCCGTGCGCCCCTCGCGCGTAGCTTCTTCGCGCGCGCAGCATGCGTCCAAGGCCGCGCCGCCGCCAACTAGTAGCCGCGACTGCCACGCGCGCATGTGCCCTTGGAGCTCCAGCCCTCCACCTCGCTCCTCCCCGCTTCCTCGCCGAGCTCCAACGCCGCCACCTCAAGCTCTCAGCCACGCCGCCCTCAGCGACACATGAAAGCCGCCGGCCACACTCCACCTTTTCCATCGAGCTCCTTCAACGCCGGCCTGGAAGAAGCTCAAGTCCCCTGTTCAAGCCAACCAAGAAGCAGAGGAGGCAACATCAGATAATAAGGATAAAAGTGGGTATTTGCAAAGGGGACACTTGCACCCCCTTACAAGTTCTCAAACAAAGTTCAAGTTTTAGGTAATTGCATTTATGTCCTTGTTCTTCATTTGAGTTCATATTTCTTTTTCTGTATTGCATTCATACCCCTGCATTTACATGTTCATTTAGTCGTCATTTTGTTGTCCATTTTTAATTCCGAAAATTGCAATGTGTAGTATAACTCTTGTTCTACAGTTTTCGAATTTATTTTTATTTTTCTGATTTGCAGAATATTTATGGAAATTAACTTGTTGAAAATTGCAACATTTTTTCCATGTTGATTGATTAATTTATTGAACATTGTTTGCTTATCGAAAAATCTCTAAAAAATCATCATTGGTAGATCTAAGTTATGCTACAACATATCCAAAAATCATCCCATTTGCACGTATAGTTTGTCCTAGAAAAATTATTTAGTGAAAACATTAATCGATTTTTAATTAATCAACCGTGAAGTATTTTAATGAAATTCAAGTTGATTTGGATAGTTCTTAATTAGACCTATTTGGATTAATTTTGTTTCTGAGAAATATCATTGTTTAATAATTATTAAAATTTGTTTAGTCATTTTCACTTAAGTCTACATATTTTATTATCCGTGCATCTAAAAATTCTAAAAAATTTAGGCTAGCTTAATTTCATTCCATTTAGTTATCTGGCCAAGTTTCATAATTTTTGGAATTAATTTTATCATATTTCTGATTTAACTTGTAAGTTGGCCTGATTTTACATGAGTCTTGCATAAAAAAATCGAAAAAGAAAAAAAACTATCTCCTCTGAAAATCAAACCTAGGAAATTGCTTCGAATCCACCTAAGGAGACAGATGCCTCCCTGAGTTCGACCTTGGACTTCACCAAGTAAAAAGAATTTGCCACTCGAAATTAACTTGATTAAATTAAAAGTGGTTTTTGATATTCCCTCTCGTATCCGATTGCAACGGAAACTGATAATTAATTTTGACATTAATCTGACCTAATTAACAAGGGTGCGGTAGCGACTATCAAAATGGCGTCGTTGCCGGGGAGGCACGACTTAGGTTAATTTGAAGTGAAATTCCGATTGTTTGATTTTCCATCCCCGGGTAGTCTGACCCCCGGTTTTTCATGTGCATATTTCTCTGTCTTTTAAATTTTTGCATTTTTTGTGTCGTTCTCTATCTGACCTCAACTTGTTTTTGTGCGAGGGACGCCGGAGTCGAAGACGCTTCGAGGAACCTGCATTTTAATTTGTTAGAGAGATTTGAGAGAACTTGTACATTTATTTATTTCCATATTTTTTTCGCATCATTTCCAGCGGTTCCCATTTGGGTTCTCGCGTGTGTAAAAATAGTGGAACTGTGTCCCCGTGAGCTATGTGGTTTGAATTGTAATTTAGGCTTGCACTAGCGGCTCCTTGAGCCACTTTAGGAATTGCTTGTGCTCGTAATTTTTTTAGGACCACACATACACTTAAAAGACGCACCTAGATCACAGATCTAGTCAAATAAACATATTCTTCATTCGCTAATAGAACTTCCTGCCTAGGAGCGGATTTTATCGTCTGCATTTGCATATAGTGTAAAATTTCAATACTGCTTTGCATCCAGCATACAAGCGAAGTGATCGCTGTAAGTCTTCTCAACTCAACATACGTAACATTGTTTTTCGTGCATTGGTTTTTCTCGATTTCCCCCTCTGTTTTTCAAACATAAATTAAACGGAAATTGGGACTGGACGTTAGGCGTGCTGTGTTGTTGGACTAACAAGTGAGAACTTAACTTAAAACCGAGACTGTTTACAGTATTGACAAAAAAATTGATAAAATTGAAAAAACTGTTTGCGGGAGACTAATCCCCGACCTTGTTTTCAGGCTGAGTGAGGGTACTTGTGTGTGTGAACACCTTAAGGCAGAGCCCAAATCCCCGCCTTCCATATCACGGGCCAACTGATCCTAGCAAATATCACGAGTTGGATACTTTTAGCTCATTATCCAGTACCAAGTAGCCTCCGCCTGTTCGAGGGTAGATAGGGGCGAACCAGTGGTACTTCGCGACAAGGCCTAGCTTTGTCAGCCTCCGCCTGCTAGCAGGTAGATAGGGGCACGGTCTTTGAGTCCCCAACTCCGGATAGGAGCGAAGAAAGGGAGGACCGGAGGTATCTTAGGCAACAGGTTAAACAGGGAAGACGCATCCGGCTCTGAGCCGACTTCCCTATAGGCCACGTAACTCCTTGCTATATTGCTTGAAAAATCACACTTAAAATTGACAAGATTAATTGGACTAGGTTTGGGTCCTTCACCGTGTTGAGTGTGAATTCAGGGTTTGCTCTTGTGTTTGTCTTTATGTCTGTCCGTGTGTGTTATCATGCGTAATTGCGCATTTTCTACCTCTCTCTACTTACATTCATCATTTCCTCCTCAGGATGTCGAGATATTGGTCCCCATACACTATGACCTCTTGTCATTCCTCCTCTACCATATATCGCTCATCTTCGCCTTCTCTTTCTTCCATGTATCCTCCGCCACCCACGGGAGACCCATACCCGTGGTCGGCTCCACCTCAACCCGATTATGAAGTCAGAACTTCGACTGACTTCTACACTTCTTCGCATTTCTCACATACTCCATATTCTAACACTCCGGATCCACTTCCACCTTGGGCTGACTATCCTTACTCTCGAGAGCTTGCAGGAATCAAAGAACCAAATGAAGAACAAGCCAATGATGAGACAGATGATTGACAAAATTATATGCCCCCGCATACTTCATTCTCACCTCAAGTAGGGACCATACAACAATCAACATATACACATCCTTACTTGATCTTAGGGCATAACTTGGTCGATCAAACAACTCGAATGGAGAGGCTTGAACATCATGAATTCCCAGACATGATTGACTTTAGTGATCAACCTTCCATTGATGAACCGTCATTCGGAGAACCTATACATTCACAAGATTGGACTCATGAGCTAGACATATCAGTCCCTGTTTCATCATATGAGGCTCCGACCAATGTTTGCCATCTAGATGGTCCATACTCGACCCAACATTACATGCCAGAGTCTAGGTATGTTGAGTATGAGACTCAATATCTCAGCAATATCCTCCACTTGAGCAGAACTCTCCCATGATTTGTCATGGGAATTTTGTGGAGGATGACATCTCTAGACTTATTAATAAAAATGAATCATTTGGTAATGAGTTAAGAGATGTCACGAACATATTGCACTCAATTTCGGCCACCCTAGGTATGAAAGTGGAGAAGGAAGTAAGTAGATCTGATGTTGAAAATCGAGCAAGCATCAGGGAACCCACACCGTCTGTACAGCTGGAGTCCATTCTATCTCCCTCTTCTACTAACCACTTTCCCTCCAATCCAGAGTTTGATGATTCATCCATCAAAAACACCAAAAAATTGAAAAATCAAAAAATTCACATAAAAATTGAAAATGAAAATGATTTAAAAAATTGATTCCACCCTAAGGGAAGCACTTGATGAGGAATTGATTTTTAAACTTCCCTTAATAAAGGCCATAGATCACTTCCCCGGCCTCAAGGGATTTGTAAAGAGTAAATTGATGCCCAAGAGGTCGGGTATTAAGAGAACAAGGACTTAAAGACACATAGTGTCTATGGCCACATCCTTTGGTGATGGGTAGAAAGACCAAGAGCCGCAGAGTGAAGCGGTTGCCCCGCGTTGAGTGTGAAATCAAAGACACCATCTTCATCCATGCAAGAATCGATGATGACTCACCGATAAATATCCTCCCGACCTCTGTGTTTGACAAGCTCAAACTCAGGCTAATCAGAATGTCGAGAGAGATCGTTCAGCTGGCCGATCGATCCATCAAACGATCTAGAGGACATATTTCAGTCATCGTTACTTTTCAAGGTGCTCTACTCTAGGTGGACTTCACGATCATTGGCATCAAGCACCGAGGAGAGTTTACCCAGTCTTCGATTATTCTCGGGAAGCAGTTCTTAGCCTCAGCTAAGGCGTTTATAGATTGCGAGACTCGGGAGATCAATTTCTCAGCATTGGGAGCATTCCGACCTCACCCATTCTTTGATACACTTTACTCTAAGGTGACTCGCACATCCGATGACAGTCGTAACCATCGAGAGGTAGATGAGTCCCACCTCTCTACTACACCTGATAGACCGACTGCCCGGAGGACTGCTAGTTCTGAGACTCCCCACATCTTCACTTCATCAACTGCTTGCACCACCACCATGACAGCTTCTAAGGAGGACTCACAACCAGAAGCTATCATTAAGTCGGACACAACCTTTTTTGATTGCCTTAACCATTTTGATGATCCGACACAAGAGCCCAATAATGCCAAGCTGACTAAGACGACTAGCACCTTCCCGAGCCATGTACTGACCCTTCAAGAATATTACAATCTATATGGTGACTCGTCTGATGAGGAACCCATGGTCAGCACCACACCACGTCTCGGACCTTCAAAGGAAGCAACCAAGATTAAATTGACTCCACATAAAAACACGGTTGCTCCCTCTTCTAGTCGGACATCTAGTGAGAGGAAGTCGAGAATTGATTCCTCGAGGTGTTCCCCCGAACCTCTCGAGGCGCATCGCTCTCATCTCCATCTCAATGATCCATGTTCTAGAAAACCGACTAAGAAAGTTTCCTTCAACACACCAAAGAAGGAATTTTCTTAGGAGTCCTCGTCTGGTCCGGATAAGGTGATTTATATGATTTAGCTCAGATCGGCTGTTCTCAAGCCATATCTAAGCAAGAAGCCTTGTATCGACCCTCATTGGACGATCCCTACACCTAACTATTATTCATCTGAAGACAATTCCGACAGCGACACATATGTATATTATCCACCTCCTCGCATCCGCAAGAAGGTTTATCACAAACCTTCTTAATCCTTGTATATTATCACTCTTTCTTGTATATACTTTCTCTCCCTCCCTCCCCAGTGATCTGAATCACTCACCCCGGCTCATCTCATTTCATTTTATGACTATACTTAGGATAACCAGACCCTAAGTATAGGGGGGAGAGTGACCCGCATCTATTGACTGTACATCCTCCAGATCACATCGGTTCTCATACTCACTCTTGTCCTATACTTAGGCTGACCAGAGCCTAAGTATAGGGGGGATCTATCCCCGCCGTGTATATACTCATCCATTTCCCCTCTTGGCCTCGTTCGCCTCATTTTTTATCTTCTTCTACACTTAGGCTACCAGAGCCTAAGTATAGGGGGCGGAGCGACTTCTATACATTTTGTAATTTTAGCTCTCCTACTCTTAGCCCGAGCTATGCCTTTTTAATCGCTTTTCGTGCTCTGAGGACATAGCACACGCTAAGTCTAGGGGGGCATGTATATATTACATATATACTTTACCCATAGCTCGTACTTTCACGTATTTTCGCATATTTTCTTTATATATTATGCAATAATTACGGGGTGGGTAAAAACTGAAAAAAACTTCGGTACATATGTATAATACTTGTATAAAAGTTGTAAAATTATGGTAAAACATACTCATGTAAAATTTGTTGTAAAATAAGATGTAAACCCAAAAAAAATTTGTGTGTTGTATACTATGTATATTTTGTGTAAATTAAAAACTTGTTGTAAATAAATAAAATTTGTTGTATATCAAAAAAAATATATATGTTGAAAATAAGGCTTCTTATTTACTCTTGCATGTCATCCTTGCATTTCAAAAAAAAAAAGAGAATCTTGCATTTCATTCGTAGCATGTCATCTACACCTCATCTGCATATGTTGCATATGCAAGGTGAGAATCTAGTCGGTTATGAACCAAGTCATGAGTAGATATTGATTGATTCGACCTTAATCCACCTAATTTCAGAGGAACCTTATAGGAACCGGAGTTAAGATTTCTCAGGTCAAGTGACTTAATTCTTTGAGTCCGCAAGTCTATGTTCACATGTCATCTTGATTAGTCTAAGTAGAATATCTCGTGCACACGGATGGTTCTTTTAGACAGTGACCTAACTTGGACAAGCACAAAGCACGTAGCTCTTCATTGATGAGGTGGTGAGGAGGTAGAATCCTTTAGCTTGGAGTAGCACATGGGTGGAAACATCTGTCCTCCTCTAGGGAGGGTAGTGCATCTCAACCTAGTCTGGTGGTGTTGAAATCTAAGGACATGATGCTGTGGGTTGCAATAATACTTCAAAAGAGGGATAGTCTACTGGCTCAAGAGGAAAAACTCCTGATGTACATGCTGCACCTTGAATATAGTTCCAAAAAAAATGCAAGAACTCCAAAAAAATAGACAGGCCAAAAAAAAATATTTCCTCTCGGTGTATGTATATTAGAAAGAAGTTTGCTGCTGGATGACTTGGCTACACTGGTCAGGCATCCCAGGATAGGTAGCTACACTGGATACCGTCCATTCTTTTCTCTACCCCCTCCTCTTGAACTGGTCGCACTTGAACTTAGAAGGGAATACCCCACTCCTCGAGGAAAGAGTTATTGGACCGGGTTATTTGAGTTACCTTGTTAGAGGAGGCTAGTTCTGAGCCATTTTTTATGTGGAGAGTTACATTTCACTTACACAGTACAAGTAAGAATCATAGTCATCAGAAATTTGCATTTGAGGATTTGTTCTGACCTGACTGTCGAGGCGTCTTGAATAGAAAACTTGTGGAACGTGAAGTCTGTTAGGTCTTAAGTTCAGTTCCCAATAAGGTTCCGCCACACAATTAATCCAAAGGTAGATTCAAGCTCCATTTTCAACTTTTGTTCATGACCTTGGTATGGAATCCAATCTCATTTCACTATTGCATTTCATTTTGGTTGCTCGGGGACGAGCAAGGTTTAAGTATAGGGGGTTGATGAATCTGTGATTCATCACTCTAAAAGTCGAAAATAGAGCTTTGTTCCCGAGTAATTAGACGCATATTTCCACTTATATTGCATAATTAGCATTCATACATGCAAGCATAATATCTTCATTTTAGAATTCATATTTGCATAAAATAGGTAGCCAATTTCACTTGTAAATATTCACGTGTATATTAGATAAAATACCTTATTTGTATATATTTCATACTAACTCCAAATCCAATAAAATCAACTCTATTCTATATATATTACTAACACTAATAAAGGAAAAATATCAAAAAATACAAACTTGTAAAGTTGACCAATAAACTCTCAATCCAAGTTTGAAACCAAGAATCTTAAAATGCACATATCTCTCTCATACGACCTCCGAATTAGGTCTACTCACTTTAAAGTAATATACATTCAGATACCTTCGAAACAAGACCAATTTCATTAAAATGGAAGCTCGTATGCAAAACTTGGTTTTTGGGCCCCTTTTGTACATTGTACATAATGACCATTTTACCCCTGCATTTTATCATAATATTTTCATCATTATTAAAAATCCAAATAAATTAGATTGAGTTGTAAATATTCTTCTTATATTTTTCTAGTTTTCTTTTGATTTTTCTCTTATTTAAAAATGACAAAAAAATTGCAAAAGATAAAATGCGGTATTTTATATCTATAAGGTACCACCCAAAAATACATTTTTGTACAGATGATCTCGTTTGATTTTTGGCCCTTCACGAAAGTTGTAGATCTCGTCGAGACGAGAAACATTCGTGTTGACCACCTTTTGATCTAACCTCTTTTATTATTTCTTTTTGATTTTTCTTTGTATTTAGTTGCGGATTTTTCTCGAAGCGACACGTGGCAACTCCTAAAGTCGCCATATGTCGCCTCCTCATTCATCAAATTAAACCATTTCTCTCCTTTATGCTGGATCGTTGGATGAGCGGTTCTCCATCAACAGCTCATACCCATTCCTCTCCCATTCTCCCTTAACTTAAGGGGGAAGCCAACGACACCTCCAAATTCATACCCATCTCCTCCACCTTCTCCATCTCCTCTACAACCGCCTCCTCCTCTTTATATCCTCTCCATCTCCCACATTCTTCCCCATCCTCCAATCTTGAGTACACAATCCTTGAGCTCTGCCCTCTTCTTGGTGATAGCAAATGAGAGCCATCGTGTCGAGCGAAGACAGGATCCTTTTGCTAGGTGAGATCCAGGGGCTTTGGTCCTTGTTTCTGCAGCCCCTAGCCGCAGCCAAGCTCCGCTTGCCGTGCGTCGAGCGACGACCTGAGAAGCTTTGCTTCTCCCTCCATAGGCATCCAACCATCACCTTCAGGTAAACTTCTTCTTCCTTATTTCTTTTTATCTCTTTTTTCTTCTACACCCACGTTCTCTCTCATCAATCCATCAGTGCTCCATTCATCGATTCGGAAAACCAATTGCACTTCTTCGGATGAATCACACGTTGCGAAGCAAACAAAACGATGATTTTCAATTAATTTTACGACGAACTTTCATCAACAGATTAAACAAATGCTTGAGAAACACGGCAGGTGGTGAAAACCCCCTCCTTCTTCCTCCTACTACCTCACCACACACACAATCCGCAGTCAACCGCCGGCCCCTCTCCAAGGTTGCTCACGCCTCCGCCCTCCAGGCCTTCACGGCCTCCGCTCCCAGGTGCACAGCAACCACGCCCTTGCCCCGGCGGTCGCGCGCCAGCCGCGCGCGCCCAGGCCACCTCCGTCACCGCGCTGCGCCGTCCACCTGCAGCCACCCTCGGCCGCGCGCCGCCCGCACGTGGCTTCTTCGCTCATGCAGCACGCGTCCAAGGCCGCGCCGCCGCCAGCTAGTAGCCGCGACTACCACGAGCGCACGCGCCCTTGGATCTCCAGCCCTCCACCTCGCTCCTCCCTGCTTCCTCGCCGAGCTCCAACGCCGCCACCTCAAGCTCTCAGCCACGCCTCCATCCGCGACGCGTGAAAGCCGCCGGCCGCACTCCGCCTTCTCTATCGAGCTCCTTCAATGCCGGCCTGGAAGAAGCTCAAGTCCCCTGTTCAAGCCAACCAAGAAGCAGAGGAGGCAACATCGGATAATAAGGACAAAAGTGGGTATTTGCAAAGGGGACACTTGCACCCCCTTACAAGTTCTCAAACAAAGTTCAAGTTTTAGGTAATTGCATGTAAGTCCTTGTTCTCCATTTGAGTTCATATTTCTTTTTCTGTATTGCATTCATACCCCTACATTTACATATTCATTTAGTCGTCATTTTGTTGTCCACTTTTAATTCCGAAAATTGCAATGTGTAGCATAACTCTTGCTCTACCATTTTTGAATTTATTTGTATTTTTCTGATTTGCAGAATATTTATGGAAATTAACTTGGTGAAAATTGCAATATTTTGTCCATGTTGATTGATTAATTTATTGCGCATTGTCTGCTAATCGAAAAATCTCTGAAAAATCGTCATTGGTAGATCTAATTTTATGCTAGAACATATCCAAAAATCATCCCATTTGCGCGTATAGTTTGTCCTAGAAATATTATTTAGTAAAAACCTTGATCGATTTTTAATTAATCAACCGTGAAGTATTCTAATGAAATTCAAGTTTATTTGGATAGTTCTTAATTAGACCTATATGGATTAATTTTGTTTCTGATAAATATCATCGTTTTATAATTATTAAAATTGGTTTAGTCATTTTCACTAAAGTCTGCGTATTTTATTATCCGTGCATCTAAAAATTCTAAAAAAATTAGGCTAGCTTAATTTCGTCCCACTTCATAATCTGGCCAAGTTTTCATAAGTTTTGGAGTTAATTTGATAATATTTCTGATTTAACTTGTAAGTTGGCCTGATTTTACATGAGTCTTGCATAAAAAAATCGAAAAAGATAAAAAATATCTCCTCTGAAAATCAAACCTTGGAAATTTCTTCGAATACACCTAAGGAGACAAATGCCTCCCTGAGTTTGACCTTGGACTTCACCAAGTAAAAAAAATTTGCCACTCAAAATTAACTTGATTAAATTAAAAGTGGTTTTTTATATTCCCTCTCGTATCCGACTACAATGAAAACTGATAATTAATTTGGACATTAATCTGACCGAATTAACAACGGTGCGATAGCGACTATCAGAGAACAATGAAAATGAGTTTGATGAAGTTGGAGTTCGAATGGACAATATGTTGATTTTGCAATTTTAAACTTTATGGCTTTTGGAGACAAACATTATCTACACGATATATACAAGTTTTTATTCAATTTTTTTATTTACAAGAGGATTTTATTCAAAATTTTCAAGACGAAATAATTTCTATTTAAAAAATATTTTTTTTACAAATATATTAGAAAGGAGACTGTAATGTTGTACATGTTATGAATATATACATGTTACAACTAATTTCCTTTATTTTCTGGTAATTATTCCTTATCTCCTCATACTCCCTTACTTATCGATCATGTAAAGTATTTACCTTCTCTTGGGGATTTATTTAGCATATATCTAATGCATATATACAATGTTTTGTTTTTCCTTTATTTCGATATTTATTTAATTTAGGTTAAAAGAGTTATAAATATACAATATTTACACGAGTTAGAGTTAGTAAAAGAATGAAATTAGTGATATTTACATGTGTTTATAAGGGATTTTAAGATATAATAAATGTATAAACACGACGAAATGTGTATTCATAACCCATCTATGCTTTACATTTGCTTGTACCCTCAAACACTTATTTCAAAGAATAAGTGAATAACATAAAAAGAAAAGAATAAAGGAAAAATAAATAACTTAGAACAATATTGAGTATTAAACTTATCTTTATAAATGGATTTAAAACCTAGCCGCCCTCAAGTTCCACAAGACTCCTATTTAAGTTGCCTCAACAGTCAGGTCAGAACAAGTCTACATACACAAATTCTTATACTATGAATTTTTTACTTGTACAGTGCAAGTGAAATATAGCTCCCCACCTCAAAAGTGACAAACAACCTCTCTCCACAAGCTAACTCAGGTCCCATAGTCTAGCGACTCGTTCCTCAAGGAGCAAGGATATTTCCTTCTAAGTTCAAGTGCAACAAGCTCAAGAAGAGAAGGAGAACACAATGGATAGTAGCCAGTGCAGCTACCTATCCTTGGATGCATGACAAGTGTAGCAAAGTCATCCAGTTGCAAGTCCACAGTTATTTGACTTTGAAGCTCATCCTTGCTTATTGAATATACACTTTAGCAGGCATTTTATTTTCATTCAATCCGGCTCACTTTTCTATATATTTTTTTATTTTTTTAAAATATAAACAAGGTTTCAGCATGTACATAAGGAGTTTTTCTTCTTGAGACAATATACTATCCTTCGTTTGAAACTTTTGAAGCATTATTGCAAACCACAGCATCCAGTCTTTAGACCTCAATGCTACTAGACTAGGTTTAGATACACTACCATCCCTAGAGGAAAACAAATATTTCCACTTGTTGTTATACACATGTGTGCTACCCCAAACCAAAATAGTTTTCTCCCTCACCACCTCTTCTTTGGAGAGCTACATGTAGAGTGCTTGTCCAAGTTAAAGCACTATATAGAAGAATCATGCATGTGTTGTTAAATATTATGCATAGACTAATCAAGATGACATACAAACATTGTCTTGTAGACTCAGAATTATGTTGCTAGGACCTGAAAAGTCTCAACTTCAGTTCTTATAAGGTTCCTCTAAAACTAAGTCAATTAAGGTTACCAAGGTCCATTCTTCAATTTTATTTGAGTCTAGTTAAATGTCCATACTATTATGAAAATGCACATGCAAATGTAAAAAGTATGTTCAAAACTTTATTTTTTTGAAAGAAATAAAACGAAAATCTTTTCGAAAAAGTTTTCAAAGGGGTTTTCATATTTTATGGATTTTAAGCATTTTTTAGAATGCAAAGGTGCTACTAAAGTACGTAAATATGTACAAGTATATCAAAGGACTATACAACAATTACAAGAGGATTTTTGATACAAGTTTTTATAGATGAATTTTATATACAATAAAGATTTTTATTTACAAGATTATAAAGAATTAAGGATTTTATACACTCGTCAATTTTACGAATATATATATATCCCATAATTTATAATTATGATGGTCATTACTAATAAAAGTACTAGTTATGGATAAATTATATATGTAACATATACGCCTCTCCCTATACTTAGCTTGAATTGTGTCCTCATAGTGATCAAAGAGCTATAAAGGAAGACGTAACTCATGCTAAGTATATAAAAGTTAAAAGAATCATATCTATCAATGACATAAAGAACAAATGACAATATTAGAAGTCAATTATCCCCCTGTACATAGAACCAAATAATCCTAAGTATAGAAGACAATATAATAAGGGAACACCGAAGATGGTAATGAACAAACTCAACAACTCGACCCGTCGCCCCCATACTTAGGTTAAAATATCACTAAGTATAGAAAAAGAATATCAACAAGTTGAAGGACAAGTGAGAGATCAAAAGAAATATCAGAAAAATAAAAACCTAAAAAGATGATATGAACAACATCACACCCTATACATCGGGTAAAAGATCCCATAGTATAAGACAACAAGAGTGATGAAACTTGACGAATATTAACAACTCAAATCATTCACCTCCCTTACACTTAGGATAGAGTAAATCCTATGTATAACGCACACACACATACGAATAAAGAGGTGAAGGCTAAAAATAAAAGAAAGAATAAAATATATGGGTATATATAAGAGATAATGAGTTGATGTATCCGACATAGATGATATCAAAGAAAACATCATCTGATACCACATATATGAGTCAACCATAGGCAAGAACGTATCATGATCTAGATATGCCTTCAGTAACTATCTGTTCACAATAAACGGTTGTATGCTGACAACCCAAATATGATAATACCAATATTTTCACACACAACTCTTATAATAAATGGTCCTGACCAATTTCTTTTCAATATGACTGAAGATAACTTTAAGTTTGCATAAAACAACCAAACAATCAAATCATGGGAGCAGGTCCTTCTTCTAATATGTCTATCCTGCAATCACTTGATTTTCTCCTGATAAAAGAGTGAGTTGTCTTATGCAAAATATCAGAATTCTACAATCTTTTCAAATTCAACTTATTTGCTTTTTCAAGTTTTCTCATAATAAAAATTGCATACAAGGAGTGCCCGTAAAGATTTATAAATTAGTTCTACTGGCAGGTGGCAAGGCTTACCATAAACTAATATGTAGGCAGATATACCCAATGGAGCCTTGTACGTCATTCGATAAGCCCCTAGAACTGAGTCAAGAATCTACGACCATTTATTTCTATCTGGACATATAAGCTTTTGAAATATTGTATTAATTACTTTATTTGAAATCTCAACTAAGACGTTAGAATGTGGTAGGTAAGGAGACAAAACTATGAGCGCAATGGTGTACAACTTCATAGGAGTCTTTACTTCTCTAATAATGAAATGGCTTTCCCCAACTAAAATGAATATCTTTGTGAAAGCAAACTACAAAAAATAGTGTCCTTGAGAACCGAACACACTGTACGACTATCAACATTTTTGGTGAGGATATCGTCGACCCATCGACTAACATAATCCACGACAAGCAGGATGTACCGCAATCCTTGACTGACAGAAAATTGACCAATGAAGTCTATGCCCCAAGCATTAAAAACACAAAAAATCTATATATATCTCAGGGGCATGGTATCTTTGCAACCAGTGGATCCTCTCAGGTCTGACAGTATTTACAAACTCGAACATACTCTATTGCATCCATAAATAATCTTGGATACCATAGATCGCCCATTAAAATCTTTGTTGTCATGTGCTTCCCTGAATGATGCCCACCAGATTCTAGTCTGTGACAGTGCTCAATTACAATGTTGCGTTCCTCCTAAGGAATGCACCTTCTCCATATACAATCCACACCCTTACGGAATATGTATGGAACTTCCCATTGGCAAAAATGTATCTCAGACAGAAATCAGTCTATCGTGTGTTTCGACCAATCTTATGGAACTTTCTTAGAGACAATATAGTTCATGATATCAGCATACCATGGGAAGGAGTCCATAGACAAAATGGTCTCATCTGGAAAGGTCTCTTAGATAGGAATCATACTCTACTTAGAAGTCTTTGCATCTGTAATACAAGAAAGGTGATCTGCCATAACATTTTTCACTCCAGTTGTATATTGAATATCTAAATCAATCTCCTGGATAAGAGGTATCCATATTATAAGGCATGGTTTGGCATCCTTGTTTTCCTATAAGTACTATGGCAGTGTGATCTGTGTACACAATAACATGTGAATCAAGGAGGTAGGATATAAACTTCTCTAATCCAAACACAAGGACTAACATCTCCTTCTTTGTGACTATGTAATTTCATTGCACTTCTTCCAGAGTGTTGCTAACATAATGTATAGAAAATAGTATGCCCATCCCTTCTCTACCCTAAAACAGCTCCAACTGCAAAATCAGACGTGTTTGTCATGACCTCAAAGGGGAGGGACCAATCAGATGGATGTAGGAGAGGAGAACTAGTAACCATTTTAATCATATGATGAAATGTAAGAAGGACTTTCTCATCAACAACAAAGTAACTCTCCTTGCATATAAGATCAATCAAAGGTCTGACGATCTTGTTGAAGACCTTAATGAATCTCCTACATAATCCAATGTGTCTCAGAAATAACCTCAACCAATTAAATTCTGCAGTGGCTCTAGCTTGGATAACATATCGATCTTAGACGGGTCAACCTCCGTACCATGTTTAAAGATGACATGGCCTAATGCAATCCCATTAGTCACCATACAATAGATCTTCTTCCACGAGTGCACTAGGATTACCACGCAACAATGTTGAATGACTCGATCTAAATGAGCAAGACCTATGTCAATACTATCCTAAAGAACAAGAAATTGTCCATGAAGACCTCTATAATACTACCAACCATGATGGCAAACGACCAGCATGCACCTTTGGAATGTTGAGGGGGTGTTACATAATCAGATGTGCATTCGTCTAAAGGAGTATCTGCCAAAATGAATAAGTGAATGTAGTCCTCTCGTGATACTCAGGAGACATAGCAACATGGTTATTAATGAAAGAAAATAACTCTTTACCTACTAACCACTCAATAATATGATCAAGAAAGGGCAATGAAAAGTGATCCTTCTTGGGGGTGAACTCATTTCTCGGTAATCTACACAGATACGTCATGATGTAGCTTCACGGGTCAGCATCACCCTATCATGGTCATTCTTTATGATTGTAATCATAAATTTCTTCGGGACCACATGCAAAAGAAAGAACCACTTGGAATATGAAATGTGGTAAATAAAACCAGAGTCACACCATTTCCTCATCTCTCTCTTGACAGCCTTCCTTAGGTTCATATTGTGATGACGATGAGACTCATGGGAGGGTTTACAATAATCCTCTAATTAGATATGATGTGAGCACAAAGCTGGACTAATCCCACAGAGATTTGAAATATTCCATCCAACAACCTTGCGGTTTTTCTCAAGAACCTTTTGCACACAAGATTCTTGTTCATAGGTCAACTATGAGATGAGGATGACCGGAAACAATTGGAGGAGACCTGCATGGAAGACATACTTCAACATTGATGGTAAAGAATTGAGCTCAGGTGCGGTCTAATTCGTTTATGTGACGACCTCTGTAATTGCACTTGTAGAATGTATATGATCTGTAATGTATGTAATATCCACTATGGATATTATCAGCTCAACAACTAAAACATATAAAGATCTGCAACGAATGATCTCTGTTCAGAAAGGATCAGCTCATCAGGATGTTCTATGACCTCATCAACAAAGGGATCGGTAATCTCAGTAATAATATCAGAAAGATTTCTTTCGTCAGTGCATATCTAAAAAAATCAGCAAGTGGCTAAGATATTCAGTTGGAAGTTGATGACACAAAAACCCGAGCGACTAAGGTAGAAGGTACAGAAATAGGTCGTTGCGACCTCAGTCACTCAGAAGTGTCAATCAAGAAAAATGAACCACTCGAAAATATGTCAAATCAATAAAATCACGAAGAAGTGGTACTGCTATGAGATTAACCTGATATAGCACCCAGGGTCGAACTCAAGGAGCACGGATTGGCCGAGAGGCCTACGAAGTAGTCGAAATGAATAAAATAAAAGACAACAGATTTTTAGTGGTTTTTGATTATTTTTATATTTTCTTTGGATTTTTAAGATGTAAAGGAAATAAGAAAGACGAAAAACAATCACACTTCAACAAATTATTTAATGCATCAAAAATCAAGCACAAATTCAAAAAAAATTATTTTTATGTTTTTTATGTTTTTTAATGTTTTTGGTGAATTTTTGGAATTTTTATGATGTATATTTTATTTTCTAAAAATCAAACAGTAGCAAAAATGCAAGGAACTGTCCAGCCAGGCCCAAAATCCCTAGATAAAATATCTAAGGACCTTAAAAGGGCCTGGAGGTATTTTTCCTGTAAACTAGGTAAAACAAGGAAAATTTGAGTACCAAAGTTATTGTTTTTGGGTTTTTAGGTTATTTAATAGAATTTTTAGGGGTTTTTAGGTGTTTTTAAGTTTTTATGGTTTTTAAGCAGTGAAAAATAGCCAAAATTGGCTGGGAATTCAAGGAACACAAACAAACAGTACCTAATTTTTATAGAATTTTTAGGGGGTTTTTTATATTTTTTTGGGGTTTTTAACTCTAGACAGTAGCAAAAATGTGGGTTTTTGAATTTTTAAAAATAGCAAATAAACTCAGAAATGTCCTCAAAAATTCTCAAAAATCCTACACCATGGCAGGAGCCATGTGTCAAATTTACATCGAATTTGGAGGTGATTTGATATTTTATTCAAAAATGACAAGAGGGCACTGTGCACAGGGACCAAAGTGCAAATACCCAAAGTTCTGGAGGTCCAGGTGCAATTAACCCAAGAAGTCACGCGCCAAGCGCGTGCCTGGGGCACTCAGGGACCTATATGTAATAAAACTAAGTTCCAAGGACCTACTGGTAACACGTACCAGAAGTCCGAGGACCTCAGCTGCAAATAACCCAAGAAAACATGCACATGCGGAATTAAACCATTCACAGGGGCATAAATGCAAATATCAAAAAGATTTCATTCATTTCATAACAACCAGAACTACCAGGGTAAAGGTTGCAATTACACCAACAAAACACGTGACGAAGCACGTGGCTCACAATAGGCAGGGGTATAAATGCAAACAAACTTAAGCTCAGGGTCCACTATGCAATTTAACCTAAACTAAACAACGTATTTAAATATTTACAGGACTGATATGAAATAACGCAAAGATAAGGGCCTATGGGTAATTTACCCTTTACTAAGTTGAGCCGACGGATGGGCGCCACGTGGGTAGATGGACGACTGGGAATGGGTGGCGCTCCAACGCTGAGGTCCTCGCAGCGATCGGACGGTCGAGGGTACGCCACGTGGGGGGATCGAACGGGTGAGGCTCTCGGTGGCTAAACCTCGTGCAACGGACGGTCCAGATTGCCTCTCCAAGATCTGACGGTGGCTGGATCTCCTCAAGTGGACGGTCAGGATGAGAACTGGAGGTCGAGGACGATCGGACGGTCGGGGAAGATGCTGGAAGAACAGTTAGCCGGCGAGTTTCGCCGGCCTCGTGCGTGCGCTGGGATCCTCCCCTGCTGCCTCTGGAGATCGGAGAAGCTCCGCGATGATGCTCCACAGCTGATGGTGGGTTCCGATGACCCAGCCGAGCCCTGGAGGGCTCCGGCGAGGTCGGCGGAGGTGAAGCTCCTGGCCCGAATGACCCAAGCCCTCAGATCGGCTGGAAAGCACCTGCAAAGTAAACCAGGAGACTCGCGGGTCGAGGGCAAAGTGCCTCGACCCCGGTTAGGCGGGTGAAGGTGGCCGGTGGTGCGATATGGGCGAGCTCCGGCGAGGGGGGTAGACGAAGGAGCTCGAACCCCAGCTCCTGTGCGAGCTGGGTTGGATGGGGTATGAAGAAGGTGCGCGGGAGGAAGGCGGAGGTGACGATGGATTCCGATGATCGAATGGAGGTGTGAGGTGGTCAGAATCGACGAAACACGGCGATGGCGAGATTTGGGGGTAAATGGAAATTGAACGGAAAGGTGGAGCTAAGGGACTACCTGGGTGGTCAAGGAGACTGTGCTGGAGCTGAGGAAGCTCCCGGTCATAGCCTCAAGGGTCGTCTCTGCCCGAGGCTCGGAGCTCGCTTCAGATGGCGGAGCTACGGCGAGGGTCTCGCCGGATCAGTGGATTCGCCGACCTTCCTCGCTGCAACAGGGTGGGGTGGCGAGCTGTCACCTCGCTCTCTCTCTGGAGCTCACTGGAAAGTTGCGTGAATGGACAAAGATGATGATTGAAAGCGGCGGAGCTCGACGTATATATGGGTGCCGATCCGACTAGGGCTGGTCCGGTAGGGCAATGGAAGGCGCGGATCCCGAGGCAAGGGCTCTGGCGAGGGTCTCGGATGTGACGTGAAGGAGTCGGACCCGGGGTTTAGGCGAGATGGAGTCGGGTCGAGCGGGTAAAAATCTGAGAAGAGGAGTCCGGTGCGCGAGTCCGTGGAAAGTGCTCCTGGGGGGGCCAGTTGACCGGGCGGTCAACATCCCCCAGGGCCAATGGTTGAAGGCCACGTGGCTGAATCAAGAAGTGATGAATACACATAGCTAGGGACCGAATCAGCAAAAACCCAAAACATGAAATATTTTTTGTTTTATTTTTTTCTATTTTTTGGTGATTTTTAATTAAATTTTGGAAATAAAAATAAGGTATTTACAATATATAGCTATACATAGGTATATCTACAATATGTATTTTTTTAATTTTTGATTTTTAATTTGTTATTTTTGAGCATTTTTATTCCCATTTTATATTTTATTTATTTATATCATAAAATTAGGAATAAAAAGATATTTTTATTTTATTTTTACTGTTTATGTACGTAGGTAAAATAAATAGCTATATACATCTATATACATGGCATATGTACAAGGTATTTTTGTATTTTTAATTTTTCTATTTTTGTTTTGTTTTGATTTTTAACTTTTTATTTTGTTTTTAACTTTTATAAATATGTACAAGTATTTACAAGCATATTTTTGGGTGAGGAAAATATAGTTTTATGTATTTACACAAATATTTACACATGAGCTCCTATCTCCCTCTACTTTGGCTTTTATGCGGTCAGGCCCATGCTGAACCCTCCCTTGGGTTAGGATGCTCAATATTTATTCTAAATATTTCCCTCTTTTTCTTTTTAATCTTTATTCTTTTATTTTTGCACAAAAACATGCTAATTATAGGTTTTTACACAATGCATGTTTTTGGTAATTATTTGTATTTACATATATCTACATGCATTTGCAAAGGTTTTTGTAGCTAAAATATCAGAATAAAGAGTGATGAATGGGTTTTCATCACCCCCCTATACTTAACTTTGCTAGTCCCTTAGCAAACACTTATTTGAAAAAGAAGTGAAAAAGAAAGAAAAAGAAAAAGAAAATGAGGATGTACATGGATCAAGGTTGATTATTAAACTTGCCTTCATTAAATTGGGATATGGAGCTCGATCAGATCTTTGGATTATTAATGTGTCGGAACCTTATTTGGACTTAAACTTAAAACCCAACAACCTCTAAGTTCCACCAATCTATGGGCAAGACTCCTCAATAAACCAGATCAGAACAAGTCTACATACACAAACTCTAATGACCATGAATCTTTCCATGCAGTGTAAGTGATATGTGGCTCCCCACCTCAGAAGTAACAAAGAAACAACCTCCCTCAACCTGGTAACTCTAATGCCTCGGTCTAGCAACTCTTTCCTCGAGAAGCGGGGTATTCCCTTCTAAGTTCAAGTGCAACCGGCTCAAGAAGAGTGGGAAGAAGTATAGACTTTTGGAAGCTTAGCCAGTGTAGCTAAGTCTCCCGCTGCAAGCTTCATGAGATGTAACATGGATACCATAAGCTTTTGCTTCATTTGACTATATACACTCCGGTGGGGTTATTAAATTTTCAATCCGACCCACCACTTCTTTTGGAGTTCTATTTGCATTTTGTATTTTTTTCAAGGACTTCTATACAACATATCTACATGGTGCAGCATATACAAGAAATTTTCCTCTTGAGCCAGTAGACTATCCCTCTTTTGAAGCTTTATTGCAACCCACAGCTTCTGTCTTTAGCCTTCATCACCACTAGACCAATTTGAGACGCACTTCCTTCACTAGAAGAAGAAGAGAGGTTCCGCCTAGAAGTACTACCCTCATATGCTACCCCAAGCCAAAGGAAACTGCCTCCTCACCACCTCATCCATGGAGAGCCATGTGTAAAGTGCAGGTGCAAGTCAAGCCATTGTCTCTAAGAGTCATGCGTGTGTTGTTAAGTGCTCTACTTAGGCTCATCAAGATGACATATGCTCATAGCCTAGTGGACCCAAAGAATTAAGTCCTTATGGACCTGAAAAGCCTTAACCCTAAGTCCCATAAGGTTCCTCTTAAGGTTAGGTGGATTAAGATCTTATTCAAGCTCCATTTCTCAATTTAATTCCAGGCTTGGTTTAAATGTCAACTCTCATCCAGGAAAAACTATATACATATATGTACACAAGATGCTATTTACAAATATTTTCCAATCATGCAAAATTTTTGAAAAATGTTTTGAAATCATGGATGAATGATGCATGAGGTGCAAGTTTTGCAAAAAGATATTTACAAATATTTACACAAGATTTTTGCAAACTTTTGATTTTCAAAACATTTTGGAAAAATTTTGTACTATATACATAATTTTGATACAAAATATTTACACAAGCTTTACACAAAAGATTTTTGAAATTATTTTTACAAAAATACTTTGTACACTAGCTATGTATGTGCAAATAAAAGAAGTTTATGTACATGAAAATTTTTAAATTTTTGTGATTTTTAGCCATTTTATTTATTAACACACTCACACAAAGTACGAGTTATGGCTAAAGTATATATGAAATATATACACCCCCCCCCTATACTTAGCTCGAACGATGTCCTCAGAGTGATCAAGAGCGATGAAGAAGACATAACTCGTGCTTAGTAAAAGGGGAGTGAAATGGAATGGTTACGTACAGAAACGAATAAGTGAATAGAATGAGAGGGACTCGGTGGTTTCCCCCTATACTTAGGATTAACTAATCCTAAGTATAGCAAGCTGTACATGAAGGGAAATCCGAGTGAAGAAGATACAGAGTCTGCCCCCCCTATACTTAGGGTAAAATATCCCTAAGTATAGGTAGCAAAACAGGAGCAGAAAGAATGAAAAGAATACCCGCAGGTCCTACATCCCCCCTATACTTAGGGTAAAGTACACCCTAAGTATAGCATAATCATAAGATGAGAAAAGGGATGTGGGACTAAAGAATAGAAAGATATGGACAACTGGATCTATACAGGCGGAGGAACAGTGAAAATTAGGCGTAAAATGCAAAAGATGTGAGTCAAGAGACCACATCTCACGCAAAATGAATAGGGGCAACAATAACGTCCCGCGGCTCATGATCTAGAAATGGCTTGAGCCGCTGGCCGTTCACTCGAAAGGTACTCTCAGAAGACAACTCAGATATATCAATGCTACCATTGTCGTGTACCTTTCTGACCAAGTAGGGTCCCTTCTATTTGCTCTGTAGCTTCCCTGGAAACAAACGAAGCCTCGCATCAAACAGCCATACTCTCTGTCCAATCTCAAAATGCTTGTGGCTGATATGAGAATCATGCCACTCCTTCACTCTCTCCTTATACTGTAGGCTACTTGAGAAAGCTGCATCTCTAAGCTCCTCCAGGGCAGCTAACTCTGCCCTCCTCTGGTCTCCCATACCATCTGGATCCATCAAAATATCTGTAACTGCCCAAAGTGACTTGTGCCTCAGCTCAACAGGTAAATGGCACGTGCCCCAGGAATGACCGTAGCTGCCTCAAATTGGACGGCGGTGTGAGTTTCCTAATGACATCAACCTTGGCCGGATCAACCTCCATGCCCCTGTTGGAGATGATGTGGCCAAGCACCGTCCCTTGAGTCACCATGAAGTGACTCTTCTCCCAAGATAGAACCAAATGATACTCAATACATCGCTGGAGTACTCGGTCTAGGCAGTCAAGACAGGAGTCGAATCCGTCGCCGTAGACCGAGAAATCGTCCATGAAGACCTCTAAACACTCCCCTACCATGTCCGAAAAGATCGACAGCATGCACCTCTGAAAAGTCGCAGGGGCATTGCATAGCCCAAATGGCATGCGTCGAAAAGCATATGTGCCGAAGGGACAGGTAAAGGTGGTCTTCTCCTGATCCTCAGGAGCGATGGCCACTTGGTTGTAGCCCGAGTACCCATCCAGGAAGCAATAATGGCTCTTCCCTGCCAGTCTCTCAATGATCTGGTTAATAAAAGGCAGGGGAAAATGGTCCTTCTTGGTGGCCTGGTTGAGTCTCCTGTAGTCAACACAGACCCTCCAAGAGGTGGGTACTTGTGTAGCGATCTCCTCTCCCGACTCACTGATCACAGTCGTGATGCCCGTCTTCTTGGGCACCACATGCAAGGGGCTGACCCACTTGGAGTCGGAAATGGGATAAATAAAATCTGCACTCCACCATTTCGATATTTCCTTCATCACAACCTCTCTCGGGTTGGGGTTCAGTCGCCGCTGGAACTCACGCGACGGCTTCGCCCCCTCCTCGAGATAGATATGGTGGGAGCACACTGCTGGACTAATCCCATGGAGATCTGCTACGCTCCATCCGATCGCCTTGCGGTTCTTTTCAAGAACCCCCATCAGACGGGATTCTTGCTCTCCAGTCAACTCGGCGGAGATGATGACTGGGTACATCTCTGGATTGCCCGCAAGGAATCGATACTTCAGCGAAGTAGGGAGCCGCTTCAACTCTGGAATGCTGGGTGCTGGCAAATCTGGCTGCGGAAGAAACCGAGTGAAAGCTGCTAAGTCTGCCAAATCTGCCTGGGAAAGTGAAAGCGTACTCTCGCAAACTGGATCGGGAGAAGGTTGCTCAACTGCACTGTCTCTGCTCGGCTCTGCATCTACCTCCTCCTCATCTGTAGGCTCAAGTGGACTCATGTCTGGCATCTGATCATAGCAATCGGCCCAATCAGACTCTGAATCCGAGGGATCTGTATCAATCGTGGTGGCATCAGTACCACCGGAAAACAAGGTGGCCTCAGCACCACCATCACTAAACATCGTGTCACGATCAAGGACCGGCTCTACTGCCCAATGGTATCCTGAACCAGGGCTGTGCTCTCCAGACGTTCCTCTGCTGTCATCTCGACATCAGCTGTATCTGCATATGAGAGGATGGTCTGTGCTGCAGGATCTGCCCAAGCTGCCTCATCGTCTGTGATCACAAAATCGCAGTCCTGGTGGATGTCTGGCTATGCGTCTGTTAGCTGCTCTGAATCTGTACTCGTATATGAGTGGGTTCTCTCTCTTGCTCTGTAGTCCTCGACCGTCTCTATTTGTATACTCTCGCTCTCGACGTGAAAGTACACCTCCCCGCTATCATGATCAGTCACCGCCTTGGCTGTGGCCAAAAACGGACGACCAAGGATGATGGGGGTATCGGCTACTGACTCAGGGATCTCCATGTCCAACACTACGAAGTCCACGGGGAATTTCAGGCCCTGAATCGTGACGATAACATCTCGTAATAACCCCTTCGGCCTCTTGACAGATCGATCAGCAAACTGAAGGACTGTCCTACTCTGTCGAAGAGTGCCCAACTCGAAGCGGTCGAGAAGGGCTGCCGGAAGATGGTTAATCGACGATCCGCTATCTAGAAGAGTACGGTCGAACCTCTGCTCACTGATCTGGCATCTGACATACGGGGCTCCTGAATCTGGCCTCTTGGCTGGCAGGCGGTTCTGAATCGCAAAACACGTGGCTTTGGTCAGCACGTGAATCTCTGAAGTGTGGTTCCTCCTCCTCCTCCTGACTGTAGTCTTGTCTCTCAAAGAACGCTGGAGAAGGGGGATGTGGTGCAAAGCCTCCTGGAGGGTCAGCTGGATGTGGAATCGATCGATCATGCTCTGGCTGAACTCCTCAAGCTCTCTCTTTTTCGGATTCTCTTTTTTCTTCCCCTTCCCCATCTGAAGAGCTCTAGGGAAGGGGATCACAGGGTCCTTCTCAGATGAAGGACTAGGAAAAGGCCTAGACGGTTCGACGACCGGATCCACACATACATCATGCACCACAGTGGGACCAGAAGAAACTAAACCTTTTCCTTTATTCACAACAGTGTTCTGAGGTACAAGAACTGAAGAAAAGACAACATCTCAATCACAACAAACACCGGTGGCCTCAGTACCACCACGGGCTGGCTCTGCTGCTGCTGCTGGTAGACGTCTCGCGGCATCAGTACCGTGGGCTGGCTCGGCTCTACTGGTGGCGTCAGTACCACCTCCTCGAACTGTTGAAGCGGCGGCCTCAGTACCGCCGATGGAATCAGCATCCTTGGTGGCATCAGTGCCACCATCATCATCTGGAGCGGCCTCAGTACCGCTCTCCTCCTCCTCATGTGGCGCCTCTGATGTATCCTCGTGGTGAAGCTCAGATGAGGCGCCGCCGCCTGCTGGGGTCCTACCGCTCCTAAGTGTGACAAAATCAGCATCAAATAGATCCGAAGATGTATCAACAAATGGGTCACTAGGAGTGGCAAACTCAGTGTGTACTACCTGCTCAGATTTCCTCTTGAGGTTGTTCGGGTTTGGCTCAATCTGGGCTGGAATGGCGGCCTTCCCTCTCACCAAGTCCCGCATCTCCTGGCGGAACTCGTCCATCTCCCGTCTGAATGTAGTCTGCTGGTTCGTGAGGAGGCGGGCGATGTCATCCAAAGCGGGACTCTCGTGGGAGCCCGACGGGTAGCCTCTCTGGTGCTGAGGCTGCTGGAGCTGCTGCTGGTGGTGAGAGGGATATGAGTAAGGGTGCTGTTGCTGAACTGGGTGAGCCTGCTGCTCACGTCTCCACGACTGTCCCTGCTGCTGATAGGGACGCGGACCGAAGGATGATGGCTGGTGCTGCTGGTGCTGCTGGTATGCTGGGGGCTGCTGCTGCTGCTGGTGATCTCTCTGCTGGGAGTACTGCCCTCCCTGACCTGACGGCTGCTGCTGGGGCTGGGCACCACCATTCCCCCACCTGCATCCGGGATGGTCTCGTCGGATCCCAGGCTGGGGGAGGTCATACCAAATCCCGTTGACATCCATCAGCGGCTCTGCATCGAAGGGGACTGGCGGCAGTACTGCCAGAGGCTGATCCGGCTGGTAGACCACCATCTGCATGTCTGGAGATGGTGGGGACTGGTAGGTAGGTTGCGACTGCTGGTACAGCTCCGCCTGTACAAGGTGAACCTGTCTAGGCTGCTGTGAGGAGCTGGAGCGCTGGGACGAGCTGCTGCTGCCGCCGGTATCGCCTCGCGACAGAAGTCGGGGCTGTGAAGCCGTCTGTGCCTCCTGGAGACACATGAGCTGGGTCTTCATGTCGCTCAGAACATGTGCCATCTGTTCCATCTGAGTGATGCTCTGGCACTGCTTCTTCTCAATCAGCTCCATGCGATCCAACTTCTCGCTGATAATGCCCATATCCGCAGCGGATGACTCTGCCTGTGCTGCTGCGACTGCGGACGAACTGGTTGGACCTACATCTACCCGTGCTATCCGCTGGTACTGCACGGGTCCTGGCTGTTGTGGCTGGGGTCTCTGAGTATACAACCTGGTCTGGGACATCACCATGTAGTTTTCGGCCATCTCCTCGTAGATGGCCCAGACCTGGTCGTGGTCCTTGGCAAAGTAGGACCCGCCGCAAGAAGCGTTCACCAGACCCTGAAGCTCTGGCGTCAACCCGCTGAAAAAGCTCTGAACTAGGTTCGGCTTGGAGATATCGTGGTGCGGGCATCTGTCTAGAAGCTCTCGAAACCTCTCCCATGCCTCGTGAAACTGCTCGTTGGGGAACATGGAGAAGTTGCTGATCAGGGCCCTCGCTGCATTCGTCCGCCCGAGTGGATAGTACATGTTCAAGTACTCGGTGCGGAGCTGCTCCCAGGTGTAGACAAACTTCCCTAGAAGCTTCAGCCAGGTGGCTGCTCTATCTGCCAGTGAAAAAGGGAAGGCTATCATCCGAATCGTGTCCTGATACACGTGGCGATCATGGACAGTGATGCAAATCATCAGGAACTCCTGGAGGTGGAGGTGGGGCTCCTCAGTGGCAAGTTTGTGGAAACGGGGCAGCAACTACAAGGTGTTCGGGGGGAACTTGACGTCCCCCACGATCGCTGGCACTACTACCCAGTGATGCATCAGAGTCGATCCGGGGTTGTGCAACTCCCGCATTGGTCGTGGTGGTCCTCCTGCAGCGGCGGCTGCCGCTGCGGCGGCGGCGGCTGCTGCTGCTGCTGCGGCTGCAGCCTCTGCATTAGGTATCTCCTCAGGCTCGCTCTGCTGGTCTCGCTCTGCTCTGAGCCTCTCCAACTCTCGCCTCATCTCTATCATGAATGCCCCCTGATCATGTAACTGCTGCTGAACTGTCTCGAGTGATGCGATCAGGGTGGAGTTGATCTCCCCCTGGTCTAGTACAAAATGCTCGGGCTGACGGGGGTGATCATCTGAACTGCCGGCCATGGCGATGTCTACAAAATCAAACGAGCCCAACTCAGGTGCTGTCAAATCTGCTAATCTCTCCTCGGGCTCATGTCTCTCAATACCAGAAGAAAGGGGGTCGAGGGGGAACAGGGCGGAGTCGTACTTGGGCTCGGAGAGCTGGTCTCGGCTCTCACGGGCCAACCTAGATGATCGGGTAGACGTGCCCGAAAGCAGTGCAGCCAGAGGCTGCCTAAGAGACCGTCTACCCATCATCTTGATCTGGCGAGTAAGGCGGATGAGATCTGGAATCAACTATGATCACAAACAAACCCACGGTTCACCAACGCAACGCGAGCTGAAGACCGTGAAAGTTCGGTCAAATTATCTTGTCTATTTTATTTTGGTGAACAAACAAAATATCAGAGCGCTTACTTGACCTGTTAGGATATCCGATGCTATCCCAACCGACTGGTCCGCACGGAAGAGTCGGTAATCAGTCGGGACTAGCACCGGGAGGCTCTACCTAGGGTGCGGATCACTCTCTCGCGCATCCAAACCATACAATGAGGGGGTTGCTCTCCCCAAGACAAAATTTTTAGGGTGAGCGGTTTTTAAGGTCAATAGTCTTAGCCAGTCCCAATTTTATGGTTTTTCTTTTTAATATTCTTTTTTTCAAATAAAAACAAGCGGCCTAACGAAATTTTCGGTTCTCCTGATTATTTAATCCAAAACAGGGGGGAGAAGTCGAAAAAGCCGATGCGCGAGAAATCAATGATGCATGCTGAGATAGAAATGCGTACCTTGTCTCCAGCACTCTACATGCAAGTGATCCGCGCAGAATTTAAAGACAGAAAGGAAACTACCTATATGATGCAACGGGAAAGCCGAGTCCTAAATGAGCAATTTCTAGTGAAGAACCGTCTAACTCAGTCACTCGCCCTCGATCCAAAGAGTCCGGTCTAGACCCACCCCTCCTCTTCTCGACAGGTCGAGTTCAGGAGTAGCGCTTGACGGGGCAGGTGTTGAACGGGATTTTTAGGGTTTGGTGATTAATTGTAAAAATATGTGTCGTTGATTTTCCCCGAAATCCCGCGTCAACAAAAAATATTTTTTTTATGATTTTTGCTACTTATTAACCTGTATAGCGGACAGGGTCGAACTCAGGGAGGCTACAATTCCCGAGGGTTATTCAATTAATCAGAAACTAATTAAAAGAAAACAGGAATCTCAAAGGACAACTATCCTTGGTTTTTGTGATTTTTTATCTTTTCTAATTTTTTTATATTTTTTTTATTTCTATTTTTTTTATATTTTCTGATTTTCAAATTTTTAGTGATTTTGATTTTGCAATTTTTTTATTTTCAAAAATAACTGAGATTAATGCACGAAATTGATTAAATACACACCACGACTCTTTTTGCAATTTTCAATTATACCAAAAATGTTCAGAAAAATTCAAAGAAATTATTTTTGGATTTTAAAAGTTTTAAAATGTTTTTGAGAATTTTTGTAGATTTTTCAGATGTTTTTGTATTTTTTTAAAAATCGAACAGTGAAGAAATAAGAAAATGTGAACAGCCTGGAGTAATTTGCAATTTAAAAATATTTAAAATACCCAAAACTCCTGGCTACTATTTTTAAGATAAACTAGAAACAAATATATACAAACAGAAACTGAAATCACAATTTTTGGATTTTTGTAGAATTTTTTATAATTTTTAGAAGATTTTTGATATTTTTCAATTTTTTTGGGTTTTACAAATAATTAATGCATGAAAATTGGTCAGAAATTAAAAGACAATAAAATAAAGTTAAATTAATGTTTTTAGAATTTTTTGAGCTATTTTCGAATTTTTATGAATTTTCGAATTTCCAACAATGAAAAAGACAATGTTTTTGATTTTTTAATAATACCAAATAAAATCAAAATGCAATGGAAAAATTATGCTAATTGAACAATCACATGAAGAGCATAGCACAATTTTCTCAAAATTTTTGGATCAAAATAACATTTATTTCAATGAAAAGACAATCAAATTCAATATTCTGCAGTTCAGGGGCTAAAGAGCAAATCTTTCTAATTTAAGTATCAGAATATAATAATAAAAAGATGCAGGAGATACTTTGTAAATTACCCAATGATATGTTATGGCAAGGATGTTTTTGCAAATTTCAGCAACTTCGGGGGGCTTGATGTGAAGTTTCCCCAATAATGGCGTGCCAATCACGTGATCTGAACTGGTATGGCTATTTGGCTATTTCGATAACTTCCAGGGTAGGAGATGCAATTTGTCAAAGTTTTTTTTTTATATCAGAAGCCCTAGCCTTCGTTCTTCAAAGAGGGCCAACGCAACAGGGGTTCAAGTCCTGCCGCCGCCCCTTGTCTCCTCGTCACGTAAGGCGCTGCGGCGAGCGGGGGCCAGGAGGCCGGGCTTCGGTCGGGCGGAGCAGCAAGTCGGGCCGAGGGAGCGCTGGTGGCGGTGGAGGGCGGCGAGGGATGGAGCCGGTCGGCGGTGCTGGGCGAGCAGCGGAGGATGGAGCCGCTCCCAGCGGCTTTTGCTGGAGCAATGAGGGGTGCGCGTGTCGCGCGTGCGCGCGGCCGCGCAGGGCGATCTGGCGTGGGGTGGCTGGCGGTTGGCGATGCTGTCGCCCTTCGCGGCGGCCGGCGCGGGCTGCTGTGGCGCTCTGGCGGTTGGAAGCCGAAGGAGAAGAGGGGCCGTAGGTTGCTGCGCCGCCGGCGATGGAGGAGGGTGGCCGGTCGCCTGGAGGTCGGTGGCAGTGCCGCGCGCACGCGTGGCAGCGTGTGGCAGCGGTGCTTCGGCGACCTTCGGCTACGGCCGATGGTTGAATTTTTTTTTTATATATTTTTTTTTAATTTTTTTGTAATTTTGTTGTAAACAGTAAAGAAAAGGAGGAAAAAAACTTTTTTTTTATTATTTTTTTTTTGTAAATCCGAAAATAAGAAAGAAAGAAATAGGAAATGAACTTTTTTTTCTTTTTTTTTAATATTCCTGCAAAACAAAAGTTAGAGATAAGGAAAAACAATTTTTTTTATTTTTTTTTATCCTGCAAAACAAATGTTAGGCATAAAGAAATTTTTTTTATTTATCTACACATAGGAATATGGACGGGGATTCGGCGAAAATGGGAGAATGAACCCGATTCTCCGGCCACCGTACGTGGCCGGAGTTGGTAGATAGTGGAAGATAGAAATTGAAGGCGGAGAGATCAAGAAAGTGAGATGAAAAATCGAGTCGATGATGGATCAAAAATCGTGATGAAATTTTTTATGATCTAGAAGAAAAATGACAACGAGACGAAAATACGAAAAATAAAACTACGATTAAAGTAAGATAAAAATGCGAAGAAAAATGTGGATCTCACCTTAGGAGCGGAAAATGGGCCGTGATCGCCTCGACAAGGCCGACTCGCTGTCACCGGACGGCTTGGAGGCTAGGCAACTTCCTCGACGAAATTTCTCTCGGAGATCGGGCTCCTCTCTCTAAAGATTGATCAGGTTGGAATGAGGGAGATGGAGCCATATAAATAGAAAAGAGATGAATTTTGAATTTTGAAGAAGATAAGAGAGATTTTTTGAATTTTTTGGTGGGAGAGATAACATGAGAGAGAATAGAAAGATAAAATTATTTACAAAATTATCTAATTTTTTTGAATTTTCGTCACTTTATTTATTGGAATTTGAAAATGTTATTTTTTTATTTTTTTATAATGGTTGGTTAAAAATTGCAACTATATACATATACTATGCACATATATGGTATTATATACAAGGGTAAATGATGAAATTAGCCTCTCTTTTTTTTGTTTTAAGAATGTTATTTTTTTGTTTTATTTTTGTTTTAAGTCCTTAGTAAAAATATTTACAAATATATATACAAATACATTATGCACAAAATACAAGGGAAAATTGCAGAAACCACCCCAGAAAACCAACTTTTCAACCGTAACTCCAAAAATTATAAAATCGCAGTCATTTTGAAGATAATTTAATTTAGAATTCAATGGAAGTGATATTTGTTCAATTTGAGATCATATGGAGCCGGAATTGATCTTTCAATTAGTGCTTAGTGGCTTTTTCCAAGTGTGGCTACTTTTATTCTGTACATGATTTAATTGTGCAATCAGTTTTATTAATTAGGACCCATTTTTATTTACAACTTTGATTTTGAATGTTATTTGATTTGGGGTCAATTAAGGTACAAATAAATTAGTGTTAGTTTTATACATATATGCACAAAAAAAGTGAGAAACACATTTTTTTTTGGATTTTCTGGTTGAGGACCCTATCTCCCCCTACTTTATTTCTGGTTGATCAGGTCAAGTCTTGACCTTCTCTCGGGGTTCGGGTCATCCTGTATACAGTCTTCTTTTTTTTTATTTTCTTTTCTTTATTTTTCCTTTCTTTCTTTATTTATTTATTTTAGGTTAAAATTAGTAAGAAATGTACAATATTTACACACAAATGCAAGTTAGTAAGAATATGGAGTTAGCGTTATATGCAGGTGTTTTATAAGGGATTTTAAGCTAAAATAAATGAATAAAGATGACGAATCGCAGAGTCATCATCAGGCTCGCGGCGCGTAGGCTCTCAGGAAAGCGACTAAGTTATTTTTATTAATGATTTATTAGTAGGTCCAATTAACGTTCTATGGGAACAGATAATCAATTAGGTGTGTGGATCCTACTAACTACGGCACAATCACCAGAAATTCCTAAGTCTAGGGGCTCGAGCAAAAACCGCGTAAACACCGGAAAAGGCAGTAAAAAGAAGAAGAAAACCGTGTCAAAAACCGCGAAAATCTCCTAAGGGTCCCCCGAGCACATCGGTGCTTGGCGAAACAGACCCGCTAAGTGTTCAAGCACAGTTCAAGTCTCTGAGTCCCTGTATTATTACAACAATGATAGTCGAATAAATCCTAATCTAACCTCACCCACTCAACTCTCTCTCTCTCTCTCGCTCTCTCCTGCGGCTCCGTGCAGAAGGGAGCCGCCTCCGAGTCTCGCGGTTGCGTCGGCTTCTCGAATTTAGCCGCCTAGATCCTCGGGCCCTCGCAAGAAACAGAGACAAGTGGTCAGTCCAATATTATTGTCAGAAAATATGAGAAAAATATATATATATACAAAAATCTATACAAAAAGCTGCGAAAATCAAAAAGTCGCGGAAAACTCAAAAAGCGACTACTAAGCCGTGCTCCCCGGCAACGGCGCCATTCTGATGTCACAAAAACCCGAGCGACTAAGGTAGAAGGTACAGAAATAGGTCGTTGCGACCTCGGTCACTCAGAAGTGTCAATCAAGAAAAATGAACCACTCGAAAATATGTCAAATCAATAAAATCACGAAGAAGCGGTCCTGCTATGAGATTAACCTGGTATAGCACCCAGGGTCGAACTCAAGGAGCACGGATTGGCCGAGAGGCCTACGAAGTAGTCAAAATGAATAAAATAAAAGACAACAGATTTTTAGTGGTTTTTTATTATTTTTATATTTTTTTTTGGATTTTTAAGATGTAAAGGAAATAAGAAAGACGAAAAACAATCACACTTCAACAAATTATTTAATGCATCAAAAATCAAGCACAAATTCAAACAAAAATATTTTTATGTTTTTTATGTTTTTTAATGTTTTTGGTGAATTTTTGGAATTTTTATGATGTATATTTTATTTTCCAAAAATCAAACAGTAGCAAAAATGCAAGGTACTGTCCAGCCAGGCCCAAAATCCCTAGATAAAATATCTAAGGACCTTAAAAGGGCCTGGAGGTATTTTTACTGTAAACTAGGTAAAACAAGCAAAATTTGAGTACCAAAATTATTGTTTTGGGGTTTTTAGGTTATTTAATAGAATTTATAGGGGTTTTTAGGTGTTTTTAAGTTTTTATAGTTTTTAAGCAGTGAAAAATAGCCAAAATTGGCTGGGAATTCAAGAAACACAAAACAAGCAGTACCTAATTTTTATAGAATTTTTAGGGGGGTTTTTATATTTTTTTGGGATTTTTAACTCTAGACAGTAGCAAAAATGTGGGTTTTTGAATTTTTAAAAATAGCAAATAAACTCAGAAATGTCCTCAAAAATTCTCAAAAATCCTACACCATGGCAGGAGCCATGTGTCAAATTTTCATCGAATTTGGAGGTGATTTGTTATTTTATTCAAAAATGACAAGAGGGTACTGTGCATAGGGACCAAAGTGCAAATACCCAAAGTTCTGGAGGTCAAGGTGCAATTAACCCAAGAATTCACGAGCCAAGCGCGTGCCTGGGGCACTCAGGGACCTATATGTAATAAAACTAATTCCAAGGACCTACTGGTAACACGTACCAGAAGTCCGAGGACCTCAGCTGCAAATAACCCAAGAAAACACGCACATGCGGAATTAAACCATTCACAGGGGCATAAATGCAAATATCAAAAAGATTTCATTCATTTCATAACAACCAGAACTACCAAGGTAAAGGTTGCAATTACACCAACAAAACACGTGACGAAGCACGTGGCTCACAATAGGCAGAGGTATAAATGCAAACAAACTTAAGCTCAGGGTCCACTATGCAATTTAACCTAAACTAAACAACGTATTTAAATATTTACAGGACTGATATGAAATAACGCAAAGATAAGGGACTAAGGGTAATTTACCCTTTATTAAGTCGAGCCGACGGATGGGCGCCACGTGGGTAGATGGACGGCTGGGAATGGATGGCGCTCCAACGCTGATGTCCTCGCAGCGATCGGACGGTCGAGGGTACGCCACGTGGGGGGATCGAACGGGTGAGGCTCTCGGTGGCTAAACCTCGTGCAACGGACGGTCCAGATCGCCTCTCCAAGATCTGACGGTGGCTGGATCTCCTCAAGTGGACGGTTAGGATGAGAACTGGAGGTCGAGGACGATCGGACGGTCGGGGAAGATGCTGGCAGAACAGTTGGCCAGCGAGTTTCGCCGGCCTCGTGCGTGCACTGGGATCCTCCCCTGCTGCCTCTGGAGATAGGAGAAGCTCCGCGATGATGCTGCACAGCTGATATTTGGTTCCGATGACCCAGCCGAGCCCTGGAGGGCTCCGGCGAGGTCAGCGGAGGTGAAGCTCCTGGCCCGAATGACCCAAGCCCTCAGATGGGCTGGAAAGCACCTGCAAAGTAAACCAGGAGACTCGCGGGTCGAGGGCAAAGTGCCTCGACCCTGGTTAGGCGGGTGAAGGTGGCCGGTGGTGCGATATGGGCGAGCTCTGGCGAGGGGGGTAGACGAAGGAGCTCGAACCCCAGCTCCTGTGCGAGCTGGGTTGGATGGGGGTATGAAGAAGGTGCACGGGAGGAAGGCGGAGGTGACGTTGGATTCCGATGATCGAATGGAGGTGTGAGGTGGTCGGAATCGACGAAACACGGCGACGGCGAGATTTAGGGGTAAATGGAAATTGAACGGAAAGGTGGAGCTAAGGGACTACCTGGGTGGTCAAGGAGACTGTGCTGGAGGTGAGGAAGCTCCCGGTCATAGCCTCAAGGGTCGTCTCTGCCCGAGGCTCGGAGCTCGCTTCAGATGGCGGAGCTACGGCGAGGGTCTCGCCGGATCAGTGGATTCGCCGACCTTCCTCGCTGCAACAGGGTGGGGTGGCGAGCTGTCACCTCGCTCTCTCTCTGGAGCTCACTGGAAAGCTGCGCGAATGGCCAAAGATAACGATTGAAAGCGGCGGAGCTCGACGTATATATGGGTGCCGATCCGACTAGGGCTGGTCGGGTAGGGCAATAGAAGGCGCGGATCCCGAGGCAAGGGCTCCGGCGAGGGTCTCGGATGTGACGTGAAGGAGTCGGACCCGGGGTTTAGGCGAGATGGAGTCGGGTCGAGCAGGTAAAAATCCGAGAAGAGGAGTCCGGTGCGCGAGTCCGTGGAAAGTGGTCCTGGGGGGGCCAGTTGACCGGGCGGTCAACATCCCCCAGGGCCAATGGCTGAAGGCCACGTGGCTGAATCAAGAAGTGACGAATACACATAGCTAGGGACTGAATCAGCAAAAACCCAAAACATGAAATATTTTTATTTTATTTTTTTCTATTTTTTGATGATTTTTAATTAATTTTTGGAAATAAAAATAAGGTATTTACAATATATAGCTATACATAGGTATATCTACAATATGTATTTTTTTAATTTTTGATTTTTAATTTGTTATTTTTGAGCATTTTTATTCCCATTTTATATTTTATTTATTTATATAATAAAATTAGTAATAAAAAGATATTTTTATTTTATTTTTACTATTTATGTACGTAGGTAAAATAAATAGCTATATACATCTATATACATGGCATATGTACAAGGTATTTTTGTAATTTTAATTTTTCTATTTTTGTTTTGTTTTGATTTTTAACTTTTTATTTTGTTTTTAACTTTTATAAATATGTACAAGTATTTACAAGCATATTTTTGGGTGCGGAAAATATAGTTTTATGTATTTACACAAATATTTACACATGAGCTCCTATCTCCCTCTACATTGGCTTTTATGCGGTCATGCCCATGCTGAGCCCTCCCTTGGGTTAGGATGCTCAATATTTATTCTAAATATTTCCCTCTTTTTCTTTTGAATCTTTATTCTTTTATTTTTGCACAAAAACATGCTAATTATAGGTTTTTACACAATGCATGCTTTTGGTAATTATTTGTATTTACATATATCTACATGCATTTGCAAAGGTTTTTGTAGCTAAAATATCAGAATAAAGAGTGATGAATGGGTATTCATCAGAAGTATATAAAGAATAATCTAAAAATGATGTGTCAAAGTAATATCAAAAGGTACCTCCAATCTCTGAGACTGATCCTAATAATTGTACTCAAAGTTGACATTAACAAACAATTTAGATGGATCAAGAAGGGAACTCATGTCAGCTTTTCTTACTAGAAAGTCCTCCAGGAAAAGGAACTCATGGGTATCTATGAAATCAATAAAAGGATATGTCTATCTAAACTAAGTATGAAAAACACAGACCTCTGGATATGGTGTAACTACATGTATCTCATCTGCTACACTCCGTCATTGTGAAGGCTTGGAATCGGGGATCATCTCAATTTTCACCTTGTCACTCCCATTCCTTGTCACTCCCATAATGAAAGATAATCTCTCAAGTATCGTAATCAACTACCGCTTTGGTAGTTAGAAGGAACAGTCCACCTAGTATAATCGGGGTATGATGTAATGGTGCATGTATGTCCATATCCATGATAACAAAATCAATAGGGAATTTTCATTGTTCCGTCACTATAACATCCTCAAAAAAACCACTCGACCTCTTTGTTGATGTATCAGCAAACAGAAGGATCATTCTGGTCTATTTAAGAGGACCTAACTCAAAATAAGTGAGTAGAGACGATGGCATGAGATTAATGGAGGAACCGCTATAAAGAAGAGTGCGATCAAACTCTGGATCAAAGATGTGGCAAAAGATGTGAGGTGCTCCAAATCGTTCTTTTTTGGGTGGGAGGTAACTCATGGCATGGATTGTGGATATGATCAAAATATGCTTTTCTATCTTCTTTCATTTGTTATGCTTTGTTTGACACTTTTATATACATGCTTCTTTCATTCCATTTCTCATTGCACGAACGTACTCCATGGACTTAAGGAGTGGAATCTCTAAAAAGATGTTCTATTAGATCTCAAGCACTCAAGGATAAGATAGGGTAGTTTTTTTTTGGATTTTCTATGTATTATTCAATGCAAAAGGAAATGTATAGACTTAGAAGAAACATTCAAATGCTCATTTCTATTATTCAAAATAGAATCCTCGTGTACAATAGAACAGTAAAAATCAGTCTCTACATTGGTTCCAAAACAGGTGGAGGAACATTAAAATCTAAAACAAGAGAGGATGTTGCTGATAGTGTAGAGAAGAACAACAACCTGTATGTTTTCGCTCTCTATTGATCGTTATCTGCATCTAGATGGTAAAGGTAAAGGTGGTGATAAAGATGGTAAAACTCCATACTCAGGTATTGCTACACTTGGTCTCATAATTAATGGTGAAGAAGATGATGTGGAAGGTGAAGCTCTCTCACTATCCTGATCTCCCTGTCCCAGCATCTATGAAGGTGGTTGTAATCTCTTATCTCTCTTGAGATGAATAGTGTAAAATAAAGATGTAAAATCAACGGTCGTACTTGTCTCAGTGTGGATGGATGATGGGCTACCAGCTCCCTACATCTGATGTTTTTGGGACCGGCTTAAGCCTGTGCTGGGATCAATGTCTTTGTAGAGTTTAGGTCGTAGCCTCTTAGTTAGATCGTTCATGTTCTTCATCAATAGTGCTAATTGATCAAGTGTTGGGTTCACCAAAGGTGCCTCGAGCTGCTCAATGATGGGTTGTCGCTGAGACTTGTAATAAGTAGTCTATTGGTATCCATATTGTTGGTTGTGAGGAGGATGAGGCTGCGAATATTGTCCATACGTGCAGTCTACTGGTTGTGATATGGTTGTGGAATATATGCACTCTACATCTGCTTTTGGCCATGTCTCCAGTTCTAGAACTTAGGTGGAGACTTAAAATGAGGCTAGAACTACTACGATCATTCTCCTTGATACTGGTGGGCAGGTCTTTGACCCTTGTAATAACCCAAGTGGCCTTGTCTTGACGGACGGGGGTAGTTGTGCTCTCAGTAGAACCCGATACCGTTCACCTCCTTAATGATAAGTAGAGGTGGACCTAAGTGTTAGCTATTGCACTCACACTTTGGCATCGTTAATTGTACTCACAAGAAGCTCTAGATACTTCGTTATCTCATCCAACTTATCTAGGTTCTTCAACCACTTTTAGATCACTTGGAGCTTCTCCAACTCCTTTTACTGTTTCCCAATTATGTCCACAATGGATCGGTGATTTCCTATGATGGTAAGATTTACAATGTCCCCCCAATCCACTTCATGTGAGGTTGTCACGTTTATAAACTTTTGGGAATGGAGGGAGAAGTGACAAGATACTTTTGGATTGGACATGAAGAAGAAAGAGCTACTGAGCTCTCTACCAACTCCTTGAAAATCTGTTAGAGGACATCCTCATACTTGTTGAAGTGACTACCTCCACAAGCGACATTTAACAACTTCTTATTTTCTTGATTCAATCCTTCAAAGAAATTTTCCACTAGACTCAACTTTGGAAAATCGTGATGGGAGCACTTCTATGTCAAATTACTGAATCTATCCCACGCCTCATGAATGGGCTCATGAGACATTTGTGAGAAGTTTACTATCAACTATCGCATCTGGTTGAGATGTCCAAGTAGGTAATATTTTATCATAAATGTAGACCTCAACTCTTCCCATGTAGTGACAACTTTTCCTAAATGATTGACCCAATATAGGTCCTTGTCCATCGAGCCAAAAGGAAATGTCATCATCTTCACTACCTTTGACAAGATGTTAGGGTAATGGATCGTGTTGCATGTGCAACCATATTTTTGGAGGTATACATATGGTTCTTAATTGATATTTCTGTGGAATATGGGAAAAAGTGGTAATATAGTTGGCTTATGCTCGTAAAGTCCAAGAATCACAAGAATTTGAATCTGTGTGTTTGTCAGTGTTACTCGTCAATTATAAGATTCCCTAAGTGAGAGCTTAGACACTAGCTCTACATGTTCATCTTCCCCATTCCCACCGCTTACATCATTTCTATCATCCCATCTCCTATCTTGTCTATCATGCCTCAGTTCAAGACTCGTATCTTTCCGTGTCTCTCAATGCAGTTTAAAGGTCAGCATTTTCTTCTAACATCCATCTTTCTGTGTCATGATCTACAGAAGCTTCATGTATGAAGACAGATCATTGTTAGTCTTAACTGGCAGATGGAATCCATCCTCAAACTCATTTTAAGATGTATGAGTGTTTCATCTTTAACTATCCGTTTAGTTTCTGATTTTAGGATCATCGTTATCTTCTCAAGATTCAATGAGATCTTTAACTTCATTTTCGTATTGATTTTCAAGAGAGTCATCCTTTAAGAATAATGTCCTTAGAGATGATATATTCTAAGAATTTCAACTTCCTAAAGTAGGTATCCAAATCTAACCTTTATAATCCTAATCATGTAACACTCTCTGGTGTTAGATTCCAACTTACTTGCATCCATGACATGTTCATGGACCAACCAACCCTAAATTCTCAAGTGTCCAATACTAGGATAAGTTCCAAACCATACCTTACAAGGTTGTTGGGATTTAGATTTGTATGGAATCTTATTTGGTATATATAGAGCAATCTCTACTACATATATACCTGAAAACTAACATGTAATTGTGCTAATATTCATCATTCATCAAATCATGTCACCCATAATCCAATTGTATCTCGCTACAACTCTATTGTGTATAGGTGCACATGGAGGATTGAGATAGGAATGATATTCCTTACTCCATAAGGTATTCCACTAATTCATCCAATAGGTACCGACTACCTAGATTATATCAAATGCATTTTCATCTTCCTTCGAGCTTTGAATCTTTGAACATTTCAAAGGTTTCTAAGGTGAAGGGTAGAAATCTCATATACCAAAAGTTATCGAATGATATCACATATCATCAGTGTTTATTATTATATTGATGATCCGCATACATGAATATATATGAGATCTCGAATACCTTGGCATCATACACTATTCCCATATAAGGGAGCAATGGACATTTTTACTATGAATCTCTATTAATAAATATGTATGTTTTGGAACTATAGATAATCTAAAGCTCAATGTCTTAGTAGTTTATATCAATAGACATATGTCCAAGACTCGATGCTAGATCATTGTCAAATGATCTTCATCCTATTATTGATGTTATAAGGTTTATTTTTTGTTATTTTTAAATGTTAATGAACCATTCAATGATTTTCTAATTAAGTAGAGTGCTCTACATGTTAGATTACTATATGAAATATATCCATCATAAATCTTTACGATTGGTCTATTTCAACATGCATGTTTATTCCCAACAGTTAGAAATAATCAATGAATGTATTCCAATATCCAGATCATAGAAACATTCTCTATGACTAAGGGCTCTCCCACTATAATGATGAAGTTTATATATCCAATAGAGATTGTTTTAAGAATTGCATTAAAATCCTTATGAATGACTATAAAACCTTAAGATCAAAACTTTTTGGATGTCATTCTCAAAGGATTTTAGATATTCTAGATAGTCATACTATTAGTACATTTGCTTATTGCAGTACTGGCATTCATACAACTTTTTGGATTTCATATGGAAGTCATAGAATTAAAATCGACTCTTTGACTTTCCTTCTTGCTTTGGTCAGATCCTTGCTTCCATTGTTCTTCCATCATCTATAAACAACCAATGCTTCAGATGAAGGAACTCTAATGATGAACTCAAACGATTTCAATATAAGGGTATATTAACATTTATACATGCTTCATGTAATTCATACAGTATGAATTGTATGAAGCTTCATGAATGACTTGAGTATAGATAGTAGAAAGATGGCACTCATCGTATCTTCATCCATCTAGATTTTTTAATATCTTGGTTCAGGTAGATACTCAAACATTTACGTGCATAATCTCTTATAGAGCCACCATTACGCATGATGCAATAAACCATGTCATTCATGATTAAATATTGAGAGTGCATATGCATGCCAAAACATCATCTTAGATTTTATAGGGATTATAGATAATTATGATCATCATCAACATAATACTTCCAGAGCACATTCGATGAGATATGAATACCATATAGACACACAAACCCTAGGTTGTTGTCCTATTGTCTATTTAATTGTCATTCCAAATTATTGTGAGGAAACTTGCACATTGCTACCACATACAATATATGTCCAACTACAAATACAATATCTTGATCAGGGACCTAATACATCATAATTTACTAGTTTTTATTGAGTATAGAATTGAGTGGGCTTAATGAGGATTATCTGAAATATTATATATTTATATATATTACTGTGATTTAGGATTTTTTTATCAAAGTAGTCATGCCTTGTAAAAACTGAAAGTTTATTCCAATCATCACTTCCAATGTAAGAGATAAACTTACCATTATATCTCAAGCAAGATCTAAGATCTCCTTTCTTATATTTGTTGCATCCCAATAGTATGTTAGCTTACAACTCCGATAAAAAGAAGCATGAAATCATTCTTCTTTGCAAGTCCAACTTCTATTCCTAATTTGTTCATTAACACCGGAGCCCACCACCCCTAAGGTGATGGTGACCCATCATTAATTGAAACAACTATTAACATGACTAGAACTCTCTATGTATAATCCAATATAGAGCCAATAATATGAGGACTTGATATTTGGGTCCCTATGCAAATTAACTTACTATTTCGAGAAGACAAGAACCTGATCTAGATGCCCTTGTACGTAGGAGCTATCACTTCGAACAAGTGTCTCCTACATACAATACCAAGTGAAGGAACCCTTCGCCTTGATGGGATACCATCAATGTCACTTACATGATCCTCCATATCATGTTCAACTTCTAAATAATTATTATGAATCAATTGACATAATCAATTATTCCAAGCAAAATACTACTGTATTCATAATCGAATGTTTAATTATATCTAATTAATTTAATCATATTTAATCAAATATCAATACAATCAATAAACAAACAAACAATTTCAATTATTACTTGAAGGATGGTATAATCTCAAAATCGATATTATTGAAATTTTAATAATTAAAAAAATTCGTCATGATCGCTTCAAGAATTATCCTTTCTTTACCCATTGTTATGGCCAGTACCGACGAGAGTGGGATAGACCGCTCATAGAGCAACCTGCTACCCCAATGATCCCTGACTAGAAACCATATTTGCCTCAAGTTAGGATAATAAGATTTAATCATTCTTTATTTGAGAAGATAATCGGTATTTCAACCGAAGTTAACCATATAATATTTATAAAACATTTTATTAATATTATAAGGAGTTTTTCTAAACAAATCTTCAATCTTATTCAAGCATCAATGTTTGTTGGAAAGGATGTAACGAATTGTAGTCAAGATCAATTACATTATAATTTATCTAAGTCAATTTCATTCAAGGAAATAATAATTACTATTAAATATTTCTATAATATTAATAAAAAATTATTTCAAAAAAATAACAATTGATTTCTATAAATTGAATTGGATAACAATCACAAGGTTCGTGATCAAATATGTAATTTTAGAAGTGCCCAAACAGACTAAAATTATAATAACTTGATAAAATAAAATCCAAATCACACAACTAAGTTTATTTGATTTGTTATATTTCTTTATAAGGGAACTTGGGTGATAAACACACATTTGTAGGAGTTTTAGACTATAATTAATTCTTTAATTAAAATTATTCACCTTCCCCGAAACAATGGATATAACTTCACTACAATAATCATAACTTGAGAAAACTTATTCCAACTCATGCAAACTCAATTCCCATGATTTTTTTATTTAATGGGGAATGTAATAAAACTTTTTTGTTCAAATGCATTTAAAACAGGGAGAAAAAATCACACAAAACATGACTGCATGAACAATTCGATGAAAGTTTGCACAACCAAAAATGCTCAAGTAAATTTTTTTATGTAAGGATCATATCATAAACCTCTAGACTGGCTATAATACAACTTGAAGGATACGAGAAAATCTTTAAGTGCTTCATCGAAGTGTGATGATCGCATTATATGTGATTGAGAGTGACTAGTCATACTAGTTGCTTGGGGTAGTGGAAGTTAAAAAAATTTGAACGATGAAACCACATGATCCAAGAACACATATGTGGTAATTTCATCTAAGCCAAAAACAAGTATTTGGTTTAACTCTAGAAACATGTTTGTGATCGCATCTCTAAACTAAGAGACCACCTGTCTCAAGTCCGATCCAAGGGAGGAGACGCTTACGAGCACGTTTATGAAACATGCACTCCTCGCAATCCATGTTGATGATCGAAACGACGAATCTCCTAATCTCGTCTCATGAGATCTATTGTCTTCTTCACTATCTAAGCACACCAAAGAAGATGGAGATCCGCGAGTAGTCAATCCGACTGCATAATGGTGTCGCGATGACTACATCCCTCTTTAGGGATCCATGGTGCACAACCACAATGAGAGAGAAAGAGCGAGACATGATGTGTAAGGAGAGAGAGAGATGGAAAGAGTTTAATTCCTCTTGGAATTATATGTGTATTCTCTTAAAGGCAAGGGCTACCCTTCCTTTTATACTGGTTGGAGGCACATGGATCGCAATCCATGTGCTTTCTAAATGTACAGTGTAGATTAAAAGATTATTAATCGATGGACACAATTTGTTTCTAAAAAACAACAACAACTAGTTTAAAACAAATTAATTGTATCCTTTTTCAAAGTAACAATACATTCCTTTTAAATTTAATCAATTTACAATGATAATGTATAAGACTAAGTCTCTTTACAAAATATAGTGTGGTCATCCCCCTTTGACAAGTCAAGGTGGACAATAACCAAAAAAGTGATAAATTCTCCCTTTTTATATTTATATATTAATTAATATTCAATAACAATTACTGTATTTATCTTCAAAAAACAATTCCAAAATAATTTTTTAAAAACATCAATCATGCATTTTCCAATTATGAATCATATTCATATTTACTATGTAATATGTAAATTAGGTTTAGAATTATTTGTTTATTGTGAATCCAATTCACAACAACATATAATTGTAAATTATATTTGTAATTAAATCTTTCCATTGTATTATAAATCATATTAATAATATCCATGATTTTTATGGATAGTGATATCCGGACTAATCATATCCTTGATAATTAAATCATATTTAGTGATCTTGGACCTCTATTCTCATGTGCTCAAAGAACGAGAATCAGATTCACATTATTCACATCTTTGATAACTTAATCACATTTATTTATCTTAGGTAAATCTTCTTATATGGCCAATAAATAAGAATAATGTTCATATTATTCATGACTACTAAATAACATTTAGTTATCAATATCTCAATGCTCATGTACATAATTCAACAGTGGAATTATTCTAGAATTCTTTCAAGAACAATGTGCTTTCTCAATGGAAGGCTGGAGATAAGAACATGGCGATTGTATGTTCCACGTATAGTGACTTTGATATTGAGATCACATCTCAAATCCTTATTTTGAAGGCCTCCCATAAATGTTTAATTAAATCAAAGCCCTAAATCTAATATTCTCATTGCATCTAAATCACATTCAGATCTGTGTGGAACATTTGGACAAAAATCAGATAACTTCTCAGTGAGAGGAGTCATTTAAATCCTGACGTGTTTCATCAATCCCACAGAAACTAAGAGTCATGGTTATACAATGGTTTATGATCACATCACCCATAGGTATTTCTAATACATGTACAACCTGCATATTAGAAGAACTATAATAAACGTACAGTTTTTTATCATTTTAGATTCTCTTCTTTAGGATTTTATCATTAAGTTTCTTATTTAATCATTGTGTGTCGGTATCGATCATATACTTTCCAAAAGCATATATCACACCTATGTGTTGATCATATAGTTTCGCAAAGCATATATCAAACCAACAAATTCAATCAAGCTTCCAAAGTGAGATGAATGGCATAGAATTTATTCCCAATATCTCATGAGTGAGCTCATGTCTTCCAGTTGTGTAAATGAATTTGTATGATCCCTTTTAGAGAACGTATTACTTATATGTCCTTGTATGCATACTAGCATGCCGGTGTATAGAACTTGATTTGGCCATTAACCTATCGGTATGCCAAATGTACAAACTCAGACATATAGTCGTACATATGTCTCTGGTCAGAGGATGCATTCCTATATAGTGACAACATACGTCATAGGTCTATGGTTATCTCGACCTCTTTAATTCTACACTTTCACCTAACTTTCTAATATCTCTGAATCTCTATCCTATGCTGAGTACCTTGACCAAGAGGTCGGTTAGATATCATCCCATTAGATAAAGGATTTCCATCGCCTACTTTGGTTGTAGATCCTCTTTAAATAATCATTTGACAGTGCTTGATGAGTCGTCAGTCCAACTGTTTTGATATCACCCAAATGCCAACCTCTATTATTCAACAATTGAATCAAAAACTGTATGATCGTCAAGATGGACAAGATACATAAACATAATTGTACCAAGGGACCTGTTACGCAAATTAATTAATCTTCATTTCAGAGGACGGAATGATATTTACAATAAAATTTATTGCATAATATCTTGTCGTGAGCTCGCATGTCCAATACACATCTCCAGAGAAACTACCCCTAGCTAATATAACACCTCACACCGCCATCGCCCCATTGAGCTATTTCCCCACCAAGTAGTATGCAGCAGAAAAGGAGGAGAACGATGTGGGTTTTCCACCCTTAGAACTCACACTTGGAGAATAAATAAGAAGATAACTCTTTGCGAAGCCTCACATGTGTGCACCACCCATGCAAGTTGGTAAATTTGGAAAAATTATGTCCATACACTTGAATGTATATTTAATTAAAGAAGTGTCATTAGGCACAACTTGTTTTTGTTGATTGTGTTTTTTTGTATCACATTGATATCCCTATATTTGGACATTTTTAACCTTCATGTTTGATCATTATTCAAAAGTAAAAATATCATGATGATCATAATATCATTATCTATCAACTGAGCTTGAGTTTATATTTTTATGATATAAGATAGATTTATTAAAAATCATGAATTGAAAATAAGTAGAAGTTTACCTATTTATACTCTAAAATTTGGATGCAACTATAACATCCTCCGAAATTTCTCCAAATTTCATATATTGGTTGTTTGTTTGTGCTTTAACTTCTTCCTGAATTTCATGTTAAATGGACATGTCTTGTTCTTGGAATAAATTGGTTAGTAATTTTGGCAATTGATAGGTTTACGCAACACTTTTGGAAAAAATTCAAATCTTCTGTATTACACATTAAAATATCTATTTGAGATAATTTTGGTTATGGATAATTTGTTGGGGTGGATATAATAGGAATTAATTGTTAATGTTTACCTTGTTTCAGTAGAAAAAACATTAATAAATATATTGCCCAAAAATTTAAAAATTTGCATATGCTCATTTCATCATATCTGAGATTATGTCCATGTTCTCTGATTTTGTATCCTATATGTTTAGAAATTTTCACCGATAAAAATAATTCACTTTACATTATTGCATTTGTAGCCATAAAAAAATACAAAAAATATGTTACATATGCATCGTTGATTCAGGTTCACAAGAAAAATATGCTTGCCTAATTCTACCTAATTTTGAGTTAAAAATTAATTATGCTAAGTTGCTTATTTTTGTTAAAAACTTAATTCATTTGGATTTTGCATTTGCATATTTTCAAATAAAAAATACCACAAAAATTCCTCTTTGAAAATTATGCATTTAGTAGGATGATTTGAACCATAAGTTCTTCATTTGCCTTCTTGAGTCGACCCTGGGGCGTACCCAGGTTAAAAATACATAAAGTTGTACCATGATTGATTGATTGATATGTTTTGTCTTGTTTGTTTTTTATTGATCTCGAATTTCCGACTTTCATCGTAACTAACATAGGGTATCCAGTGCTCATCAATCGAAGGCCCTTCTAGCGGTCCATCTAGTTCATCTTTATGCCCTAGATCCTCACTGACCCATTTCTATCACCTCTCTACTCCTCTGCAATCTACCCCACTCTGCTCCAACTCCAAATCTTGCACAGACTTGGAGCTCTGGCATCCACCCTCTTCTTACACCTCCAAGACTTCACCACCTTCCCCATCTCATCAGTTTTGTCATCTAACCCTGCAGGAGTACTACTCCTTCATTTATTGGACAAAGCGACGTGCCTCCATTATCCTTCTCAACCTCCAACCACAGAGCTCTGCCTCGCCACCTTCAACACCATCACATCTCCGAGACATCACCGTCATCCTCATTCCATCCCTCTCAAATCTCTTGGTTCCTCACCCGACTCCACGGGCCACGTGGTGCTTGCGCAAGCTCGCGTGAGCACATTTCCTCTGCCACCACTCATGGAGGTCTACAAAGCATAGGTGGTGTCGGATCCCACCTCTTTAGCCTTAATATGATGATAAACATTCCTCCTCCTCTCTATAATGCGATTATTTATCAAAGTGCCCATTTGCGATCATATAGAACCATCCAAGTTGTTGCACCTAGGAAAGACCCAAAGTAAGGAGAGATCACCATGCGGGGAGTTGACCTAAGACACCAATCAATCATGTATTCCTTTGACGCCCAGCACATGGGGTGAGATTTTGACAGCCATACCATTACAACTCCCTGGAATTTCATCACGACCCAATCACATACATCATGCACGCAAGTTGCATAAAAAACATCAATGCCCCTTGCATGTTGAAAATCACACTTACACCCTCACCTAAGCAAATTAAACAAGAGAGACTAACGGGTTTTATAAATCAAAGATAAGTCCCTGTTAGGAGTATTTGGTGATAAAAATTCATATAGTTCTTTCACTCTTGTCCCTAAAACTCTTTATTTATTACCTTTCTGAATTTTCATCCGTGTATTGTGATTTTTATGTCACTTTGAATCTCCATTCTTTGTCTACAATTCGAAACATTTTGTGAACGTATTAGAAGATTTTTATTTGATATTATTGTTTGATGTCTACATTGATATGTGTATGCTTAATTTAACATACTTTATGCATTTCATTTTAGAAAATTGATTTATTTCTAATGGGATTAAATATTGGAGGCTTGATTAATTGTCTCTTTGATATTTGATGATTTGATAATTATTTTTAGGGAGTTCCTACAGAGATAATTTGGAGATATATTTTTCAAAGAAATACTTGGATATTGATCTCAATTAATTGCACGATTTTATAATTTGACCCTGAAAAGGACTTTAATTGCTAAAAATTTCTTGGATTATTCTTTTGATATCTATGAGTTTTTTATGAGTTTATTGATCATTTTCTTGGGTTAAGATTCATCATCACAAATCCTTCTCTTCATTTCTGTCCATACTCATTTACACATTTCTTTATCTCTATTTTTTCATTTATTTTATAATTTATTTTCTGACATGGAGATTATTGAAGTAATTTAATCACGTAGATTAATTTTAAACCATGAAACTAAAAATACATTATTCCATGAGTCAGATGATGGTACACTTACGAATTTAAAATATTCTACATTATGTAAAATTGGTAGTTTTGGTGTAATTGCATTCCACCTCCTATAGAAAACTTATTTATTATTAAGAGGTGGGGAAATGGTTCATCAATGGTATTACCATCCTTAAATTCATTTGTAAGAGATGTAGGTGTGCCTTGTTCTATAATATCTTTAATTTTCATTATTGGAACTTCATCGGTCTCACTAGACTCTATGAGTTCATTTAATTCAATATAATCATATCTCTTAAAAAAATTTTCCTCTTTAAGTATTACATTTATGAGGATAAATACCATATGAGTCTCACGGTAATAAGGTACTTATCCAATATTGTTCTATACGTACTCAATGAAGTAGCACTCTTGTATGTAAGATTCTACCATGTTTGTATATGTGTTTTTTGCATGTAATAAACAAACTCAAATTCTTAAATATCTAGCACATGGCATAGTTCCAAACCAGAGCTCATAAGGGGTTATAGGTAATACTTACCGGGAACATTTTTAGGATATAGCACACAAACTCTGTTGCGTATCCCCAAACAGGAGAGAATTCTACTTTTACAAATGATTAATATCACCATGTCCGACATGGTTTTGTCACATTCCTCTATAACTCTATTGCATTGTGGAATACCTAGAGAAGTTAGATTGGAAATTATTCATAGATCTTTATGGTAATCCTCGTATTCATATGAGAGGTATTCACCACATCTATCAGAATAAGTTAGTTTATCATCCTTCCCATTTGTTTTCTCATTAAAAAGCATGAATTATTTCTATTTTTCCAAAGGTTTCATACTTGTATGGTAAGAGGAAGATAAAATTGTATTGTAAATGACCACAAATAATGGTCACATAATATTGATACCCATTACATATTACAATACTAAGTGGATTAAATTCATCAATATGTTGAGATTAAATGTGCCTTCACATCTTAGATCTTTCATAGAGAAGATCATCTTCGATATTTTCCCTTGAATACAACATTTACAAATTGAAAAATCATTCTCTTTTAAAGAATTTCAACCTCGATCTTTTTACTTTACTATTAATCATATCAACTAATATATGTCTATGTCTTTATGATTGATCATTATCTTGCCTTCATCTTTAGATTTTCGTTTCTAGTATTAGAAGAATTAATGGCATAATCATTAATGTGTGATTTGTAATGTCCACCAGACAAATGTTTTGAATATCATCAGATATAATTTTATCATAATTCTTTATGTAAATTTCTGCTTAGAATGAGTATATATGTCTAACAAGTTAATAAATAGATAATGAATTCGTCCTACCATATGGATAAAAGATATGTTGTCTAAGACAAAGGACTCTCTCATTGAAATATAACCTTATTGAAATTGGAAATCAATGTAAGATACTTCTTAACATATGTGGATGATTATCTTTTGTTTGATAAAGTCTTCTTGTCTTCTAAAACATATGCAACAAATTTAACATATTAGTACATGCACTATATACAACTATCCAACTATCTTCTTGCCAAGAAGCTAGTAGATTTCAATGATGAATTATAGATGTAGGAAATACTGAAAACCAACATGTATCATTCTCTAAGGATTTTAGGTAGTTCGAATAATTCTAATTCAAGTATTTTAGCATGTTGCAGTAGTGGCAATCATCAAAGTACTTTGGATGCCATATCTGTGAAACTTATAGAATTGTAGTTGACTCTTTGATTGTTGTTCTTCCTTTGGGTTGGACTTTCTAGAACACATGCTTCCACTGCACCCTCTTAGTCTTAAAGAACCATTTCTTAGATATAAGGTCTGTTAAAATGATCATGTCCTTAAAGTACTTCACTCTTGAGAGTATCATCTACATTCATATACTTCATCTTTTTTATGCAAGATGAAACTGTAAAGTTCATGAAGGACTTGTTAGAGATGGTAGAATGATCACATTCATCATATGTACATACATCTCGACTCCATAGACTTTGATTTATGTAGGGTACTAACAAATTTTGATTACAATATCTAATATGGAGCTACCTTCCTGCATTGTGTAGAACAATGTCCTTTGTGATTTTGAAATGTTGGGAGAACTTTCCGTGCCAAATATCACCCTTGAAAATAGGAGGATCTTTATAATATATCCATAGAAGCATGTTCTTTCCAAAGAACATTTGATAAATATTAAGGGTTGTAAAAATACATGAGCTCTTGGTTGTTTCTATACTTATAAATAAATTGTTGATCTCATCAATACAAGGAATCTCTTATGTTATACTAGTATGCAGGTTAATTAAGTGTTTAGCTACTTGTACTACATCCAAATCATGGATTTAGTCAATGAAAACTGGTTAAATCGAGTGTATGTGAGTGACACACATAGAGAGAGAAAAGGAAAATGTGCCCATGGACACACACACAAGTGTGTATTTCCATAGCCATAAACTGGATATTTTAAAATTAAGATATAAATAAAACCTATTGATCTTGATTCATACTGTAAAATAATGATTCCATCAATGTTCAAGGTCATTTGGAGTTCTTTAAAATGTCCATTGAGTAATGTTGTTTCCACATCATCGGAGCTATTGATCGTTTGTTAATGTTGCAATATGTTCACACTATGACTTTGATATTTAAAATTACTTAGGCACACAATGTTGTGTATGCCCATGAGCACATACTCCTTACTCTCTCTCTCTCACATACTCTCTCTTTCTCTCTCTATATATATAGCCCTTCTAATAAGATGCTCCCTTTTTATTAAAAACACTAGCACTTAAGTAAATTAAGTTTACATTTTGTATTTTATCTGCATGTTATATGTACAAAATTGCACATTAGAAAATAAAAAGTATATATTGTAAAAAACAAACATCAAAACTACACATTGGGGCTACCTCATTGGGGAAACAACTTGGCTACGTCGCTCTTATTTTTTATTTCCAAAGTTATTTTCTGATGGCATCGAGGAATGCAGATAACTACATGAAATCATGTTGTCATTAAAATCGAAATTCAACTAAAGTCTAATGTCCTATTGATAACTAGGTTTTTACAAGCAAACCTAAAAATGATCCTCACGGAGTGCAAGGATGGTGTGTCGCTAAGGTGGCCCGGAAGGAATCCCCTAAGTAATAATTATCCCACAATATCAATAAATCAATGAATAGCAAAAATGTGGATTTAGAATTTATCTTAACTCTACAACAAATGTGTATAGCATGCGAGCATGTCTGGTGATTGAACTTTGTGAGCAAACAGTAAATTGTGCAATGACGATCCAAATTTGTTGTCTTCACTTGTCCATTTATTCTATTTTTGTGTGGGTTTTAATTTTTATATTTTTAATGTATTTCATTTTTTTAAACTTTCAAATTATTTTTAATTTTTAATTTTATTTTTCTTTTTATATTTTTATGATTTTTATTCTTTTTTTATATAGTACATTAATATATAAGACTATATATAAAATTTAGGGTATAATAATTATAGATACTAGTAAAATGATTAAAACATATAAAATAAATTGTTTTTCGGTTTTATATAATTTTCGAATTCTCTTCTGATTTTTCAGGAATTTTTTGCTCATTTTTATGTATTTTAATAATAAAAAATTTATCAAATAATGGATTAATTAAAGTGGTCGAATATAGCTAAAGATTAAATAGTAAATAAGGTAAAAAATTATTAAAATTATTTTTAATATATATACAAATATAAAAATTAGATATTAAATCAAATACTTTTAGGATTTTTAAGGACTTTACATATTTTTTATTACATTTTGGTCCTTTTTTATTTTTATGTATTTCTTTTTCAATTTTTAGAGGTTTGTGGTGAGGAGTTATAATATATAATAATATTATTCAAAATATATTTTTTGGATTTTTTCAAAAATATTAATATTTTATTGTATTTTCTAAATTAGACAAGGACAATGATGTGCTCACTTGAATTTTAATAAATGATTAAGATGCCTAAAATGCGAAAATAAATAAGTAGCATTATAGAACATCTTAGAAGGAATCAAATCATATTTTTTAGATTTTTTATGCGAGGAATCTATATTTAATAAATAAAAGCAAAGTACAAAAATACGTGTACTAGCAAGGGAATATTTGCAATTAAATTTAGGGGTTCATCAACAAATGTGCTAAAAATATGCAACCCATATTCACATTTATTTTACTAAACATAAATATAAAAATCACGTGGGGTATTTCTGTAAAATGTGCACCTCTCGTGGGATGATACTTCAGGTGACCTAACATGGACACATGTGCAATTACAATAAGTTCAGGGGACATTATGCAGTTTTCCCACTTTTATTTACACTACACAAATTATTTATATGACTAAATAAATATTATAAATAGGCATGGGGCTTAGTTTGTAATTTACCCCCATGTACATGGATGAATGGTCGAGGTGTTTTCACTAATATAAGTATAGTTAGGTGAGCCGCTAATACCCCTTCCCATCTGACAAACACAATTATATATCTACATGATATTCAATGATCAAGGCCTAGTTTGTTTTGATGTCCCCTACTCTTCATGAACAACATGACCGGATAGAAAGCTCCTTGATAGTCTTGGAAGAACTAGGAAGAAGGCTTCCCCTAGGCTCGTTCGATGGGACCTTTCTCTCTACTTCAGCACTCCCAAAGGCAACTAGGTTGTTCGAAAGGATGCAGGCATCATACGCAACTCTTGGAAGCATCAAAGGGGTACGATCCCCATCTCTAGGGTTCAGGAGAGTGGAAATACATGGAGTTTTAATCCAGAAATGACCCCAGATGGTGTCCTTCTAGCAAGGGACCTGCATAAACAAACTCATGAGTCGATGGAAAAGTGCCTCCACTGAATTAAAACTAGAATGGTTGGAGGATGGAGTGGGTGGACTATTCGTACGATGTGGCAGTGGTGGGAGTACGAGTGCATCAATCTAGAGGATCGAAGTAGCATATTGGTGTGGCAAGGAGGAGAAGTGAAGGGAAGAAGAGATGGATGTGGTTACAGAGTCAGAATCAATGATGATCAGAGTGAAGATGTTTCAATGGAGCTAGCCTCTAGTGAAGTATGAATCTCCTTGGTTACGCTAAATCGTCAATTAAAGAAGGAAATTAAATACATAAAACAAAATACATGAATGAAATCTACTTAGGAAAGGCAAAGGGCATAGATCTTATACATGGCTGGAGGACCACGGAGTAGGGTGGCTCGAGGTCCATCGTGGCTGCACCTCCCACCTCCAGCCACTCCAGAGGCTCCAACGGCTTACCAGCTATCACCTTGGGACTTGCTTGACCAGAGGCGAGGGCTTTAAGGCTCGGAATAAGTGACCATGTTTGAGGAAGAAGGGGGAGATTTTTATTAATAGATCGATGGAGCACCTTATTGATTGTCAATTTGGCAAGAACGAAGCTATGTACAGAGAATCTAAAGAATCTACAGCAATCATGGAGGATCAAGAAAGTAAATGGTGAAGGGCTCAAGGGCAATGGAGTGATGGAATGGCTGGGAGAAATCCAAGGACACGGTCCGCTCAGGATGTCTGACACAGTCAAAGGTGGAAAAGGACAGTTGACTTTGGTAAACATTCCCTGCCTTCTGATTGGTCGACAGAGACACACCAGGATAAAATAGCCATTTTTATTCGTAATTAATGAATTAAACATTGTAAATTACTTTATTATTTTTTACTATAAATTTTTTTGCTATTTTATTTAGTATTTTAATATGAAATGTATTTATGTTTTTGGATTTATTTATTATAAGTTAATTTTTATGGATATATTTATAGGTATATTCATACATGTTTTGTGTAACTTATTTTTATTGTATTTTTATTTTTTTTATTTTATTTTATTATTTCATATGTTTGTTTCTTATTTTTATACACTAAATATATTTTTATTGTATTTTTCTGATATTATTTGTATACTTAAATAAACAGGAATATATATTATATAGGTAAAGGTATATGTATTTCATCTATGTATTTACGTATATATTATATTTTTATGTTTTAAATGTAGTTTTGATCTAATATAAATGTGTACATATACTATAAATGATATTTAGAATATTATAAAATATATAATTTTAGAAATGTTAAAGAATATATAAAAAAGACATTTTATCCAACTATACTATACAATAGGAGTCTAAAACAAAACTTTCACACCTGAACTCAAATAAATATGATGCTACCTTCATTAAATAAATTATTAAAAGTTATATCCAAATAAATGTTATTTTGATACATTTTCTAAAAGGGGGAAAGCCCATTTTTAACGAATCACACATAGAGATATTTGTAACACACATAGACTTAATGCTTTTTCATAACTTTTATTTGGAGATATGGGTTAGGGAAATTGGGATTTTGGATTTTTATTTAGAGTATAAAATGAACATTTATATTGTTTTTGTGTAGACTAAATTTTGTATTTTTCTATGTATTATTATCTACAACTTTTTTGTGATGTGTTTCTTTATTTGATGAACAAATAACAAGGAATAAATGGGTCTCGAAAATGCATTATTAAAGAATAAAAATGAGAGTGTTATTATATATTTGACCCATATCTCCCCTAACTTCATTCCTTGTCGATAAAATAAATTCTTGACTTCGTCTTGGAGTTTAGAGTCATAAAAACCTTTAGTATTTTATTTTTTCTTTTCTTTACTTTATTTTCTTTATTTTGGCGTTAAAAACTAGATTTTATGCATAATAAATGGAACAAATAGTGAATGTTAATATGTACAAAATAATACTATATACATGCATTAGCTATGGCATTTAAGCCAAAATGGGAAATAAGAGGTTATGAAATGGGCATTCATCACCCCGCTATACAGTCCTTTGCTAGTCACTAGGAAACACTTATGCAATAAGTACAAAAAAAGAAAAAGAAAGAAAGTGGAATGATTTTAATTTTCAAACTTATCTTCATAAAATTAAAGTTTCGATCTCAGTTCAGTTCTTAGTGTGAGAATGTGTGTGGAACGTGGTAGGGAACCATATTTAAAACATAACAACCTTCGAGACTCACAAAACTTGGTTCAAACCATTTCAAAAGCCATGTCAGAACCGGTATACATCATACGCATACCCTTATGACTATGAAGTTGACTTGTACAACATAAGTAATAGTATCTCTTCCCTATTTAAATAACAAAAGAACTGACTTCTCCAGTATGACAACCCAATGATTCCTCAATACAACAACTCTTTCTTTGAGGAGCATGATATTCCATTCAAAGTTCAAGTGCATACGACTCAATAGGAGGGGGTGAATAGAAAATTCGATGGTAGTAAGTGAAGCAAACTATCCTGCAATGCATGAACAATGTAGTCAAGCGATTCAGTTGCAGGCTCACATGATTTCTGACTTTTGAAGCTCAAGCTTGCTTATTCCACATACATACATACATACTTCGATAGGTATTTTGTTTTCAATCAGGCTTGTCCATATTTTTGGAGATTTTTTCAATATATATACAATAACATTTACCTAGGGTGTTTTTCCTCTCGAGCCAAAAGTGTATCGCTCATTTGAAGCATTACTGCACCCCATACTTTCCTATCTTTAGAAATCGACGCCACTGGATTGGTTCGGGTGCATTTCCCTCCCTAGACAAGGAGGAATGTTTCTACTCATGCGCATCTCATACTAGCAAATCCTATCCCCTTAACACTTCAATTGAGTTGAGCCAAGTGAAAGGTGCAAATGTCCAAGTTAGATCTCAACTGACAAGAGTCATGTGTACATCCCGAAAAGTTCTAGTTAAGAAGTTAAGTTGTCTTCAAACTAACTCTTAGTTTTAAAGAATTAAGTCCAAATAGACATGAAGCACCTCAAATCTATTTCCAATAAGATTCCAATGAATTTAGGTTCATTAAGGTCTAACCTATCCCCAATCATCGACTTTACTCAAACTAGTTCAATCATCAAACTCAATACGAAAAATGCAAATGTTATGTACAATGCAGAAAATATTTTTTGTGATGCATGTTTTAATTTTTACATTTTTTTGGTTTTCTAAAAGATTTTACAAATTTTAATGTATTTTTTAAAAAGGTTTAGTGAATGTTTTTGTGATTTTTCAAAACAAAAGACTTTTGGCACAATAGGGAAGTTTGTGCAAACATTTACATGGGCGTGCATCTACTATTTACAAGAACTAGGGTTGAAGGACGTACACATTTGAACATTTGTTATTTTTAAAGGTATATATATACAAATTTTAAAGAATTTGGATTATGTATATATTTATCAAACTTAATTAAAAAAGGTTTTACAAACAATTTTGAAAGCTATAGTCTCAAATAATTTTTGCAAAAAATTTACAAATATATACAAATATTTGAAAACTATTTTTCAAACATTTTTAAAATTGTATATGTAGATTTTCCGAATATTTTTGCAACAATTTTCATAACCATTTACAAAGTGGTTTTAAAAATATTTTTATTTGACGCAAATAAAGGAAATTTTTACAAACCAAATAAATTTACAAAGGTTGAAAACATTTCACAAAATAATTTTCAAAATGTTTACAAAAGATTTTGCAAAAATCTTTTCAAACATTTTGCAAAACAATTTTACCTGATTTATTTATCACTATTTTATAAAAGATTTGAATAACAATTTGCATCTTTTTATTATATGGTTTAATGGTTTGTATCCGCATATAAATATACTATTTTAGCCATATTATTCAAAAATATGAATGTTCGAGTTATGGCTAGTGTTTATACAATGTATATACGGCCCCCTATTCTTAGCTCGAGCCATGTCCTCGTAGATCGAAAAGAAAAAGGGAAAGACATAACTTGTACTAAGTATATAAAAGTATAAAGAATAAAGGAATGAAAGAAGGAAATAAATCATAATTGGACCTTCCCCCCATACTTTGGATCAAACAATCCTAAGTATAGTATACTGCATCTATATGCATGAAGGGTCGAGGTTGGGAATACGTAGATCACAACTCAGACTGTCTCCCACTAATTAGGGTAAAATATCCCAAAGTATAGTTGAGAAAACAAATAAGATATGAGGCACTAGAGGAGATCAATAAAAACTAATAAAAAGAGTTAAAAACAAAATATGTTGGGTAAATGTATACACTTCCCCTATACTTCGTGTTAAAGAGCATTAAGTATAGGCAACAATATGAGTGATGAAATGAAATGAAGGAACAACACATAAATAAGTATAGCCATCTATACATAGGACAAAGTACATCCTATGTATAGAAATACAAATATGACGAATGATATAGGGTACTCGTGATATATGGAGACCAGAAGGAAGGAAACGATAAAACACATATATACAAATAATGAAGAATGGTGAAGTGCAGGATGGTATCTAACAGTCAAATATCATACTTTCATCATAGTCACCCTGTGAAAACGATGACGTGGTCAGAAAGAGAAATACACCCTAATGTGCAATCAGGTGGGTGTCATAAATCAAAACAGATAAAAAACTAAGCGAGTGACTAGTAGCAGGAAGCAGAGCATCGTCTCATAAGAAGATGTGAAAGATCAAAATTGAACTGTAAGACGAGGAGGAGGAATGATCTATATAGATTCCTCCACGCCACTCATAGTATAAAGAACAAACAAAAGTGAAGAGCATGAGAGGCTCTAGGATCGACATTCGATGGATATAGGGTCGAAAGATCAAGAGCACAACAAATATCACCAGACACTTCTCAACCTTACGAGCATCTCACGGTGAGAACTCAAAGGAGGTAGGGGTCTCGGAATAATTAGAAGACTCAATCTCCTAATCCACCAAATAGTAGACACAACCAAAAATGAGATCGAGTACATAAATCAAAAGACTCAGTTTCGTTCTACAATAGATTGGAGACATAAACAGATATGAAGCTGAGTACCAACAAAATATTGTATGCTCCTGCGGATAACCCTTGGGGAGTGATACCCGCTAAGTAATGAATCATCATAATAGAACTCATTCTTGCGAGCGTCGTCAAGAAGACTAGACTCAAAGGAGTCAAATCCATCAGAAGGATCAACAGAAGTGGTCTCAGTAGGCAACAAATCGTGTACCCAAAAGAAGAGACCGAAATAACTCAAAAACGTCACAATCTCTCATAGATTTCCCTTGGAAAGTATAATGAACTAGGCTGGGAATAATCAGAAGAACGAGACTCATCCTTGCAAGGACCATCAAGGATAGAAGAGTCAAAAGAGTCCAAACAATAGTCTTGTGCTCCGATGGATGAAAAACACAATTAGAGAAGGACATCGACAACTTGTATCAAAGGACTCGACTTCGTGCTCCACCAAGATGGACGCACAAGCAGTGAGTGAAACCGATCATAAAGAGAATGTTGCATTTTTCGGTAGATAGTCTTCTAGGAGTAATGCAAACTAAGTTGATCTAAATCTGATAATGTTGGCGTAAAGTCTCAGGTCCTCAATAATATTCAATCAATCATAAACAGGAGGTTAGAAGTCCATAAAATGGATAAGAGATAACAAGGGTAATCACAATGTAGCACCTCGAATTAATCATATTAACTGAGATGGATCAAGATGTCAGAAGGAGATCCAAAAAGTGCTAAATTGGGACAAAAGAGTCAGGAGATGGTGGATGGATCAATAAAAAAGATGAGTAAAATCGTGAGGGTCCCAAACATTGTCTCGTTGAAGCACATATAAAGATAATACATAAATCGCCTTAATCAAGATGGCAGAACTGCAAATGAGATAGTATAGTCATAACTCATTGAATAATCATTAAACCATCACAAATCAATCACAACCTCAAATCGCTGTGCATGATAAAAAACCGCAATAATGAATCAGACCTGCAATCGTGCCAAATTTAGAATCCTCCATAATCTTTATGCACATATCAAAGTCAGATCTACCAAAATTAGCATATCAAACTAATCATCCTCAAATCATACTAGCTTACTCAAATAATTCATGCAATTATTATCTTGATGTGGGCATCATATAGTAGCACAACAATCTTGAGTGCAGGAGGAGATGATATAGAAGGGAAAGAGGGTTGTCAATAATGGCAGAATGAAGGTAAAATTGTTGTTCAAGGAGAGAGTCTTCTTGAAGTGGACCAGAGATAGGGTGATATGGGCAAGGTAATAGCTGCAAAATCCGACTGCAAAAGTGAAGATCAAGACTTGATATCACAACTCAATGATATAGATGTTGGACATGCTAGCACACAACGAACCATAATGCAATAAATATTATTACAATTAGCATTCCTTGATTTGAAATGTAGAATAATTAATTTGCATAATAGGTCCCATAGTACAATTAGGATTTTGTACCATGGCCATCTTAATGATCATACAATTGTTTATTTAATAATTGAATCATAGAGTCTAGTGCATGGATGAAAATCTAAAGAGTTAGATTTATGACGAATCGAGCACTGTCAAATGATTATTTGAGATGATCTCCAGACTATGGAGGAGATGGAAGTCCTCTCTCTGATGGTCGATATCTAATCAACCACTTTATGTATGTCCGAAGCGTAGGAATAGAGATTCGGATGTGTTAGATAAGTTAGGTCAAAGATTTGACGTAACGAGATCGAGATAACCAAATTCCTATGTTGTACGCTGTCACGATATAGGAACGCATCCTATGACCGGAGACAGATGTGTTACTATATGTCTAAGTATGTCTTTTTGGCAGACGAAAAGGTTGATGATCTAATCAAGGTCTATACACCGATGCGTTGGTGTGCATGCAAGGGAATATGAGTAATACGATCTCTTAAAGGGATCATACAGGTTTATTACTGAACCAAAAGACATGAGCTCACTCAAGATATATTAGGAAGAATCAAATTCCGTGCACAGTCATCTTGATTTTGGAAGCTTGAATGAATTTGTTGGTTTTATATATACTTTTGGAAAGTATATGATCAAGACATTGGTATCATATATGCTTTTGGAAAGTATATGATCGATGCCAACTCCCAATGATCAAATGACAAACTTAATGATAAAACAATGAAGTAGACAGTGTAAAATTGATCTAATACTTCGGGTTTATTCGGGATCTTACAGTATGCAGGATGTACAAGTATTGAGAATACTAAGGGTGATGTGATCATTAATGATTGTATAACCATGACGCTTCCATTCTTTGGGACTTATGAAACGGGTCTGGATTTTAGTGACTCATCTCAATAGAGAAGTAATCTGATCTTGGTCCAAATATTGGACATTGATTTGAATGTGATTCAGATGCAATGAGAAGATTAGATTTGCGGTCTTGATTTAATCGACCATCTAGGAGAGGTCTGGAAGATCTAATTTTGAGAAGTGATCTTGATATCCTTGTCACTATACATGGGACAATACAATCGCCCGGTCCTTATCTCCAAGTATCACCGGAGAAAGTGCATTATCCTTGAAAGAGTTCAGGATAATTTCATTGTTGATATTATATATCCAAGCATTGAGAAAATTGATAATCAAATGTGATTTAATTATCATGAATAATATGTATTTGATTCATATTACATGGAGAGTTATCTAAAAATAATTATTTGATTTAATTATGAAAGATGTGAGTAATGTGAATATGATTCATATTATTTGGGAACATGAGAATAAACATCAAAGATGATTAAATTAGATTTAATTATCATAGAAAAGAGTAATAAGTATAGCACTATCCATATTAATCATATATCTATTATAAATGTGATTTATAATATATAAGAGAGAGCTATTTGTGATTTACATTTGTTAATTATATGTTGATGTGAATTGGATTCGCATTGAACATTAAATTGAAAATGTAATTTACATTTTATTTTCGATTATGAGTGTGATTCACTAGTTTCCAATGGCATGATTTCAATGGTCACCGAATATATTGGAATTATTTGGGTGAATACTTTTGCAATAAAAGTTGCATATGTGGAATATTATGTGAGATATAGGATCTAGACATAATTGGAATGAAAGGGCATCTATTCCATAGATGGAGTGGACGACCAACTTGTACTCTCCAAGTTGGTAGTTGTCCACCCTCTACATGGAAGGAATCCTAATTTCTTTCCAAGATATTACATGTTTGTTGTCTTTGATTTATATTGAAATATATTGATTGATTTTCAATATACTAAATTTATTTCAAATACAAAAAATTATTGTTGTGTTTTCAACAACAAGAGCATAGCCATTAAGAAAATACAAATCAATATGAGCCATTGGATTTGAGTTGTCCACGGATTGAGATCCATGGATCCCAAAATAATATAAAAGGAGAGGCACCCCCTTTGATCTTCTTTACACAACACAAGTTCACAACAACTCTCTCTCACTCATTCTCTACACGCCCTCTCTTCCATTCTCATGATGTCCGTCTACCATGGAGCCCTAGAGAGAGTCGCTTTCGATGGAGTGTCACCGTTATGCTGTCGAACTATTTGCTCGTGGATCTCCATCTCCTTTACTGCACCTCGCTCGTGAAGAAGATATTAATTGTCATGAGACGAGATCAGGAGATCCTTCGCTTGGATCATCAACATTGATTGCGAGAAGCACACGTTTCATCAACGTGCCCGCAAACATTTCCTCCGTCGCATCGGACTTGAGATAGGCTGTCCTTTCGATTTGAGACTCGATCGCAACCACGCTTCAAGAGGTAACCTTAATACTTGTTTGTGGTTTAGATGAAACAATATGAGAAACATTATTGAATCATGTGGTTTCATCACATGAAAATTTTTTAATTTCTGCTTCATTGAGCAACTACTATGACTAGTTTCTCCCTATCGCATATGACGCGATCCTCACGCTTCCCTGATGAACTTAAGGATCTAAACATATCCTTCACTTGTTATATAATTTTTTCAATGAAGTGGAGAAGAAATCTTTAAAAATAATAATTATATATTTCATGGATCAACCAAATCAGGGATTGGTGAACGCGAATGGATCTGGAATCATAATTAATGTACAAAGCAAACCCGAAGATCACCAGCTCAACACAGTGAAGACCAAAGATGGTGGTCCTTTTTCTTTTCCATTTTAGAGTTAGGTGAGTTTCGGAAATGATGTATAAACATGTCGGTAGTCTTGGGATTGGGGCACTAATCCTTAGTATGTACATGAGAATAAAATGCACATACAATGAAGGGTTGCTCTCCCCAAAGCAATGAATCCATTACATTTTTTTACAAGTATAATGGAGTTAACAATCCCACAATTAATTTTTATTATCATTTTTTTATTCTTCAATGCAATCACCTCCGAGTTTCCAAATCCATTAACATCCTAGGTAATCAAAATTAGAAGGAGATGGTCCAAAAAGCAATGCAAGTGAAAAATTGATGATACATGCATAACAAACAAACAAAGAAAATGCTTCCCAACTCTCTACATGTAGGATACATAAAAATTTTGAAAGCTATCCTATATGAGACGCAATCTGATGAAATCACCCTATATAAGTAATTGGTATTATTGTGAAGCACCAGATGCTAATTATTATGATATCAAATCTAAGTCTGATCTTGGGAACCTCTCGATGCCCACCACAATAGGTCCTGCAAGCATTATATGAGGTTCCTCGAGGTGCATGGTTTCAACTCTAAATAACCAACAATTACGATTTGACTAAGTACAAAAGCGAATCTATACGTACATGCAAATATATTAGGCCTTTGGACCTTAATCTATCGAGCAAGCAATTCCTAAGATACGTCTCATTCACAAAAAATATATAGAAATAAAGTCGAAAAACAAACAAATGTAAGGCAATAAAAATGTGGCAAAACCGATGAGGCTCCCAAGCAAACAATCGCTCGGACACTAGACCTCGTAATGTTCTCAAGTTCGGGATAGTCCAAATTATTACAAATTAAGAATCACTCTCTTGCTTTTAATTATAAAATAAAGTTAAAAAAAATGTCTTCAAAAATCTCTCCACGTCATCATTTAATGCTTTCTCCTACCGGTTAAGTCAGAAAGTCTCTCCACCTTGCTTGGATGCACAGGTCCGCTTAAGAAGTCCTCGCTCGCATAGTAGTCTCTTTCAACAAAATCAAAAAATGAGGAATGTTAGACAACTCACAATTACTAACAAATAAAAGAGAAAATGAAATGAAGAGGAAAAACAATACATAGACATCAGTAAAGAATCAAATTAAAGAATCCAATCTTTGCGGCATTGCTCTCTGGAAATGGCGCCATTTTATTACCTGGATATTATGCATGTCAAAATATATCCTTACGGTCTACGGAGGTAGAGTGTCACTGAGGTGACACAAGAAATCCCAAGTCAATCAACAATAACCCCACATATATAAATCGAGCAACAAGTAGCAAAAATATGGAGTTGAAATTTATTATAGCTCTATAACGAAGGTGTATAGTGTACAAGCACGTGTAGAGGTCGAACAAAAAAATAAAATGGTAGATTGTGCAATAAGGCTCAAAAACATTCTCTTTTTCTACTATATTTATTATATTCTTGTATGGGTCTTTTATTTTATATTTTTATGGATTATAGTTTTTAAAGTTATTTTTAATTTAAAAATTTGGCATTCTTTCTATATTTTCTGAATGTTAATTTCTTTTTTTAATATATATAATACAAGAATATGCAAAGCTATATATAAAATTTAGGGAAGAATAATTATATATAATAATAAAAAATATCAAAATAGAGAAAACTTCTGGGTTTCATATAATTTTCTAATATTTTTATGATTTTTCTTAAATTTTATATAATTTTTATTTATTTTAACAATAAAAAATCAAAAACATGGATTAATAAAATATGCCAATTTTAATTTAGGATTAAAAATAACAAAAAGATTCTAAAATTCTTCAAATAAAACTTAAAGGATAGATATTAATATAAAGAAATTTAGGGATAAAAATTAATAATAATTTTGAGGACTTTTATGCAATTTTACTATTGTTTTATTGTGTTTTGGATATTTTCTAATTTTATGTGTTTTATTTTCCTATTATTAGGGGTTTTTGTCTGGTGTTATAAATTATAATAATAATATTATATATTTTTCAGGAATTTTTTAAAATGATTTTATATTTTGTAGTATTTTCAAAGTTAGTCAGGGATAAAAAATGTGCTCCCATGAGTTTTAATAAATAGATTAATAAGGTAAAATGTTAAAAAAATATTGAAATAAAGTACGTGTTAACAAGTGTTTAACACTATTTTGAGAGTTTTTAGAGAATGTATGATATATTTAATAAATAGAAATAAAACATAAAAATACGTATACTATCCAGGAAATATTTGTAATTAAAATTAAAGATAAAGGTTCATTTTGCAAATGTACAAAGAAAATAGAATTGATATTAACATTTTTGGGCTAAAAATAAATAAAAAAAATATTGTGGTATTTCAGCAAAATTGCCACCTTATGTGGGACAACGCTTGCGGTGACCTACCATGGACCCATGTGCAATATACAATATGTTTAGAGGTCGTTACGAAATTTATCCACATTTATTTACGCTACACAAATTGTTTATAGGACTACATAAACATTACAAAAAGGTGGGGGTCTTAGTTTGTAATTTACCCCCATGGGTGCAGAGATGGACGATAGAGGTGGTTTCATTTTACACATCTCGGCATCTGAGCCCCTAATACCCTTTTCCATCTGAAGTCCAAGATATGATCTTTAGTGTAGATCCAACAATCAAGGTGTAGTTTGATCTATCGTCCCCTGCTCTTCGCAAAGAAAGAGGCTCGATTGGACGATCCAGGACGGGCCTGAAGAAGTAGTAAGATGGCTATCCCTTGGCTCATTTGATCGGAGCTTTCTCTTTACTTTGACGCACCCAAAGGCTATTAGGTTTTCAGAAGGTTATTGCATCCATCCACAGCTCCTGGAAGAATGAAAGAGGTCTAGTACCCATCGATGTGTCTTGGAGCGTGGGAATACCTGGAGTTTTATTCGAATCACAAAAACACTCAAGATGGGGCCCTTCTGGCGTGGGACATGCACAAACAAACTCATGGGTCGAGGGCAATAGTGCGTTGATGCGATTAGGTATGGAATGGTTGGAGGACGGAGCGGATAGAGTGCTCTCGTGACGTGGCAGCAAAGGGAGCACGACTACTTCTATCTAGAGGGAATCAAAGGGGGATAATGGTGTATCAAGGTAGAGAAGTAAAGGGGAGAAGAGATGGAGGTGGTTGCAGGGTTTGAATAAATGAGGTTCACGATGGAGATGTTCGCTGGAGCTAACCTCTGGTAGGCCACGAATCTCCTTGGTTATGGTAAGTCATTAACTAAGAAATAAAATTTAATGTAGCAAACAAAATATCAGAAAGAAATCTATCTATAAAAATAAGTGGCATAGATCTTATACCTGGTTGGAGAACCAGGGAATAGGGCGGTTGGAGATCTGCAATGGGCACACCTTCCTCCTCCTTCAGAAACTCTAAGGATCCAATGGTTCGATAGCTATAACCTAGTGATATGCTTGACAAGAGGAGGAGGTTTAGGACTCAAAAAAGTGGCCAAATTTGAGGAAGAAGGTAGAGATTTTTATTTAGAAATAGATGGGCATCCTTCTTGATTGATTTGGCAATAATCAAAGCTATGAATAGAGGATCTAATAAATCGGTGAGGACCATGTAGGATCGAGGAAGAGAACTAGTGAAGGGCTCGGGGGTTGTGGAGTGACGAGGTGGTGGGGTAAAATCCAAGAAGATGGGTCGCTCGAGATGTCTAACACAGTCAGAGGTTGGGAAGGACAATTGACTTGGGTCCACAATCCCTACCTCTTGATTGGTCCACGGAGGACACAACAAGATAAAATAGCCATTTATATTCTTAAATTAATAATTAAAAAAGAAAATTATTTGTTTACCTTTGGTTATAAAAATGAAAATTTTTATTATTTTATGTAGTTTTTTAATGTGATTTTTATTTATTTTTTCTGTTCATTTGTTATAAGTTAGTTTTTTAGAGTACATTTTAAGATATATTCATCTATGTTTTAGGTCTTTAATTACGTTTTATTTTTTTATTTTTTTATTTTATATATTTATAACTTATTTTTAGTCACATAAAGATATCTATATAGGGGTATATAAAAATGTATTTTCTAATGTTTTTTTGTATACTTATTTTATACACATAAATACATATTTTAGGTACATTGTATTTTTCTAGTCTTATTTGTGTACCTAAATAAATAAGGGTATATATTATATAGGAATAAATATAGATACCTATTGAACCGCTGAGATAGGGTTTTTATTTCAATGAATTATTCACAAGTGAAATTATGGTCATCACAATCCGAAGATGGGTCAAACCAAAATTTATATAAAACTCAAGAAAGAATACACAAAGCAAAAGCAAAAGGAGAATTTGTTATTTAATTTAAATGTATAGCCAACGGGAACGAACGCAAGGAGGGTAAAAAATCATGAGGGTATTCTATGCAATTAATAATCAAGGAAAGAATGAAGGAATTTCTATGCACACTATGCTTGGTTGTTGTGATTTTTAATTTTTAATTTTTTATGAATTTATTTTATATTTTTGTTATTTTCTAATTTTTTTTATTTAGAAAAAGATTTTTAATTTTTATAACAATTAGTTAATTAAAGAAAATTTAAACCACGCAACCTCTCTTTTTATATTTTTCAAATATATCAAAAATGATCAGAAAAAGAAACTAAAATTGCTTTTTTTTTTGATAAATTTCTTATGTTTTGTGATAATTTGAAGATTTTTTCGCTTTTTTAAATCACTGAAATAAATAAAAAATATGGAATATAATAAAAAAATAATAAAATGAATGTTTTTGGAAATTTGAAATGATAAAGAATGTCAAAATGGGTGAATTGTAGTTAGATCTAAATAGATTTTTTTGGGTTCTCGTTACACACATTATGTGTTTTTTTTATTTTGAAAGGAGTTTTATGAATTTTTAATATTTTTAGGAGTTTTGTAATTTTTATGAAGAATTAAAATGCCAAAATTGGATATAAATTACAATAAATAAAAGAAACACAAATTTTTTAATAATTCTGAAAGCCATTTTTTTATTTTTACATGTAGACCGGGAATATTACGAGATTTTTTAAATTTTAAATCAATAAAAAGAATAAGACTGTGAAATACAAAATGTGGATGCAAGAAGAATGTAATATGAGTTATATATGTTTTATTGTAATTTTTAAATGGTTTCGAATTTTTAATTTGATTTTCAAAAAGAAATAAATATAATTAACTCATACGGACTTAATTGTAATTATTTAGACTTTGCAAAGTAAGTAACAACAAATAAAAATGTTGTAGGGCATATAATGTAAAATATCCAAGAACACACGTGCATAGGCACATGCTACATGTTGGACCGGACTTGTATGCAAATAAAATAAACTCAAGATCCAAACAAACTCAAAATGGAAACTATTTTTGTTATAAATAATCCAACAAATCACGTTTAACACGTTAGTTCAGTTTATGTAGGGACTAAAGAGCTAATGAAATAAATACATAGCCTTGCATGCAATTGTTCCACAAAAAATAAGATGACACGTGTCCCCATAGGGACCTATTTCGAAATAAAATAAGATATGGGTAAAAATGCAATAGTACCCTTTAAATACATGGCGTGAAGAACATCGCAAATGCACTACTACTTTGATCCAACACCTGAGATAGCTCTATAATGGATGGTGTTGATCAGAGCTTGATCATCAATCAAAAGTTGAATTTTCGGGTGAAATCAGTGGTTCAAATCTAATCTGGCACAGAGTTCTTGATCTGACAGAGATGAGAGTACCTAGAGGAACTGGAATGAAGGATGACTCCGATGAGCTTCAATCGGGGTGAACCCTATCTTGGCTCGCCCAAATCCTATCCTGAAAGTGGCCATAACTCCTTGCTCCTCTTCCCTAGAGATCAGTAGGAGAAATGGAGCTTAGCCTCGTCTACATTCTGGAGATCTGCTTTGGAAGATGCTTCAGACGAAGCTCCAAAAGTGACTACTTCATTGATGCTACGTGCTTTGACCATGTGAATGCAGTCTATCGCTCGAAGGTGTGCTTTTGCCAAGAAATTAGGTCAAAAACACATGATATGGTAAAAGGACGGGGTTCTCCAGTGAGGTATGGTTGCAATGGAGATCGAACTCTAGATCTATGAGGATCTAGAGGTAGGAAAATGGTGGAAAAGCTAGAGAATGGCAACGCTGATGTGCAGACTATAGGACATGCCAGCCCACAACTAGCCATTTTGCAATAAATTTTATTGCAAATATCATTCCCTGATCTGAAATGAAGAATGATTTACTTGCAAAATACGCCCCTTAGTACAATTAAGGTTATGTACCATGACCATCTTGATCATCATATAGTTGTTTATTCAATTGTTGAATCACAGAGGTTGTTACTTGGATGACCATCAAAAGAGATAGATTAAAGCATTGTAAAATGATTATTAAGAGGTGATCTCCTTCTCGAGAAGTAGATGCCAATACTTTCTCTAAAGGTTGATATCTAACTGATTTCTTGATGCAGGTCTTCTGCATAGGAATAGATATACGATGGTGTTAAATTAGATAGGTTAAAGAGTTTACTTAATGATATTGAGATAACCAAAGAAGTATGTCATATGTTGTCATGTTACAGGCATGTATCCTCTGACTGAAGACGGATGTGTTACTATGTATCTGAGTATGTACATTTCCCTTACCAATAGGTTGATGACCTTACCAATGTCTATACGTTGACACGCTGGTGTGCATGCAAAGGAATATGAGTAATATGATATCTCAATGTGACTATACATGTTCATTATCGAATTGGAAGACACGAGCTCGCTCATGAGATATTAGGAAGAATCAAATTCCATGCATGGTCATCTCGCTTTGAAAGTTTGACTAAATTTGTTGGTTTGATAGATGTTTTTTTGGAAAGTATATGATAAACATCTATATGTGACATATTCTTTTGGAAAGTATATGATCAATATCAACTCCCTACTATCGAATGAGAACCTTAATGATAAAATCCTGAAGAAGACAATCTAAATACATCTAATACTTCAGGTTTATTCTAGTTCTTCCAGTATGCAGGATGTACAAGTATTAGGTTTCCCTGAGGGTGATATAATGATAAATGACTGTATAACCATGGCACTTTCATTCATAGGGAGTGATGAAATGGGTCTGGATTTTAGTGTCTCCTATCAGTAGAGAAGTGATATGATCTCAGTCCAAATGTTGGACATTGATTTAAATGTCATTTATATGAAATGAGAACATTAGATTTGTGGTCTTGAGTTAATCTAGCATCTATGAGAGGTCCGTAAGATATAGATTTGAGATTTGATCTCAATATCCAAGTCACTATATGTGGAACAATACAATTGCTCTATCCTTATGTCCAAGTAACCGCGGAGAAAGCGCATTATCCTAGAAAGAGTTCATGGATTGTTTCATTGTTGATATCATATATCCGAGCACTGAGAAAATTGATAATTAAGTATCATTCAATTATTTTGAATTGTGTGAATTTGATTCATATTATAAGGAGACTTAACTAAGATAAATAAAGGTGATTTATTTAACAAATATATGAATAATGTGAATGCCATTCATATTACTTGAGCACATGAGAAAAGAGATCATAGATGATTAAATGTGATTTAATTATCATGGATATGAATGGAGTGGGTAACACTATCTATATTAATATGATATATTATAAATGTAATTTATAATATATCACGGAGAGCCTATTGTGATTTATATTTGTTGATAAATTATTGATGTTAATTAGATCTGCATTGGATAATTAATTTAAAATAAAATTTATATTTTATTTTGGGTTGTGAATGTAATTCATAATTTTTCAGTGGCATGGTTGAAACATTCACATATTATTTGGTAATTAATTATGTGAATATATTTACAATAATTTTTTTTGCAAATATTAAAGAGGATTACTTGAGATACTATATCACATAAAATAGAGAAAGGACAGCTACCTTTGAATTGTTCAAGGGTAGTCTTCCACCCTATTTTAGGGATTGACTCTAGCTCTCTCTCTTTATCCTATTGTATAATTTATTTCATTAAATTAAATTATTTTGTTGATAATTCACTGTATATTTATATAAACTATTTATTGTTGTGTTTTCACAATAAGATCATGGCTATTGAAAAAAATACAAATCAACCTCATCAAATGATTTTGTGTTGTTCATGGATTGAGATCATTGGATCCCAAAATACTATATAAGAAGAATCACCCCTTGCACTTCAAGTTATATCATCAATCATTTATCTCTCTCATTCTCAGCATGCCAAGCCTCTCTCTCTCATTGTGGTTGTCCATCATGGAGCTCTTGAGAGAGTCGCCATTACCGCATCATCATCGTTATGCTACTCGATTGTTTCACATTGATCTCCATCTCCTTCGGTGCACATCTCTCATGATGTAGACATTGGATATTGCGTGACGAGATCAAGTGATTCACCGCTTGGATGATCAACATGGATTGCGAGGAGTACAGTTCTCATCAACACGCTCGCAAGTGTGTCCTCCGTCAAATCAGACATGAGACAATAGGTTTCATTGTTTAGAGACTTGATCGCAACCACACTTCACAAGTTATTTTCAATACTTGTTTGTGCTTCTGCTTAAATGATCCGAGAAGTCTTCCTGGATCTTGTGGTTTCATCTTATTAAAATCAAGCAACTAGTGTGACTAGTCGCTCCCGATCGCATTCGAAGTAATCCACATGCTTCCATGATGTATTTAAGGATAGTGTTATTAGAGCCTAGTTGGAGGTTTTTGATATGATACATAATCTCAGGAAGACTTGGGCTCATTAGTGCTTGTGAAAAGTTTATCGCGTTTCATTCTTGCAGCCCTGTTTTGTGAGTATTTTCGGCCATGTATAGTATGTCTAAACACAAAATTATATCTTGCATAAAGCTACCTACTAAACAAGATAACCATAAGATTTAAGGTTGATTAATTTCGAATTCGTTAACTCATGTTGTGATCATTTTAATGAACATATATCCACTATTTCAGGGATGGCGAATCTTGATATGATTAATGAGCTCTTTACTATTTTAAAATGCTTGTAGATGCGTGGTAATCAGTTGTTTTATGTTGAAAATTAAATTAGTAAACTTTAAAACTTACTCTGCATTATTTGGATTTAAATTGATTACGATATGATAATTTAGTGCATGAGGGTCACTACTGGAAATTACATTCCTAATCAAGAACCATGTGATTATCATTTTAGAAATCAATGAAATTAATGGTTAATTTCATGGAATATTTTTGGATAAATATTGAGAACTATTTGATGATAATTATTTCATTAAATGGCATTGCTTTAACCAATAATTTATTAGATACGATCTATATTAGTAATTGGGTACATTATCCAGTTTCAAACAAACAAAGCTGCTTGAATAGAATTGGGAATTTGTTTAGCAAATTTACATGTAATAAAAATGGTTTTGGTCATTATTTTATGGTATAACTTAGGTTGAAAAACTTATTATCATCTCAAGTACAAATTGATCAATTCGGCATTATCCTTGCCGGAGGTGGATATGGTGTCTAGTCAGGGAGCGTTGGGGTAGCAGGTTGCTCCGTGAGAGGTTTGTCCCAGTCCCATCGGTATTGGCCATGTCATAAAGTATGGAAGGGAAAATGCTTGCGAGACCATGATGTATTTTCTAATTATTAAAATTCAAATAATATGTACCTTGAGATGATACATCCTTTTAAGTAACAATCAAGTTTGTTGGTTGATTGAACTAGAATGATAATTGATTGAATGAGATTAAATTAATTAGATCCAATAAAAATTAACGACTCTACGATGAATAGAGTTGTATTTCTCATGGAAGAATTAACTGGAGTGAATATTATTCATAATTATTAATTAGAATTTGAAGGATCACAAAAGTGACACCCATGGTCTCTCGTCAAGGCAAAGGAATTCATAACCAGGGATTGTACGGAGGAGATGCTCGTCTGATGTGACATCTCTTGCATACAAGAGCATCTGGATCGGGCTCTTTGCTTCTCAAAAGAGTAAGGTCGTATGCGTAGCGACCCCAATATCAGGTCCACATATTATTGGGTCGATATTGGATTGTGCATAGGGAGTGCTATTCCTATTGATGGTTGGTTCTATTAACGACCGGTAAACATCACCGTACTGGTGGTGGGACTGGGTGTTAAATATCAAATTGGGATTGTATGTTGGACTTGCAAGGCAGAATGTGTTCTCGCTTTTCTTTATCCAAGTTACATGTTCTCATATTATTGGTATGTGACAAAGATAAGAAAGGAAATCCCAAATCTTGCTTGAGATATAATGGTAAGTATATCTCTTACATTGAATGTAATTAAGGGAATGAACAATTAATGTTGACTAGGCAAGACAACTTTAATATAAAAAACCCTAAATCAAAATAAAACATATATATATATATGCAAATTTCTTATTTCAGATAATCTTTCATTAAACCCAATCAATAATATACTAAAAGCAACCAATATATTATCATGGATGGGATCCGTGATCAAGATATTGTACTTGCAGTTGGACACATAATGTATGTTGTTGCAATGTGCAAGTTTCGTCGTAACAATAAGAAGTAACAGTTAAATAGACAATAGGACTACAACCCAAGGGTTTATATGTCTCTATATTCTTGATTCGTCATCGAATGTACTTTGGAAGTAACATGTCAATAATGATAGTAATTGTCAAATAATCTTTACAAATGTATAAGAAGAAGTTCTGGCAAACATATGTGCTCTCAACACTTAATCATGAAAAACATGGCTCACTACATTATGCATGAATGGTGGCTCTATAAGAGATGATGTATTCAAAATGTTTGAGTACCTACCCGAACCAAAGTCTTTGAAAGTTAAGATGTATATAGATATGATGAGTGTCATCATTCTATTGTTTATCGTGAAGTCATTCATGAAGCTTCATAATATTCATATTGTATGATTTGAATGAAGCGTGTATAAGTATTGAAGTACTCTTATATTGAAATCTTTTGAATTCAATATAAAAGATCCTTTATCTTGAGCAATGGTTGTTTATAGATGAAGAGACCCAAATAAGGAAAGTCAAAGAGTTAGTTGTACTTCTATGACTTCCATATGACATACTAATAGTTGGATGAAAGCCAATATGGAAAAAAGTTAATGCACTAGTAGAGTGAATATCTAGATTATCTAGGCTCCGTAGAGAGGGACTCGGATAGTGCATCGAAATAATCTACATTTGATCATCAAAACTGACTTGCTTATTAGATAAGATCAAAAGTTTGATAAATGTATCTCATTCTTCCAATAAAACTTGCAAATTGATGTCACATATTTTAAGATATTTGATCTTAAGGTTTTCCACATAGATATTGATGCAATTGTTGCAACAATCTCTATTGTTTAAATAGACTTAATAACATCAGTGGGAGAGCCCTTAGTCTTAGAGAATGTCTCTATCAGCTCGATATTAGAATATACTTTGTGTTTGCTTCTAAATGTTCTTAATGAAAATGAATTATGGAATAGACCTATCATGTAGAGTTATAATGGATATATTCTAGAAAGTAATATGAGATATGGAGGACTTCGCTAAATTAGAGTATTAATGAATGGTTCATTAACTTTTATAATACTGAAATTCTTAAACCATAAAAGATCAACAGGAGGATGATGATCATTTCACAATGATCTAGCATCAAGCATTGGACATATGTTTGTTGATGATATCATAGACTAATAAGAGATGAAATTTTAGTATGTCTAAAATTTCAAATCTTACATACCTGTGAGTATTGTATTCACAGAAAAATGTCCAATATACTCATCGTAGAGAATGGTGTAAGATGTCAAGGTATTCAATATCCCGTACATATTGATGTATTTGGGTCACATATATCATGATAAACATTGACGATATGTGATATCATTTGTTATTTATTTGTGATATGAGGTTTCTTTTTTTATAAAGCTTTGAAATTTTCAAATATTTCATAATTTTAGTTTATAACCAAAGTTTGGAGGAAGATGAAATGAATTTGATCTAACCTAGGTATCCTATACCTATTAGATAAATTCATGGAATACCTTATGGAGAAAGGAATATCATTTCATTCTCACTTCTCCTAATTCACATAAACTCAATGGTATTGTAGGGGGATACAAATGATCACGTGTGACATGATTGGATCAATGACAAATATTAGCATAGTTACCTCTTAGTGTCCAGGTATATATGTAGTACAGACTACAATATATGTCCTTAATAAGTTTCCATGCAAGCAAGCTGGAATTTAGCACCAAAGAGTGCTACTTCATTAGGAAAATAAAGGATGGTAGGATACCTACTTTATGACCTTGAGATTCTTAAAAGATCTCATCTCTAAGAATGTGATTTTTAGAGGATGACTCTCTTGAGATTAAAGATGAAAATGAATTGACTCTCTTGACGGCCCGACCCAGCCCGAAGCCCAGCCAAAAAATCCAAGCCCGGACCAAGCCCAAACGAACATTGGGCCGGGCTTGGGCCCAATTTTTAGGCCTGAAATTTTTTTGGGTCGGCCTCGGGCTTGACTTGGCCTAGCCCGACCCAGACCACGTGCCCGACCCGAAGAGGGCCCGAACCCTTCCCATATCCTACACGTATGGAAACTCTCACATGTCACGCACACTCTGTTCATATATCCTATATTCATACAATGTTTATAAATCAAGAAAGTTGTGTGGGACACATTAGTTGATGATCATTGTATTTCATTTCAAAATTATTTTTTCTTAATTAGTTTATGGCTTAGATTTTGGTGGTTATTCTTGAATTTTATAGTGTTTATTTGTTCCATTGGAATATTTTCTATTATTGAACCTTTACCCAATACAGGCATTATGCTTCTTTTTTAACATGCAGTTCCTAATGCACTTGTTGTTGCTAACTGTGTAAACTTGCTTCACTCTTTCAACTTCTGTAATGATGGACGTTTATGGTATATAACAATGAGTGGACCTGTATGAATTGAGAAATCATCTCTTGTAGAATTCAATTTTAGTTGATTCACAAGTGTTATGGCATATGTTTTAAACAATTTTCGCTTGTCTAACTTGAATTGAGATTGACTTTAAACATAAACTCAAGGATTATATAATGGGTAAGATGGGCCAGCCCGGCCAATGCCCAGCCCATAGGAATTAGGTCGGGCCTGGGCTTGGGACGAACCAAAAAAAAATTTGCTGTCCTAGGCCCAGCCTAAGGCCCGAAGTTTTTAAGTGGGCTTGGGTGAAGGGCACGGCCCAGCCCCGCCCTTGCTCATCCCTACATTTCACCTGGAGAGGATAATGAGGCTCCTAAAATCGAAAATTAAAAGGATAATTAAAGACGAAACACTAATACCTCTTGAAATGGTTTTAGGGATGGATTCCACGCGTCAGTTAAGTCAAAAAATGATCTGACTTCATATAATGAAATATAAGAAGATCATGACATAGAAAGATGGATGTTAGCAATAATTTCTAAATTAGACCTCATATACAAGTATTGTACATGGACCCTTGAAGATCCACCTATATGGGCAAGACCCGTTAAGGTGTAAATGGATCTTCAAGAGAAAGAGGGAACCTGATGAGAAGGTAGAGACCTTCAAAGCACAACTCATAGCCATGAGCAACGCAACGAATAGAAGACATCGCTTGCGATTAGACTTGCTCTTCATGACCTTGCATAAACCCATAAGAGTATTACTAATTATAGCTACACAACTTGAGTTTGACATCTTCAATATAGAAGTCAATATTGCATTCCTCCATGAATACCTCTCTAAGGATATTCACATGAAGTAGCCTTGGGGCTTCATGGTTGAAGAAAAGCAAGATGTAAAAGTTAAAGAACTACATCTATGGACCGAAATATGCTTCTTGTAGTTAAAACATCATATTTGATGAAATTATAAAGGTTATTATTTCATATAAAATTAGGATGAACCATATGAACCTTGGTGAGAGTGTCATTGTGTTCATCATTGTAAATGTAGATGGTATCACAATCATTTGGAATGATATAAGTACAATAATAAATGTTTCATTGACTGGCTATTCCATACCTTGGGATATGATATCAAGGATACCTCTTATATCTTAGCTCTGAATTTGTTCAAAAGAAAAGAAAAGAGGGTATTGGGATTGTCACATTAGTGGCACACCTTGGACATGTTCCACTTTTTAAAATCCAAGAAACACTTCTTTTCCTTAAGATATGGTATTGACATGTCTAAAGGGATAACACCTCAAGGAGTTGAGGAAGTGAATGCTAAAATACTTGCCCTCATGCATCAATTATGAGAAGCTGAGTGTTTTCAAAATGTGTACAAAAGTCAGATGTCTACCAAGTAGTGGGAATAGTAAGTTACTACTCGTACTATGGAAATGAAAACACTTGATTACGGTAATAACAATATCTTCAAAGACGACAAGACTTTTAAGAGATGATCTCCAACCCGAGAGTGAGATGACATTCCACTCTCCCAAGGCTGGTACCTAACCGACCTTTTGATGCAGGTCCTCTGCATAGAAATATAGATTTAGAGATGTCAGATTAGTTGGGTCAAAGAGTTGAGTTATCGTATCGAGATAACCAAAGGCCTATATCATATGCTTTCATGATATAGGCGTGCATCATAAGATCGGAGACCGATGTGTTATTATATGTGTGAGTTTGCACATTTTACAGACCAAAAAGTTGATGACCTAACTAAGGTCTATACACCGGCATGCTACTGTGAATTCAAGGGCATATGAGTATTACGATCTCTCAAAGGGATGATACATATCCATTGTTGAACTAGAATACACGACCTCACTCATGAGATATTGGGAATAATCAAATTCCATGAGTGATCATCTCGCTTTGAAAGATTGTCTAAATTTGTAGGTTTGATATGTATTTTTTGGAATGTATATGATCAACACCTAGGAGTGATATATGCTTTTGGAAAAGTATATGATTGATATCAACTCCCAATGATTGAATGAGAACCTTAATTATAAAACTCTGAAGAAGATAGTTTAAATGGATCTAATACTTTGAGTCTATTCTGGGTCTTCCAATATGCAGGATGTACATGTATTAGGAATACATGAGGGTGATGTGATCATAAACGATTGTATAACCGTTACGCTTCCATTCCTAAGGAGTGATGAAACGGGTTTGGATTTTGGTGACTCCTTTTAGTAAGGAAGTGATCAGATTTTGGCCATTGTTATTTAGATGTAAGGAGAAGATTAGATTTGTGAGCTCCATTAAATCAAACATCCATGATATGTTTGTAAGATCTGGATTAGAGTTGTGATCCCAATATCCACGTTACTATACATTGTACAATATAATCGCCATGTCCTTATCTCCGAGTATCCGAGGAGAAAGCACATTATCCTTTCAAGTGTTCATGGATTATTTCATTGTTGATATCATATATTTAAGCATTGAGAAAATTGATAATGAAATGTGATTTAGTTATCATGAATTATATGAATTTTATTCATATTACAAGGAGAATGATCATAGATAATTAAATGTGATTTAATTATCAAAGATATGAATAAGGTGAATGTGATTTATATTATTAGATCACATGATAATGGAGATACAAGATGATTAAATTTGATTTAATTATCACAGATATGAATAATGTGGATTGGATTATCAATATTAATCAGATATATTATATATGTGATTTATAAAGTATTAGACATATCCTATTGAGATTTATATATGTTGATTGTTATTGATGTGAATTGGATTCACAATGGATAATTAATTGAAAATATAATTTACATTCTATTTTGGTTTGTAAATGTGATTCACAATTATTTAGTGGCATGATTGAAATATTCAGAATTAGTTTGGAATTAATTTTTTGGATATAGTTGTAATAAAAGTTGTCGTAAATATTAAAGAGGAGTATTTATGATATTATATTTCACATAAAATAGAGAAAAATAAAGCCATCTTAGTGGGTTGTGGATGACCACCTATGAATTGTTCAAGAGTGCCCCCGTATTTTAGTTGTTGTCTCTCTCTCTCTCTTTATCCTCTTATCTAAATTGATTTAATTAAATTATATTGATGATAATTCAATGTATATTTAATTTATTTGACATTATGTATTGTTGTGTTTTCACAACAAGATCATACCCATTGAAAGAAAAACAAATCAATATCGTCCATTGATTTAGTGTTCTCCATGGATTGAGATCCATGCATCCTGAAATACAATATATGAAGAGATACCGCTTGCTCTTCAAGTTACATCATCAAAAATCTCTCTCTCTATCTCTCTCTCTCATTCTCTACACACTAACCCTCTCTCTACCATTGTGGACATCCACCATGGAGCCGTTGAGAGTCACCATCGTCGCAGCATCCACTACAAGAAAGATTAGAACAGGCGACAGTCAACATCCGTCGCTAAAGATAACTTGACCGTCCCCTCTGATCAATGGGGACGGTCATAAGACCGTCTCCAAAGGTCGCGTCGCATTTGGTATACGCGACGGTATTACCAACCGTCCCCAATACCCACACATAGGGGACGGTCAAGACCGTCCCTAAAAGTCTGGCATAGGGGACGGTCGTGACCGTCCCTTGAAGTATATTATTGGGGACGGTCATGACCGTCTCTTAAAGTCAGTCAGGGGGGATGGTCATGACCGTCCCAAAAGAGAGAAAATGAAGACGGTCATAACCGTCTCTAAGAACGAAGGGGACGGTCGCAATGACCGTCCCCTTTGTTCATCTGCTAACAAAAAAATTTCCATTGCCCCCTATTTGATCCTCATTTTCCCCTATTACAAAAAATCTGTATTCATAATAAAAATTACGATCACCAGACAAAAAAAATGCAATCCACATTCATAAAAACCTCGTCCAACAACACATGCATTCAAAATACTACATTATCCTACAATAATTGTTCAAAATAGTTATACAATATACTAAAGTATCCTACAAACTAAGTAAGCTATCCTACTCGTCGTCCTCATCCTTGTCCTCCTCGTCGTCGTCCTCGTTGTCATCAGCATCATCTTCTTCTTCGCCGTCATCGTCGTCGCCTAGCCTCGCAACGGTATTATCATCAACTGTTGGGTGGCTAGTCGACGCTCCACCTTGATGTGCCTGCATGAATGCATTGAAAATCGCCATTTGTTGGCGCAAATCCTGAATCTGCATATTCATGCTAGACACCTGACTCTCTAGTTCCCTCTCCCTTTGTGTCTTCTGAGAGGTCGAGCCGGTCCCTACTCCATACCAATTCCGTATGGTGGCACCACGACCACCACAACAGACGCGTCCCTGATGCTCTGGACCGGTCGTATGGAGGAAGGCCGCATCAGGAGTAAGAGGTGGATGACTCGTTCCGGTGGGGTCTACAGAGCCAGTGGTTGTGAGCCTTACCATCTCCTCCTACAAATTTATTTAAGTTCAAATTCATTTAATTTGTAATAAAGATGCAGACATATATTTTATGAATAACTTACATGAATTGGACCATAGGCAGGATTCACCCAATGAACTTCCCCGCCCACATTGCGTCTCTTAGACTTCTCGAACACTTCCATTCGGTTGGGCACTCTCTCGTTCTCCACTTCCTAATGTGAAAAGATTAGTAAACTTAGGATACCATTTTAATACATATATAATAGTTATAATTTTAACACTAATAATAATGTAAATTACTTACAAAGTCATCCTTCAGTTGATTTGTGTTTCTTCTCCCCATTCTATGGGTAGACTTGAAACATTTCCTCCGATTTTCAGCATTTCTCCTTGAGATGCCCTATACGAAGATAGTAATTTTAATAAAAGATTTCCAAATGATATATGTATAGAATGCACATTTTTAGGTCACATACCGTATGTTCTTCTCCCATTCAAATATAAACCATCGCCCTCCATTGTTCAGCGGGTACATTCGAAGGACAATTTGCCAAATTGGCTTCCAATGGAAGCTCGGGGTTGAAGTACTTTAAAATGTAAAGAAATTTAATTATATACCTATATGATGAAAAACATGTTTATACTTAAATAAAAAGCAAAGTACTCACTAAGGCCTTCACACGACCCCTGGATATTTACGCAACATCTCCGCCCCATGGCCTAAAATCAGAGCAACAGTGGCCGGGTCACGGTCCCAGGAAAAACTAGACTGCAAAGTTATCAAAGCAATCATAAATAAGTTTATATATATATTGAAGAAAAAATTTGGTTAGTTATTATTATAAATACCTCCAAATCATGAAGAGTGACATCTTTTATTGACCGCTCCACTAAACGGAAGTCTGTAATGTGGAGAGGGACCCTGGCTCTGCACACCTGCCCCAAGTAACTCTGGAAAACAGCCGAGTTCTCCCCCACCACATCGCCTCCAACTATCCGCACCCTGAGTGTCTCACCAGGACGCAGACGGTCCAACACTCTGCACTGAGATGGGCCTCTACGTCTGCCCGAGCTACTCGATCCGTCAGGATCGGAGGTCTCACTCCCTCGCTGTGCTGCAGGCGGTGCATCCCGGATGCGTCTAGGACGTGGAGGCATATCTGCATATTATAAAACATTTGAATTAGATATAACAACAATGATATAATTTACATATTACATCAAAAAATTGGAAAATAAATGATGGTAAACATACATTTTAAAAATCCGCATCTACAATTTGTGTTGGATTTTCTTGTATTTCAGCTTGATATGCCTCGTTTATATTTAGCAACTCATCATCATCGTTGACATCAAAAAAATCTCTTGGCACTGTTCTCACGGGTATGATCCATCCATCAGTTAAGTTGTCTGGAATATAGAAAACTTGTTCTACCTGGCTGACGAGCGTAAAGGGCTCATTTGTTTGCAATTTCCCAGATTGTTTCAATGAAATGATCCCATTTCTGTCTCTTTGGTATCCTATCCCCTCGCGACCAACATCAAACCAATTGCACATAAAAAGAACACATCGACATTCATGAGTAAAACTTATCTCTATTATGTCAAGTATTTCCCCATAATAGCCGTCTAAACCTGAAGGCAAATCTGTTTTTACTATAACACCCGGCATTTGCGTCGATTTCATCTCGTCGGCGGACTTTGTTCTAAATCTGTATCCATTCACAATATAACCCTGGTAAGACATAACTTGAGAATATGGTATGCTTCCAAGAATGTCAAGGTTAATGTTCCACCTATCATCTGCCGTTTCCCGTAAATGTTTCACACGTGAACGGAACCATTTGAGGAATTCAGATTTATTATGCGTCTCATTAAATAATGAATTGTACTCATCAAAGAATTCATATACTTCTGACAACTGCATCAAGACATAGTATTGTATGAGATCTCTATCTTTATCGGAAATTCCGCGGCGTAAACCACTGAATATATGCCTGCCACAAGAATGAAAGACCCATAATTTAGATTCGTCCTCTTCCTCCACGACCTCGCCTTCATCATTTCGTTCATATCGGTTAAAACGCACGCTTTCACCGTCCATATACATTTCACAGAAATTAATACACTCTTCACAAAGATAACCTTCAGCAATGCATCCTTCGGGTTGTGCCTTGTTAAAGACCATATTTTTTAATTTTCGAAGGAATCTTTCTATTGAATACATCCAACGATATTGAACCGGCCCACCGATTCTTGCTTCATCTGCTAAATGAACTATTAAATGAACCATGACGTCAAAGAAGGTTGGTGGGAAAATCTGCTCCAATTTGCATAATGTGATAATAATATCTTCTTCAAGTTTTCTCAAGATCAACGGATCTAAAACCTTCGAACACAATAATCTAAAAAAACCACTCAATTCTGTTAATGATTGGAGGACAGCATCGTCAACAATTCCGCGAATTGCTAATGGCAGTAAAACTTCCATGTAAACATGACAGTCATGACTTTTTAATCTAGTTATCATACGTTCTCTTTCATTTACGCACCTCGACAGCTGTGATGAGAACCCATCAGATACCTTCAGACTTTTAAGGAAGCTGAAGATTTTATCACGCTCAGCGTTGGATAAAGTATATATTGCTGCAGGTACAGTAATCCGTCCATTGTCTATATCTATTGGATGTAGTTCTTCCCGTATACCAAGTTGAACTAAATCTCGTCTCGTTCTTAAATTATCTTTTGATTGACCCGAAAGATCTAATATTCCCAAAATATTTTCCAATACATTCTTCTCAATATGCATGACATCCAAATTATGATGAAGCTGTAAGTGTTTCCAGTATGGTAACTTTCTGAAAAAAATACTTTACTTCTTCCAACCGCCGGCTGCACTTTTCTTGGTTGTCCGTCCTAGGCAACTGCTTCGTATAAGTAATTGTTGTTCCCAAATAATGTTGCCATTCACACGAGCTAAGTCAACTCGTTGTCCATAAGGTGTCCCGTCGAATTTCTTATTACTATCTGCCCTTTGCCATCTATGCTTTGGTGGAAGAAATCGACGATGACCCAAATAGCAATGCTTCATACTTTCAGACAGCCATGTCGAATGTGTTTTTTTCAAAACAGACCGGACATGCGAGTTTTCCCTTGGTACTCCAACCAGACAAATTTGCTACGCGGGAAAGTCATTTATAGTCCACAATAGTGCACCTTGTAATTTAAATATCTCTTTCCTACATGCATCATATGTAGGTATTCCAGTAGTCCATAAGACTTTTAATTCATCCATTAACGGTTCTAGGTACACGTCAATTGCGTTGCCATGACCTTTAGGACCAGGAATTAGTAGCGTCATCATCATAAATGATGAACTCATTGACATCCATGGTGGTAGATTGTAAACAATCAGAATAACGGGCCAAATGCTGTAACTCAGACTCATATTACCAAACGGATTGAAGCCATTTGAGGCTAATCCCAAACGAACATTTCTCTCATCAATAGAGGAATGCGGATATCACTGATCAAATTTTATCCATTCTTCTGCATCGGATGGATGTCTCATATCTCCATTAGCATCTCCTTTATTTGAACGAGAATGCCACGTCATCCACTTTGCAGTTTTTTTTCAGACATGAAGAGACGTTTCAGTCTTGGAATTAATGGGAAGTATCGTAAAATTTTCACCGACTTTTTCTTTCTCTTTAAATCATTTCTTTCTTCTTTATACCTGGAAGCCTTACAATATGGACAAAGAACTAAATCCGAATTCTCTCCTCGAAAAAGCATACAGTCATTAACACAAGCATCTATCTTCTCCTATTTCAGACCAAGCGATCGGAATCGTTGCTTCGCCTCTTTCCAATCTTTAGGATAATTCTGAGGATTATTTAATAACTTCCGTATTAAACCCAACACATCTATCATCATTGCTGTTGTTGATTCGTTCCTTACTTTCATTTTAAACAGCTCTAATAAAAACTGCAAACGCGTCATTTCCACCCCAGGAGCCAATATATCTTCTGTATCTGGCAAACTGCTCGAGAACCTATCATCTAAACCACTGTCTTGTGCCTCAGGTCTTCTTAAATCGTCCATTAGTTCAAATAGCTCGTGATCAACATTATTCAAGATTTGTGTACTGACTCCTGCATCTACGCCCATATCCTCATCCATTCGCAAATCTATACCCTCTCCATGTTCAGTCCAAATGGCGTAATGTAACCAAAATCCGTTGAGTATAAGATGGTTATACACTGTCTCTCTAACATCCCATTTAATATTATTACATCTCACACATGGACAATAAATCTTAAGACCACCAAATTTCTTATTAAATCTTTCTATTTCAAATGCCCAATCCAAGAACCCGATCACTCCTCTCTTATATTGTTGAAAATCATCGTATCTCTTATCCATCCATGACTTATCCATTTTACTGCACAATCAGAATAAAATCCACCACCATTATGTTATTATAGATAACAAGTTTTTCCACCCTAAACGCTAATCAAGTGTTTCTCTTATACACAATAAGAATTTCTAGATCTAATATACACAAGCACATTATAACATTTTTCATCCTATAACATGTTAATCCTATATCATGTTTCATCCTATAACATGTTATCCTCTATCCTACAATATGTTGTTTAACATGTTCCATCCAATAACATGTTATCATCTATCCTATAACATGTTGTTTAATCTAAATCAAGTTCCCTCCTATAACATGTTGTTTAATCTAAATCAAGTTTCATCCTATAACATGTTTCTCTATACAATGTATTCCTATTATTAGACATTTCATCCTATTATTATAAAACAATCTATTACATTAAACAACAACATATTACATTAAACAACAACATATTACATTAAACAACATGTATTCCTTAATCTCTATATTCTATCTAAAACAACAAGATATTAATTCATCATAACATGAAGAAAAACATATTACATTACCCAAATCTAGCAACCCTAACCTAACAACAAAAAAATCCAATCACATGGGGAATAACATCCCAAACATGAATATCAAGCAAAATAACTAAGAATAAACACAAAGGAGTGTTACTATATACCATAAAATAAGATTGAGGACGACCGGAACCACGAAGAGGGCGGAGGGGCGACGTAGGCCGGGAGAGGCGATTTTGGGCGGCGGTTTGGGGAGAAGGCAAAGTGAGGAAGAACGAAGGTCGAAGGGGTTTTTTTCGATCTAACCAATGGGGACGGTCGTAACTACCGTCCCCATTGGTGACGATTGGCGACGGTTCACTTAAGACCGTCCCCTTTGGTTGGCAAAGGGGACGGTCTTGTGCGACCGTCCCCTCTGGTCAGCCACTTTAGTATGACCAGGCCAAAGGCGACGCCAACAGAGGCGTATTGGGGACGGTCAAAACCGTCCCCAAAGGACCTACAGGAGTAGAGGGGATGGTCTATATTGACCGTCCCCTCTGCTCTCCCTTTGAAGAAAAAACCCGGAGGCGACGTCAACAGAAGCATATAGGGGACGGTCATAACCGTCCCCAAAAGACCTACCAGGGCAAAGGGAACGGTCACCATGGATCGTCCCCTCTGATCGCCAGAAAAAATAGAAGACCGGAGGCGACGCCAACAGAAGCGTATAGGGGACGGTCAGAACCGTCCCCAAAAGACCTGCCAGGGCAAAGGGGACGGTCACCATGGACCGTCCCCTCTGGTCGCCAGAAAAAATAGAAGACCGGAGGCGACGCCAACAGAAGCGTATAGGGGACGGCCACGACCGTCCCCAATGGGTCGTCTACGCAGAGGGGACGGTCGATCTGACCGTCCCTATTAAGCTATTACAAAAGGGGATGCCAGCTCGCATAGCGTCTCCTGAAATTAACTATTGGGGACGGTTTTGTCATGACCGTCCCTAAAGGCTTTCATTAGGGACGGTCATGCTATGACCGTCTCCAGTTGTCATCTCCAAAGTTGGAACTTCCTGTAGTGATCGTCGTTTTGCTACTAGATTGTTTGCTCTTGGATCTCGCCCGTGAAGAAGCCTTGTTCTTCGATTGTGAGGAGCACACATCTCATCAACGTTCTTGCAAGCATCTCCTCCGTCGGATTGGACTTGAGACAAGAGATCTCTTGTATTAGAGATTCAAAAACAACCATGCTTCAAGAGGTAATCCTAATACTTGTTTACAATTTATATGAAACAATCCGAGAAGTGTTATAGGATCATGTGGTTTCATCAGATTAATTTTATTTTAAATTCCGTTGCCTCGAGCAACTGGTGTGACTAGTCTCTCTAGATCGCATTTGATGCCATCCACACGCTTCCATGATGTGCTTAAGGATTTTCCCTTATCCTTCACTTGTGAGGTCAAGGGTTGATTTGGACGATCAGAGCTCCTCCGATTGTGATGGGAGGTTGAATGTTAGGACCGGATTTAGGTATTTCGCATGAAATCAAAGCGAAAAAAAAGGAATAAAACGAGGAAAGAATATCGTAGTTACCTACGTAATTGAAGAGAAGGGTAGAATCACCTCAATCGGTTGTCGGTGACGGAGAGGCAGTAAGGAGGTGGAAGGCTCTAGGTACGTGGTTGAATCACGTTCTACAAATGCTCACTCTTACTCTTGATCTTGGGGAACGGTAGATATTACCTTCAACTAACTTTGGAACTCGATCTCTAGGAGGAAGATGACCAAGTGATGGATAATTAACTTATTGGAGGTAGAGGGATCTTATATATAAAAATGGGCAAGATCGGACGCACGGTTAGTGGCTATAAAATGTTGGCAATGAAGTTGAATAACGAGGTGAAAGTTATGGAGAAGGGAGCGGGAACAATGGGTGAATGTTGCATGAGATAAAAATATGAGAATAAATGTTAGAAGCAAGATAAATGGAATGGTGGAAATGAATGGGTAGTTGGGCCTAGTCAACAAACAAGCGTTTGGCCAATCGGAGTGGGCGCATATGCAGACGAAATTAGGAAAATGTCAAATAGTAAATAAAAACTAAATAAATGAATTAACAATAGAAAATGGATTTAATTAATTACATTGTATAAATAAAAATGTTGTGAATAAACTAAAGTCAATATAAGTGATTTATAATTAATTAAATGTCATTTATACAAGGTTATATAAATAAAATATGGTATTTATAGATTTGTTTACCAATGTATACTACACTTTTATTTTTAAATAATTATTTGTACAAATCTATACATAATTAAATATTCTATTTATTTACAATACTTTACAAGCAATTTAATGATATTTTTATTAGATTTTTAATACTTAACTTATTAGGTCAATTAAATAGGTGTATATACAATATACATAAGGTGATAATTTTACAATATATATATATGATTTTCTTTTCTTTTATTTTTGGTTTTGTAACTTTTACTAATATTTTATATATATTAAATACAATATTTTCAACTAGTTAGAAATAAAATATTTACAAAAAATGCACAAGAAAGTAAATAGATAAATATTATGCATAGTGTATATAGTATAATGTACAATAATACCCCAGTTGGACATATTTGACACCTTAAATCTGGATTTTATGAAAACGACCCCATTTTCATGATAATTTAATCTCAAGAACATTTAAAATGATTTTGATGATTTTGGATTTCAGATGGACAATATATTGATTTTGCCATTTTAAACTTTGTGGCTTTTGGAGAGTGACGTTATCTACACAATATATACAAGTTTTTATTGAAATTATTATTTTATTTACATGAGAATTCTATTCGCAAATTTCAAGAAGAAATATTTGTTATTTATAAAAGATCTATTTTTGAATAAATTAACAAAAGAGTCTGTAATGTTGTACATTTTATGAATATATACAGGTGACAATGAAAAAATTTCCTTCATTTTCTAGTAATTAGGACTTATACCCTCATATTTCCTTACTTATCAACCAGGTCAAGTCTCGACCTTCTCTTGGAGTTTGATTTAGCATGTATCTAATGCATATATACAATGTTTTATTTTTCCTTTATTTCTTTCTTTATTTAATTTAGGTTAAAAGAGTGATAGATATACAATATTTATACATGAGTTGGGGATAGTTATAGAATGAAATTAATTGTATTTAAAGGTGTTTATAAGGGATTTTAAGCAATAATAAATGAACAAATATAATGAAATGCATATTCATCGCCCCTTATGCTTTGCATTTGCTAGTACCTTAGCAAATACTAATTTGAAATAATAGTTGAATAACAGAGAAAGAAAAGAATAAAGGAAAAATAAATAACTTAGAACAATATTGATTACTAAACTTATCTCCATAAAATTATCTTAGGGATCTCTGTCAAACCTTTGGATTATTAATGTAGCAGAACGCTATTGGGAAATGGATTTAAAACCTAACATCCCTCAAGTTCCACAAGATTCCTATTTAAATCGCCTCAATAGTCAAGTCAAAATAGGTCTACATACACAAATTCTTATGACTATGAATTATTTAGTACGGTGTAAGTGAAATATTGCTCCCCACTTCAAAAGTGACAAACAACCTTTCTCCACAAGTTAACTCTAGTCTCCTGGCATGCAACTCTTTCCTTGAGGAGCGGGGATATTTCCTTCTAAGTTCAAGTGCAATCAGCTTAAGAAGAGGAAGGGATAACATAATGGATGGTAGCCAGTGCAACCACCTATCCTTGGATGTGTGACCAGTGAAGCCAAGTCATCCAATTGCAAGTCCACAATGATTTGACCTTGAATCTCATCTTAGCTCATTAACAATACACTTTGGTAAGCATTTCATTTTCTTTCAATCCTGCCCACTTTTTGGTAGTTTTTTTTTCATTTTTTAAAATATAAACATGGTTACAACATGTACATAAGTAGTTTTTCTTCTTGACGCAGCAAACTATCCTTCTTTTGAAGTTTTTGAAGCATTATTGCAACCCACAACATCCAGTCTTTAGACCTCAACGCTACTAGACTAGGTTGAGAGACACTACCCTCCCTAGTGGAAAACGAATGTTTCCACTAGTTGTTATATACATGTGCTCTACCCCAAACAAAAGGATTTTGCTCCCTCACCTTCTCTTCCATGAAGATCTACATGTAGAGTGCTTGTCCAAGTTAAGGTACTATCTAGAAGAATCATGCATGTGTTGTTAAATATTTTACTTAGACTAATCAAGATAACATGTAAACATAGTCTTGTAGACTCATAGAATTAAGTTGCTAGGACTTGAAAAGTCTCAACTCCAGTTCGTATAAGGTTCCTCTGAACTAAGTGGATTAAGCTTACCAAGTTCCATTTTTCAATTTTATTCGAGTCTAGTTTAAATGTCCGTATTATGAAAATGCACATGAAAATGCAAAATGTATATAAAAAAACTTTTCGAAGAAAATTTCAAATGGTTTTTCATTTTTTATGGATTTTAAGCATTTTTTAGAATGAAAAAGTGTTAATAAAATAAATAAATATATACAAGTATATAAGAGGACTATACAAGATTTACAAGAGGATTTTTGATACAAGTTTTTATAGATGAATTTTATATACAATAAAGGTTTTTATTTACAAGAGAGAAAATGATTAAGGATTTTATACACTCTTGATTTTTGCAAAGATATATGCATCCCATGATTTGTAACAATGATAGACATTATTAATAAAAGTACTAGTTATGTAAAAAGTACATATACAATATATACGACACTCCCTATACTTACCTCGATCTGTGTCCTCATATTGATCAATGAGCTATAAAGGAAGACGTAACTCATGATAAGTATATAAAAGTTAAAAGAATTATATCCACCAACGACTCGAAGAATAATCGAAAAGAATAGAATATGGTTATCCCCCTATACTTAGAACCAGATAATCCTAAGCATAGATAACTATATAATAAGGGAACACCAAAGATGAGAATGAATAAACTCAACACCTCGACTCATCCACCCCTATACTTAGGGTAAAATATCCCTATGTATATTAAAAGAATATCAATATATTGAAGGACAAGCGAGAGATCTGAAGAACGAAAATAAAAATTAAAAACATGAAAAGACGATATGAACAACATCACCCCCCTCCCACATACTTGGGATAAATGACCCCTCAGTATAAGCAACAACAAGAGTGATGAAATTGGATGAATATGAACAACTCAAATCCTTAACCTCCCCTATACTTAGGATAGTGAACATCCTAAGTAATGCATATACACATACGGTAAATGAGGTAAATGATAAAAATGGGTGAAAGAATAAAATGAATGGGTATATATCAGAGATAATGAGCTTATGTATCAGGCACAGAAGATGTCAAAAAAATCATCAGCTGATACAACATATGCAGAGTCAACCACGGGAAAGAATGTATCGTGATCTAGACATGGCTTCTTCAATTGTTCGTTCACAACAAATGGTTGTCTGATGACAACCCAGATATGATAATACCACTATTGTCACACACAACACTCATAATAAGTAGTCATGACCAATTTCTTATCAATTTTCCTAAAATAACTTCGAGTTAGCATAAAACAACCAAACATTGTGATCAGGGGTAAAGGTCTTTCTTCTAATGTGTCTATCGTGCCATCGCTTGATTTTCTCCTAATACATGACTTTCATAAGCAAAATATAAGATTTCATCAATCTTTTCAAATCCAAATTCATACTCTTTCTTGCTTTCTCATGATCAAGATTACATACATGGAGTACCCATAAAGATTTGTGAATTAATTCTACTAAGAGGTGGCAATTCTTTCCATAAACCAATCTGTAGGGAGATATACCCAATGGAGCCTTGTAAGTTGTCCGATAAACCCATAGAACTGAGTCAAGCATCTTGGACCATTTCTTTCTATCTGGACATACAAGCTTTTGCAATATTGTATTAATCTCCTTATGAAATCTCAACTAAGCCTTTAGTGTGTGGGAGGTAAGGAGATGCAAACATGTGCTTAATGGTGTACTCCTTCAATGGTATCTTTACTTCTCTATTAATGAATGGCTTCCCACATATGAAATGAGTATCTTTGGGAATCCAAATCGTGAAAAAATATTGTCCTTGAGCGTTGAACACACCGTACGACTCTCAGAGATTTAGGTGTGGATATCCTCCACCCATCAACAAACATAATCCACGACAAGCAGGATGTATCGCAATCCTTGACTAATAGAAAATGGACCAATGAAGTCTATGCTCAAGGCGTTAAAAACATCCAAAGTTAGTATATATCTCAGGGGAACGGTATCTTTGGAAGCAGTGGTTCCTCCCAACTCTGACAAATAGTACAACCTCGAACATACTCTATTGCATACTTAAATAATGTTGGACATCATAAATCGCTTTGTAAAATCTTTCTTATCGTGTGCTTTCTCGAATGTTGCCCATCATATTCTAATTTGTGGCAGTGCTCAATTAAACTATTGTGTTCCTCCTAAGGAATGCACCTTCTCCAAATACAATTTGCACCCTTACAAAATAGGTATGGATCTTACCATTGGCAAAAAAGTATCTTAGACAGAAATCTGTCTACCTTCTACTTCATACAATTTTATGGAACTTTTTTTAGAGATAAGATAGTTCACAATATCAACATACCATGGGAGAGAGTCCATAGACAAAATGGTCTCGTCTGGAAAGGTCTTTCAGATAGGAATCATGCTCTACTCAGAAGTCTCTGCATTTGTAACATAGGAAAGGTGATCTGCCATAGAATTTTTCACTCAAGGTTTGTCTTGAATCTCTAAATCAAATTTCTGAAGAAGAAGGATCGATCTGATAAGGCATGGTTTGGCATTCTTCTTTTCCTGTAAGTACTGTGAAGTGTGATCCGTGTATACAATAACATGTGAAGCAAGGAGGTAGGATATAAAATTCTCTAACCCAAACACAGCCGCTAACATGTCCTTCTTTGTGACAATGTAATTTCAATGTGTTTCTTCAATAGTCTTGCTAGCATAATGTATAGCAAATGGTATCCCCATCCTTTCTCTACCATAAAACAGCTCCAACTGCAAAATCTGACACATTTGTCATGATCTCAAAGGGTAGAGACCAATCAGGTAGATGTAGGAGAGGAGCACTAGTAACCATTTTATACATATGATGAAATGTAAGAAGGACTTTCTCGTCAACAACAAACTCACTCTCCTTGCATAAAAGCTCAGTCAAAGGTATGGCGATCTTGTTAAAGTCCATAATGAGTCGCCCATAGAATCCATTGTGTCCCGAAAATAACCTCAACTAATTTAATTTTTTAGTGGCTCTAGCTTGTATAACACATCGATCTTAGCTGGGTCAACCTCCAGACCATGTTTGGTGATAACATGGTCCAATACAATCCCATTCATCAACTTAAAGTGAATCTTCTTCCATGATAGAAATAGGTTTACCCCCACAGTAACGTTGAAGGACATAGTCTAAATGAGCAAGACACGTCTCAAAACTATCCTTAAAGACCGTGAAATTGTCCATGAAGACCTCTAGAATACTACCCACCATTTTGGAAAATGACCAACAAACACCTTTGGAATGTAGAGGGGGTGTTACACAATCATAAGTGCATTCGTCTAAAAGAGTAGGTGACAAACGGACATTTGGAGTTTTCTCCTGATACTCGGGAGAGATAGCAATCTGGTTATACACTGAGTACCCATCCAAGAATGAAAAGAACTATTTACCTGCTAACCTCTCAATAATCTGATCAATAAATGTCATCAAAAAGCGATCCTTCTTGGTAGATGAATTCATATGTCGGTAATCTACACAGACATGTCATGAAGTAGGTTCACCAGTCAGAATCTCCCCATCATGGTCATTCTTTATTATTGTAATCATCGATTTCTTTGGGACCACCTGCAAAGTAATGACCCACTTGGAATCTAAAATGGGATAAATAAATGCAGCATCGAACCATTTCTTGATCTCTTTCTCGACAACCTTCCTTAGAATCAGATTGAGACGGCGTTGACAATGACGGAAGGGTTTACATTCATCTTCTAAGTAGATATGATGTGAGTACGGAGCTGGACTAACACACATTGATTTGAAATATTCTATCTAATGCCCTTGTGGTTTCTCTGACGAACTTTTGCACGCGAGATTCTGGTTCATCGATCAACTGCGAGATGAGGATGATCGAAAACAATTGGGGGAGAGCTGCAAGGAAGGCATAAATCAACATAAATGGTAAAGACTTGAGCTACGGTTGAGTCTAAATCATTTCTGTGACAACCTCTGTAACCACACTAGTAGAATAAATATTAGATTTGTAATCTATGTAATATCCACATTGGCTATTATTGGCTCAGCAACTAAAACCTCAGAAATATCTGCAGGGAATGATCTCTGCTCGGAAAGGATCACGTCATCACGATATTCTGTAATCTCACCAACAATGGGCTAAGATATCTTAGTAAGAATATAAGAACGAATTCTTTCATTAGTGCATATCTAAATAATCAGCAAGTGGCTCAGATATCTCAGCAAGATGTATATCCCCCATTGACAAACAATTCATATGGATCAACAAGGGAACTCATGTCGCCTTTTCTTTCCAAAAGGTCCTCTTGGAAAAGGAACACATGGGTATCTATGAAATCAATAAAAAGATATGTCTCTCCAAACCTAGTAAGAAAAACATGATCCTCCGAATATGGTGTAAGTTCTTGTCTCTCATCTACTATTCTTGGTCATTGTGAAGTCCTAGGATCGGGGATCATATAAATTTTACTTGCCAATTCGAGAGTGAAAGATGATATCTTAAGTGTCGTAATCAACTTTCGCTTCGGTAGTTTTGAGGAATGGTCGGCCCAGTATGATCAGGGTATGAAGTAATTGTGCAGATATGTCCATATCCATGATAACAAAATCAACATGGAATTTCATTCCTTACACCATCACCATAACATGCTAAAAAATGCCACTCGACCTCTTCATTGATCTATTAGCAAACTGAAGGATCTTCGTGCTCGATCTAAGTGGTCCTAACCAAAATCAATGGGCAGGGATGATGGCATGAGATTAATGGAGGAACCACTATCAAGAAGAGTGTGAACAAATTCTTGATTAAAAATGTGGCAACAGATGTGAGGTGCTCCCTAATCTTTCTTTTTAGGTGAGAGGTTACTTATGGCATGAATTGTGGTCATGATCAAGATATGTTTTTCTGTTTTATTTTGTCTGTTGTGCTTTGTTTGACACTTTTGTGTACATGCTTGTTTCATTCCATTTCTCACCGCGGGCACGTACTCCATGGAAGTAAGGAGTGGCATCTCTAAAAAGATGTTATATAAGATCTCCAACACTCAAGGATAAGACAAGGTAGTTTTTAATTTTTGGATTTTCCTTGTTTTATTCAATGCAAAAGGAAATGGTATAAAATCGGAAGAAACATTCAAATGTTTATTTCGATTATTCAAAAAAGAATCCTTGTTACAATGGGACAGACAAAATCAGACTGTATAGTGTCATCCAAAAAAGGAAGAGGAAAAATAAAATCTAAACAAGATAGGATGTTGTTGATGGTGTAGAGAAGAATCCATGACTGGTGTTCTCCCTCCCCGTTGACTGTGATCTGCATCTAGTTGGTGAAGGTAAATGTGGTGATGAAGACGATGAAACTCCATACTCGGGTGCTGCTATAGCTGTCCCAACAGTGTGAAGTCGTTGTAATCTCCTACCACTCTTGAGATGAACGCTATCAACTAAACATGTAAAATCAAGGGTTGTACATGTCTCAGGTGTGGATGCATAATGGGCTTCCAACTCCTTGTGTCTGATGTTGTTGGGATTAGCTTCGGCGTGTGCTGGGATCAATGTCTTTGTAGTGGTGAGGTCATAGACAATGAGTAAGATCATTCATGTTCTTCATCAATAGAGTTAATTGATCAAGTGTTGGATTCAGCAAAGGTGCCTCGAGGTGCTCAATGATGGGTTGTCGCTGAGATTGGTAATGAGGAGGATACTGGTATCCATAGTGCTGGTAGTGAGAATCAGGAGGGTATGAATATTGTCCGTACGATGTAGTCTATTGGTTGGGGTAAAGTGATGAATCTGCGATTCATCATCTTTATTCATTTATTTTAGTTTAAAATTCCTACAAAAGACTTGTACGTAATAATAACTCCATTTTCTTACTAATGTGCATATTTGTGTAAATATTACATATTTGTATATTATTTTTACCTAAAATAATTAAATAAAGAAAGAAGTCAAAAACAAAGAATAGAAGTTTGTATATATATAGTAGATACAGGATGACTCGAACCCCGAGAGAAGGTCAAGACATGGTCAGATCAACCAGGAATAAAGTAGAGGGAGATAGGGTCCTTAATCAGAAAATCCAAAAAAAATACGTTTGTGGTGTAGATATTTCTCACTTATTTTGTGTATATCTATATAAAACTAACACGATTTTATTTATATATAAATTTAATTTAAATAAAATAATTTTCAAAACAAAAGTTGAAAATAAAATAGTTGGCTAAATAATAGAAATATTTGTACAATGAAATCATGTATATAATGAAAGTAATCGCATCCGAAAAAAAGCCATTAAGCTATAATTGAAAGATTAATTTCCGCTCCATATGAACTCAGATTGAACCAAACTCACATATGTTGTATTCTAAATTAAATTATCTTAAAAATGACTATGATTTTATAATTTTTAGAGTTACGGTTGAAAGTCGATTTTCTACGGTGGTTTCTGCAATTTTGCCATTCATTTATACATATTTTATTTGTAAATATTTGCTAATACTTCTACTATTTATTTTAAAATAAAACTAAAAAAACTAACTAATTTGCTTATTTACCCATGTAGATAATGTTATATTTAACTTTGTAAACTAACTACCATAAATAAATAAAAAAATTACATTTAATTTTCCAATAAATAAAGTGACGAAAATACACAAAAATTCGTTAATTTTTGTAAATATTTATCTTCCTGCTTTATCTAATTTTAATTTCTCTTCGCTCTTATCTCTTATCATCACCCAAAAAATAAAAAATTCAAATGTCAATTCCATTCTATCTATTGATAAGTCTCACTCTCAATCTTTTCAACTTGTTCAATCTTTGGTGAGAGGAGCCCGGTCTTCGAGATTTTTCTTGTTGCAGAAGGGTGCCTGGACTTCAAGTCGTCCGGTGATAGTAAGTCATCCTTTGTCGAGGTGATCCATGCCTTTTCCACTCATAAGGTGAGATCCATTTTCTCTTGTTTTATCTTAGGTTAATCATAGTCTTATTGACAATAATTTTTTCTTTGTTGTCAATATTTTCTAGATCGTAAAATCTATCACAATTTGATCCACCACCTACTCGATTTTTCATCTCACATCTCGATCTCTTCACATGCTTTTCAACCTATCACAATCTCTCAACTTCGGCCATGCACAGTGGTCGGAGACTTAAATCCATTCCTCATTTTTAGTTGGATCACCATTCGCATCTTCCTTTTTGATTTTGGGGTTGAGCCGTCATGCTCACGTCCTCATTTATTTATAAATAAAAAATAAAAAAACCAAAAAATATATATGTTTTCTTTCTCCCTATCAATTTTGTTGTAGGATGATCTAAAAATTTAAATAAAAGATAGTTTTTATTTCCTGTTTTTAATTTCTCTATTTCGTATTTATAAAAAAAATAATAAAAGTTTTCTAGATTATTGTTTACAACTGAAAAAAAATGGCAGTCGTCCCAGCGTGGGCAGCCCAGGCCCACCGCCTTCATCCACCGCACTATCAATCACCCTCGTGCCAGCTGCACGACGCGGCAGAGCCGCTCCGCCTGCAACTTCCGTTCTACCCCCACCGTGTGCTGTCCGTCGACCGTCGGACTCCGACACCCTCTACGCCATCACCGCGACCCAACCGCTTGTCTCCACCATCCAACACCCAACTACTTGTGGCCCACACTTACACCTCTTGTTCAGCTCCAATGCCTGGAGTCGTGCCACCTCAGACCATCACGTACTCTACCGCGAGCGAGCCCTCGAGAGCCGCCCGCCACCTAACCAGTCGCTCCGCACTTTACCGCCTGGACTGCCAATAGAATAGCGTAACTATGCTCCATCGCTTTATCCTAGAACCACCGCAACCACCTGTGACACTGCCCCTTCAGCCCAGACAACCATCCACTTCCAACAGACATAGGTGGTGCATGACGTGGACCAAGAAGAAGAAGAGGACCTTGTGGCAGCGGCGACCTCGCTACTTGCGAAGAACGAAGAGTTGTGGTTCCCCATCACCTTCCCCTTTAGCTTTGAGATTGAAGATAGAACTATGAAAACCCTAGAGGTTAGAAAAATATTTTGGAAAAATTGCAGATTCACATCTGGAAGGTTTCATATTCGTAGAAATTCCCTTGCAATATAAATAGTTGTGCGAATTACATGGAGCTCGTTATATTTTATCGTAATTGCAAATAACGCCCTATCAGAGGCAAACCACGTGCCTTGCATGCATATACTGAGTAAATAGGTACTTATATATTGCATTTTATTTCTTCTACCTTTTAATCCAAAAACTTTAAATATTTACATTTCAGTCCATGAATTTCCAGACTATATTTTGCATGCTTCTTTTCATTTAAATAAAAGCTCTTGCTACTCAATAAATTCTCCAAAATTCATATTGTGCTCCTCCTGATGTGTATATTTCTGGCATAAAGCTTTTATTGCATTTTATTTCCATTACTTGTTATTAAAAAATAAAAAAATTAGTGTCTTTTTCTCTTCCTGAAATTCCAAAATTCATAAAAATGTAAATATATCTAAAAATTCCAAAAATAGAGTAGTTGTATACTAAAAAATGGTCAAAATAGGTGGCACGGTCAGAATACAAGGTGGAAGCAAGATCAACGGGAGGGTGGCAATGACTGGGGAGTTGAGCTTGGACAACAGACACGGGTTTGGCCAATCGGCATGAGCCGCAGATGCAGACGAAATTGGGAAAATGTCAAAATAGTAAATAAAAACTAGATAAATGAATTAACAATAGAAAATGTATTTATCTAATTACATAATGTAAATAAAAATGTTAAGAATAAACAAAAGTTAATTTAGTGATTTCTAATTAATTAAATATCATTTATACAAGGGTTATAATAAATAAAAGGTATTATTTATATATTTATCTACCAATATATACAATACATATATTTTTAATTAACTATTTGTACTAATATATACATAATTAAATATTCCATTTATTTACAATATTTTACAATCATTTTAATGATATTTTTATTAGATTTTTAAGAGTTAATTAATTAGGTGTATAAAATAGGTGTATGTACGATATATACATGGTGACACATATACAATATATACATGATTTTATTTTATTGGTTTTGTGTCTTTAGATTTGTATTTTATATAAGTTAAATATAATATTTTGCAATTAGTTACAAATACATTATTTACAAAATATGCACAAGAAAGTAAATAATTAAATATTATGCGTAGTGTATATAGGCATAATGTACAATAATGCCCCAATTGGGCAAATTTCACACCTTAACTTTGAATTTTACGAAAGCACCCCCATTTTAATAATAGTTTAATCTCGAGAACAATGAAATTGAGTTTGATGAATTTGGAGTTCAGATGGACAATATATTGATTTTGCAATTTTAAACTTTATGGCTTTTGGAGAGTGACGTTATCTACACAATATATATAAGTTTTTCTTGAAATTTTTTTATTTACAAGAGAATTTTATTCACAAATTTCAAGAAGAAATAATTGTTACTTATAAAAGTTTGTTACGAATATATTAGCAATGGAGTCTATAATGTTGTACAAGCTATGAATATATACATGTTACAATGAATTTCCTTTATTTTTTGGTAATTAGTCCTTATCTCCTCATACTCCCTTACTTATCGATCATGAAATGCCTTGTCCTTCTCTTGGGGATTGATTTAGCATATATCTAATGCATATATACAATGTTATGTTTTAACTTTATTTATTTATTTATTCAATTTAGGTTAAAAGAGTGATAAATATACAATATTTACACGAGTTAAAGTTAGTAAAAGAATGAAATTAGTGATATTTACATGTGTTTATAAGGGATTTTAAGATATAATAAATGTATAAATATGATGAAATGTGTATTCATCACCCATCTATGCTTTACATTTGCGTGTACCTTAGCAAACGCTTATTAGAAAGAATAAGAGAATAATAGAAAAAGAAAACAATAAAGGAAAAATAAATAACTTAGAACAATATTGAGTATTAAGCTTATCTTCATAAACGGATTTAAAACCTAACAGCCCGCAATTTCCACAGGACTCCTATTTAAGTTGCCTCAACAATCAGGTCAGAACAAGTCTACATACACAAATTCTTATACTATGAATTTTTTACTTGTACAGAGCAAGTGAAATATAGCTCCCCACCTCAAAAGTGACAAACAACCTCTCTCCACAATCTAACTCTAGTCCCATAGTCTAGAAACTCATTTCTTGAGGAGCGGGGATATTTCCTTCTAAGTTCATGTGCAACAAGCTCAAGAAGAGAAGGAGAACATAATGGACAGTAGCCAGTGCATCTACCTATCCTTGGATGCATGACAAGTGTAGCCAAGTCATGCAGTTGCAAGTCCATAATGATTTGAGTTTGAAGCTCATCCTTGCTTATTGACTATACACTTTAGCAACCATTTTATTTTCATTCAATCCGGCTCACTTTTTTGTAGTTTTTTTTCATTTTTTTTAAAATATATACAAGGGTTCAGCATGTACACAAGGAGTTTTTCTTCTTGAGACAATAGACTTTCCTTCTTTTGAATCTTTTAAGCATTATTGCAACCCACAACATCCAGTCTTTAGACCTCAATGCTACTAGACCAGGTTTAGATACACTACCATCCCTAGAGGAGAACGAATGTTTCCACTTCTTGTTACACGCATGTGTGCTACCCCAAACCAAAGGATTTTTCTCCTTCACCACCTCTTCCATGAAGAGCTACATGTAGAGTGCTTATCCAAGTTAAGGCACTATCTAGAAGAATCATGCATGTGTCGCAAAATATTCTGCATAGACTAACCAAGATGACATGTAAACATAGTCTTGTAAACTCATAGAATTATGTTGCTATAACTTGAAAAGTCTCAACTCCAGTTCTTATAAGGTTCCTCTAAAACTAAGTCGATTAAGGTTACCAAGCTCCATTCTTATATTTTATTCGAGTATAGTTAAATGTCCATACTATTATGAAAATGCACGTGGAAATATAAAAGATATGTACAAAAATTCATTTTTTGAAAGAAATAAAAGGAAAATCTTTTCGAAAAAGTTTTCAAAGGGGTTTTGATATTTTATGGATTTTAAGCATTTTTTAGAATGCAAAGGTTCTAGTAAAGTACTAAATATGTACAAGTATATAAAAGGACTATACAACAATTACAAGAGGATTTTAGATACAAGTTTTTTATAGATGAATTTTATATACAATAAAGATTTTTATTTACAAGAGCATAAAGAATTAAGGATTTTATACACTCGTCAATTTTACGAATATATATCCCATAATTTATAATTATGACAGTCATTATTAATAAAAGTACTAGTTTTGGATAAAGTATATATACAACATATACACCACTCTCTATACATAACTTGAATTGTGTCCTCATAGTGATCAAAGAGCTATAAAGGAAGACGTAACTCATGCTAAGTCTATGAAAGTGAAAAGAATCATATCCATCAATGACTCAAAGGACAAACGAAAATATTATAAGTCAGTTATCCCCCTGTACATAGAACCAAATAGTCCTAAGTATAGAAGACTATATAATAAGGGAGCACCGAAGATGCGAATGAACAAACTCAACAACTCGACTCGCCCCCCCCCCCCAATACTTAGGTTAAAATATCACTAAGTATAGAAAAAGAATATAAACAAGTTGAAAAACAAGCGAGTGATCAAAAGAAAGAAAAGAAAAATAAAAACATGAAAAGATGATATGAACGACATCACTCCCTTTACTTAGGGTAAAGGATTCCCTAGTATAAGACAACAAGAGTGATAAAACTGGACGAATATTAACAACTCAAATCATTTACCTCCCTTATACTTAGGATAGATAAAATTCTATGTATAACGCACACACACACACACATACCAAAAAAGAGGTGAACGCTAAAAATGAAAGAAAGAATAAAATATACGGGTATATATAAGATATAATGAGTTCATGTATCAGACGTAGAAGATATCAAAGAAAAATCATCTGATACCACATATATAGAGTCAACCATAGGAAAGAATGTATCATGATCTAGATATGTCTTCAACAACTATTCATTCACAACTAACGGTTGATAATACCAATATTTTCACAAACAACTCTCATAATAAATGGTCCACACCAATTTCTTTTCAATCTTCCTGAATATAACTTTAAGTTGGCATAAAACAACCAAACAATCTTATCATGGGAGAAGGTCTTTCTTCTAATGTGTCTATCCTGCAATCACTTGATTTTCTCCTAATACAAGAGTGAGTTGTCGTATGCAAAAAATCAGAATTTTGCAATCTCTTCAAATCCAACTTATTTGCTTTTTCATGTTTTCTCATAATCGAGATTGCATACAAGGAGTGCCCATAAAGATTTGTGAATTAATTCTACTAGCAGGTGGCAAGGCTTTCCATAATCTAATCTTTAGGGAGATATACCCAATGGAGCCTTGTACGTCGTTCGATAACCCATAGAACTTAGTCGAGAATCTACGACCATTTATTTCTATCTGGACTTATAAGATTTTGCAATATTCTATTAATTTCTTTATTTGAAATCTCAACTAAGACTTTAGTGTGTAGTATGTAGGGAGACAAAACCATGCGTGCAATGGTGTACTCGGCATCTTTACTTCTCTATTAATGAAATGGCTTTCCCCAACTGAAATAAATAACTTTGGGAATGCAAACTACAAAACATAGTGTCCATGAGAACCGAAGACACTATGACTATCAACATTTTTGGTGGGGATATCGTCCACCCATAGACTAACATAATCCACGACAAGAAGGATGTACCGCAATCCTTGACTGATAGAAAATTGACCAATGAAGTCTATGCCCCAAGCATTAAAAACACCAGAAATCTGTATATATCTCAGGGGCATGGTATCTCTGGAACGAATGGATCCTACCAAGTCTGACAGTCATTAGAACCTCGAATATACTCTATAGCAAACATAAATAATGTTGGACACTATAGATCACCTAGTAAAATCTTTGTTGTCATGTGGTTTTCCAAATGATGCCCACCAGATTCTAATTTGTGACAGTGATCAATTACATTGTTGTATTCCACCTAAGGAATGCACCTTCTCCAGATACATATCACACCCTTACGAAATAAGTATGGAACTTCCCATTGGCCAAAATGTATCTCAGACAGAAATCAGTCTACCTTGTGTTTCGACCAATCTTGTGGAACTTTCTTAGAGTCAAGATAGTTCACAATATCAACATACCATAGGAAGTTGTCCACAGATAAAATGTTCTCATCTGGAAAGGTCTCTTCCATAGGAATCATGCTGTACTCAAAAGTCTTTGCATATGTAATACAAGAAAGGTGAACTGCCACAACATTTTTCACTCCAGTTTTATCTTGAATATCTAAATCAATTTTTTGGAGAGGAGGTATCCATGTATACAATTCCTGGATAAGGCATGGTTTGACATCCTTGTTTTCCTATAAGTACTTTGGTAGTTTGATCTGTGTACACAATAACATATGAATCAAGGAGGTAGGATATAAACTTCTCTAATCCAAACACAACGACTAACATCTCCTTCTTTGTGACTATGTCATTTCATTGCGCTTCTTCCGGAGTCTGGCTCGCATAATGTATAGAAAATGGTATCCCCATCCCTTCTCTACCCTAAAACAGCCCCAACTGCAAAATCAAATGTGTTTGTCATGACCTCAAAGGCGAGGGACCAATCAGGTGGATGTACGAGAGGAGCACCAGTAACCATTTTATTCATATGATGAAATGTAAGAAAGACTTTCTCACCAACAACAAAATCACTCTCCATGCACAGAAGATCAATCAAATGTTTGGCGATATCTTGTTGATGACCTTAATGAATCGCCTACATAATCCAATGTGTCTCAGAAATAACCTCAATTACTTTAATTTCTGCAGTGGCTCTATCTTGGATAACACTTCAATCTTAGTCGAGTTAACTTCCATACCATGTTTCAAGATGACATGGCCTAATGCAATCCCATTAGTCACCATAAAGTGAATCTTCTTCCACGAGTGCACTAGGTTTGCCCTATAGCAATGGTGAATGACTTGATATAAAAGAGCTAGACCTGTGTCAAAACTATCCTTAAAGACCAAGACATTATCCATGAAGACCTCTATAATACTACCAACCATGTTGACAAACGACCAACATACACCTTTGAAATGTAGAGGGGGTATTACAGAATCCGAATTGCATTCGTCTAAAGGAGTAGGTGTCAAAATAAATAAGTGAAAGTAGTTCTCTCCTGATACTCAGGATAGATAGCAACATGGTTATACCCTCAGTACCCATCCATGAAAGAAGAGAACTCGTTACCTACTAACCTCTTAATAATCTAATGAATAAAGGGCAATGAAAAGTGATCCTTCTTGGGGGGTGAATTCATGTTCCGGTAATCTACACAGACACGTCATGATGTAGCTTCACGGGTCAGCATCCCCCTATCATGGTCATTCTTTATGATTGTAATCATGGATTTCTTCAGGACCACATGCAAAGGAAGGAACCACTTGGAATCTGAAATGGGATAAATAAAGCCAACGTCACACCATTTCCTCATCTCTTTCTTGTCAACCTTCCTTAGGTTCGTATTAAGCCGATGATGACACTCGTGGGGGGGGGGGGTTTACAATAATCCTCCAAGTAGATATGATGTGAGAACAAAGCTGGACTAATCCCACCGAGATTTGAAATATTCCAACCAATGGCCTTGCGATTTTTCTCAAGAACCTTTTTGCACGCGAGATTCTTGTTCATCGGTCAACTATGAGATGAGGATGACTAGAAATAATCGGGGGAGACCTATAAGGAAGGCATACTTCAACATTGATGGTAAAGAATTGAGCTCGGGTGGGGTCTAAATCATTTCTATGACGAACTCTGTAATTGCATTGGTAGAATGTATATGATCTGTAATCTATGTAATATCCATTGTGGCTATTATTGGTTCAGCAACTGAAACCTTATAAAGATCTGCAACGAATGATCTCTTCTCAGAAAGGATTAGCTCATCAGGATGTTTTATAATCTCATCAACAAAGGGATCGGATATCTCAGTAATAGTATCATAAAGATTTCTTTCATCAGTGCATAAGTAAAAAAATCAGAAAGTGGCTCAGATATCTTAGCTGGAAGTGTATCAAGAATAATATCAAAATGATGTGTCAAAGTAATAACAGAAGGTACCTCCAATCTCTCCGACTGATCCTAATAAATGTACTCTAAGTTCCCATTAACAAACAATTCAAATGGATCAATAAGGGAACTCATGTCAGCTTTTCTTTCTAGAATGTCCTCCTGGAAAAGGAACTCATGGGTATCTATGAAATCAATAAGAGTATATGTCTCTCTAAACTCAGTAAGAGAAACACAATCCTCTGGATATGGTGTAATTGCCTGTCTCTCATCTGCTACTATTGGTCATTGTGAAGGCTTGGGATAGGGGATTATCTCAATTTTATCCTTGCCACTCCGATAGTGAAAGATGATCTCTCAACTATCGTAATCAACTATTGCTTTGGTAGTTTAGAGGAACGGTCGACCTAGTTTGATCAGGGTATGGTTTAATGGTGCAGGTATGTCCACATCCATGCTAAAAAATCAATAGGTAATTTCCATTGCACCATCACTATAACATCCTAAAAAAACCACTCAATCTCTTGGTCGATGTATCAGCAAACAGAAGCATCATCTTGGTCGAACTAAGAGGTCCTAACTCAAAAAAAGTGAGTAGAGACGATGGTATGAGATTAATGGAGGAACCACTATCAAGAAGAGTGCGATCAAATTCTTGATCAAAAATGTGGCAACAGATGTGAGGTGCTCCCTAATCTTTCTTTTTGGGCGGGAGGTTACTTATGGTATGAATTGTGGATATGATCAAAATATGCTTTGTTATCTTCTTTCATCTGTTCACCTTGTTTGACACTTTTGTGTACATGCTTATTTCATTCCATTTGTCACTGCAGGAACGTACTCCAAGGACCTAAGGAGTGGCATCTTTAAAAAGATGTTCTATTAAATCTTAAGCACTCAAAGATAAGATAGGGTAGTTTATATTTTTTGGATTTTCTTTGCTTTATTCAGTGCAAAAGGAATGGTATAGAATTAGGAGAAAAATTCAAATGCACATTTTGATTATTCAAAATAGAATCCTCGTGTATAATAGAAGAGTAAAAATCAGTCTCTACATTGTTATCCAAAACATGTGGAGGAAAAAGAGAAATCTAAAACAAGATAGGATGTTGATGATGGTGTAGAGAAGAACCACAACCGGTATGTTCTCCCTCTATTGATCGTTATCTGCATCTCGTTGGTGAAGTTAAAGGTGGTGATGAAGATGGTGAAACTCCATACTCAGGTGCTCCTACACTCGGTCTCATAATTAATGGTGAAGAAAATGATGTGGAAGGTGAAGCTCTCTCACTATCTTGATCTCCCTATACCAACATCTATGAAGGTGGTTGTAATCTCCTTCCTCTCTTGAGATGAACAGTGTCAACTAAACATGTAAAATCATGGGTCGTACTTGTCTCAGGTGTGGATGGATGATGGGCTACCGGCTCCTTACGTCTGATGTTTTTGGGATCGGCTTCAGCCTGTGCTGGGATAAATGTCTTTGTAGAGTTCATGTCGTAGCCACTTAGTAAGATCATTCATGTTTTTCATCAATCGTGCTAATTGATCAAGTGTTGGGTTCACCAAAGGTGCCTCGAGGTGCTCAATGATGGGTTGTCGCTGGGAATGGTAATAGGGAGTCTATTGGTATCCATACTATTGGTTGTAAGGATGATGAGGGTGCAAATATTGTTCGTACGATGCAGTCTACTGGTTGTGGTAAGGTTGTGGAAAATATGCATTATTCATATGCTTTTGGCCATGTCTACAGTTCTAGAACTTAGGTGGATACTGAAAATTAGGATGGAACTACTGCGATCATTCTCCTTGATACTGGTGGGCAGGTCTTTGACCCTTGTAATAAACCAAGTGGCCTTTTCTTGACGGACGAGGGTAGTTGTGCTCTCAGTAGAACCAGATACCGTTGACCTCCCGAATGATAGGAAGATGTGGATCCAAGTGTCAGCTATTGCACTCACACTTTGGCATGCGCTACTTGTACTCACAAGAAGCTCCAGATACTTTGTCATCTCATCCAGCTCATCAAGGTTCCTTAACCTCTTTTTGATCACTTAGAGCTTCTCCAACTCCTTGGACTATTTCCCAATTATGTCCACATTGGATCGGTAATTTCCTATGATGGTGAAATTTACAATGTCCATCCAATCCACTTCATGTGAGGTTGTCATGTTTATAAACTTTTGGGAATGGAGGGAGAAGTGACCTAATACTTTTGGAATGCACGTGAAGAAGAAAGAGCTACTGAGCTCTCTACTATCTCCATGAAAATCTGTTAGAGGACATCCTCATACTTGTTGAAGTGACTACCTCCACAAGCGACATCTAACAACTTTTTATTTTCTTGATTCAATTATTCAAAGAAATTTTCCACTAGTCTCAACTTTGGAATATCGTGATGGGGTACTTCTCTGTCAAATTTACGAATCTTTCCCATGCCTCAGGAATGGGCTCATTTGACATTTGTGAGAAGTTTGCTATCAACGATCGCATCTGATTGAGATGTCCAAGTGGGTTATATTTGCTTATAAAATCAGACCTCAACTCTTCCCATGTAGTGACAACTTTTCCTAAATGATTGACCCAATATAGGTCCTTTTTCATCATGTTGAAAGGAAATGTCATCATCTTCACTACCTATGACAGGATGTTAGGGTAATGGATCGTGTTGCATGTGCAAGCATATTTCTGGAGGTATGCATATGGTTCTTCATTTATATTTATGTGGAATATGGGAAAAAGTGGTAATATAGTGGGTTATGCTCGTAAAGCCCATGAATCATAGGAATTTGAATCCATGTGTTTGTATGTGTTGCTCCTCGATTATAAGATTCCCTGATTGAGAGCTTAGCCACTAGCTCTACATGTTCATATTCCCCATTCCCACTTCTTACATCTTTTGTATCCTACTCTCTCCTATATTGTCTATCATGCCTCATCTCAAGACTCATACCTCTCAATGTAGTTTAAAAGTCTACATGTTTTGTTAACTGAGCTTGAATCGATTGAATGGAGGTTAACATGGTAGTGTTGATCTCGCTCTGTTCAGCTATTGAACCGTTTTCCTTTGGATGGCATCAAGTGCAAAGTCTCGATTTTTTTCAAGTGTAAATTGCACTGGATTAGTCTTCGGAAGTGATGGAGTCCCAAAATATTGTTCAAGATTAGAGTCAATCTTGAATAATGGATTGATGGATGAGGTTAAGGATGGAGTGCAGAAAGAGGAATACTCAAGAAATGGGTCTCCTCAAGTAGAATACGACTAGTTTGGAGTGTGAAATAAATACGCAAAATCTAAATGAGAAATGCTCGAATCTGACAGGTTTAATATGAAGAGGCAATAAATAAGAACATGAAATTCAAGCAAGAAGAGATTGAGTAGATGGTGTGAAGGAAGCGGAAGGATCTCTATTACTATCAATCAAGCACAACACAAGCCCCCAATTCAACAATTGACACAAGTGTGGATTGTAAGAGTTTGGTCTTTAACTTTTCAATTTTATTTGGTGATAAAAGCAGTCTTTGAATGAGCTAGTGAGTTGTTAAGTTCATGTATTTCCCTAAAGACTGGCATGAATTCTTCGACTAGTTGCATCCACTTTCAGTCACTATTAGCGTAAGTAGAGATCATAAAGTGGTTGCCCATTAATTAAGGATGGAGCCTTAGAACCACCTACTCTCCAAAGGAAATATGGATGTTAACTAGCTACATGTGTTCCCTTACAGAGAAGTAGCTAATCATTTTGTTATAATTAGTAGTCTGAATGAAAATCCGGGCTTGGCTCTATCTTAGTGTGCGTCTCTCGCTCTCTCTATAAATAAATTCAAACAATGATGGTTTAATCTCCCCTGAAATTGATGATTGTCCTTACGCTTAGTTTTAGGGTCGAGTTTTCATTAATAGTCCCAGTTTTTACAGATTTATCACTTTTTTAGATTTTTCAATGAATAGTCTACCAAGTTTTTCAATTTCCTTTTTACAAAACTGTGTGAAAAGAAGAAAAAGAAGGCAATGAAAACAAAACTGCTCAGTTCCCCCAAGTACACTAGCACTTGCTGCAAGAGACCCCGTACACATGGTATATAGTGTCCTTTTTACAAGAGCTTGTAATGAATAAAATGCTAAAATAAAAAGAAAATTGTATGCGAAGTTGCTCCAAATAATTAGACACCTTCAAATCTTCTCCTCCTCCTACGCTCTCCTGCAGCTCGATGAAGAATCAAGCCGCCTCCACTTCGCTTAGTTGCGCCAGCGCTCCAAAGAATGTTGCCCTCTCTTGTCTGGCCTTCGCAACAGAGGAAACACAAAATAATGTAAGAGATGTTGTTATATTGATATGTGCAAAAATAATGGGAATAAATACAGTGAATTTGAGTAATGAGATGAATGAATGAAAATATAGGCATGAAATAAGAGAAAGAAAATCAAGTATCTATAATCAACAATAGTAGGTCACGAGAAAAACCAAACTACCTTCACCATGACATTTTGTTGAACAATAAAACTCAATGAGTTATTAACAATAGAAAATATTGTCGTCGCAATACAAAGAAGTGTCAAACAAAAATTATTTAAATCTCAATCATAAATAAATTTAGAAAATCTAGAAATATAATTTCTTATTTAATTTTCATGTATAGCTTACAGGATCGAACTCAGGGAGGCTACAAAAATCCGAGTGTTATTCAATACAATTAATAATCAATGAAAGAAGGAAGGAATTTCTATGCTCACTAAACTTGGTTGTTTTGTTTCTAAAATTTGAATTTTTATGTATTTAATTTTATATTTTTTTACTTGGATTTCTTATTTTTATTTTTATATTTTTAATTTTTTAATATTTTTTATTTTTCAAACTAATATGGTTATTAACGAAAATTTAAAGCAACCATTTAACATTCTTTTTATATTTTTTGAATGCATAAAAAATTATCCAAAAAATATAATAAATTTATTTTTTTTTGAATTTGTAATATTTTTATGAATTTTCAAGTTTTTTAAAAAATTTAAACCATTTAAATATATCAAAAATAAGGAATAAAATAAAATAAATAAGAAAATTATTGTTTTTGGAATTTAAAAATAACAAATAACAGAAGCAATATATGAAATATTAATAGAATTAAAGAGATTTTTTTATGTTTTCCAGTTTGCCATTTTGTGTTTTTTTTATTTTTAAAAGGGTTTATGTTCTTTTAATGTTTTTAGAATTTTTTTTATTATTATAATTTTTATGAACAATTAAAATGCCAAAATTAGATAGAAATAAAAGTAAATCAAAAGAAATAAATAAGTTTTTTTAGATTTTTTCCATGCCTTTTTTTAAATTTTTATTGATTTTTATATATAAATACGGAATTTTTATGAATATTTTGAATTTAAAAAATAAATAAAAAAAATGAAAATGCAAATGGAAAATTTGGATGCAAGATGAATGTAACTGGACATTGTATGAATTTTTTGTGAATTTTTTAGATGAGTTTTGACATTTTTTAATTTATTTTAAATAAGTAAAATAAAAATAAACCTATAGTGACTTAAACGCAATTATTTAAGCTTTGCATGGTACATAATAACAAATAAAAAAGTTGTGGGTGAAGAATGCAAAATACCTAAGAACACACATGCAGAGGCAAGTGCACCCAACTAGATGGGGATTGGATGTAAATAAAATAATCTCGGGGTCCAAATATTAACTCAAAATTGCAATTGTTCTTATTGCAAATAACCCAACAAATCACGTGCAACACACGAGCTCAGTTTAAGTCGGGACTAAAGAGCAAATGAAATAAATAGGGCGTGCATGCAAATGATCAGCTATATATAAGATTACGTGTGTCCTCGCAGAGACTTCTTTAAAAATAAAATAAAGACATGTTATAAATGCAATTTTACGCTTTAAATATGTGGCACAAGGAATGACTATAATGTGTTGTTGATTTGATCCAACGGTTGAGACAACATTGGAATGAATTGCGTTTATTAGAGCTAGATTGTCCATCAACAACCAAACTTTAGGGCTAAATCAATTGCTCGGATCTGATATGGCATGGAATTCTTGATCTGACCAACGTGAGAGCACCTGGAGGAACTACAATGAAGGAGAACTCTGGTGAGCTTTGATCGGGGATACCTCTATCTTTGCTTACCCGAATCCTCTATTGAAAGGTGATACAACTCCTTGCACCTCTCCTCTAGCGATCAATAGTAGCAATGGAGCCCAGATTCGCCTCGTCGACATTCTAGAGGTCTTCTTTGGAAGATGCTTCGGGTGAAGCTGTAGAAGTGATTCCTTCGTCGATGCTTCGTGCTTTGACCCTGCGAATACAAGCTATTGCTTGGAGGTATCTCCGACCAAGAAATTATGTCAAGAACACATGATTTGGTGAAAGGACTGGGTTCACTGGTGAGGTCTAGTTTGAATGGAGACTAAACTTCAAACTTGTGAGGATCTGGTGGTGATCAAAAGGTGGATGAGCTGGAGAATAGCAAGGTCGATATGTAGGCAAGGTCGGGGGCTGATTTGGATAATCGAAGCTCCTCCGATCATGCATATCAGAGGTTGAAGGTTAGGATCATATCTAGATGATTCGGATAAAATCAAAGCGAAGAAGATGAATAGAATAAAGATAGAATAACTATGTTGCCTACGTAATGGAAGAGAAGGGTAGAATTGCCTCGTTATTCTACTGGTGACGAAGAGGCGGAGATGTAGTAAAAAGATTCACCGGCGTAGTTGGACCACATTCTACAGACGCTCACTCACTCTACTAATCATGGGGAATGGTATCTGTCACCTACAACTCACTCCAGAACTTTATCTTGGGGAGGAAGATGACCGAAGGACACATCAAAGGCTCTCTAGAGGTTGAGTGGTCTTATTTAAAGAATCAAGCTCGGTGAGTTTTCAATTTCAATAACGTGCAAGATCAGAGGCATGGTTAAGCAGATCTAAAGTCTTGGTGATGAAGTTGAATAATTGGGCGACAATTATGGAGAAGGGATCATGAACAGTTTGGGAGTGACGCATGATATAAAATGTGAGAAGAAACGGTGGAAGCGATCGGGTGGCGAAGACTAGGGAGTTGACCTGGGTCAATATACCCATGATTGGCCAATAAGATCGAGCTGCAAATGCAAAAAAATTGGGAAAAATAACAAAGCAATAAAAAAACTAAATAATTGAATTGAAAATAGAAAGTGAATTTATTTAACTACACAATTTAAATAAGAAATGATAGGAATAAATTAAAATTAATTTTTTAAATTTTAATTAATTAATGTATATACATGGGTAAAATAAAAAAAAAGATTTTATTTATAGGTATGTATACCTATATATACAAGACCTTTGTTTTTAATCAATTTTTTATACAAATTTATACATAATTAGGTTTTTAATTTATTTGCAATATTTTACAAGGATTTTAATAATAATTTTATTTGATTTTTAAGAGTTAATTTATTAGATTAATTAAATAGGTGTAAGTACTTTATATACATGGTCATACATATACAATATATACATGATTTTATTTTTTTTCTTTTTGATTTTTCGATTTTTATTTGTATTTTATATAAGTTAAATTCAAAATTTTCAAATACCTACAAACACAATATCTACAAAATATACACAAGAAAGTAAATAATTAAATATTATGCATAGTTTATGTAGGTATAATATACAATAAAATCCCAATTAGCCACATTTCACACCTTAACTATGAGATTTATGAAATCACCCGCATTTTAAAGATAATTTAATTTGGAGTACAATGAAACTAAGTTTAATGAATTTAGAGTTATGTGGAGAATATATTTATTTTGCAATTTTGTACTTTGTGGCTTTTAGAGAGTGATGTTATTTACATAATATATACGAAATTTTATTGAAATTATTTTTATTATTTACAGGAGGATTTTATTCACAATTTTTAGTAAGAAATAATTGTTATTTATAAAATATTTGGTTATGAATATATTAGTAAAAGTGTGTATATTTTTATACAGGTTATGAATATATACATGTGAGAATAAATTTCCTTGATTTTCTGGTAATTCGGCCTTATCTCCCTCTACTTAATTCCTTGTCAACCTGGTCAAGTCTTGACCTTCTCTCAGGGTTTGATTTAGCCCGTATCTATTGCATATGTACAATCTTTTATTTGTCCTTCATTTCATTGTTTAATATTTTTGGTTAAAAGTGTGATAAATATACAATATTTACATAAGAGTTGAGTTAGTAATAGAATGAAATTAGTGATATTTACAAGTGTTTTATATGGGATTTTATTCTTAAAAAAAGAATAAAGATGATGAAATACATATTCATCAGTATCTCATCTATGTATTTATGTATAGTTTTTTTGTGGTTTATTTATGGTCTTATTCTATTCTATACATGTACATATACTATAAATAATATTTACAAAAATACAAAATTATACAATAATAAAAATTATAAAGAATAAATAAGTGAATATTTTATTCATGTATATTATACAGTAGGGGTTGAAATCTTAACTTTCATACCTTAACTCAAAATAATTTATGAAACTACCTTCATTAAATGGGTTATTAAAAGTTATATACAATTAAATGTTATTTTAAGTCATTTTGAGTTTTATTTAGGATATATGGCTCTGGGAAGTTTGGATTTTGGCCTTTTATTTAGTGTATAGAATGAAATTGTATATTATTTTTGTGTTGACACATTTTTGCACTTTTCTATTTATTTTTATCTACAACTTTTATGTACAAATTTTCTTCATTTGATTACCAAATAATAAAGAATAAAATGGGTCCATAATGCATTGTTGGTAAGAAAAAGAATATGATTTTTATTGTCTATTTTGGCCCTTATCTCCCCTACTTTATTCCTTGTCAACCAAATAAGTTCTTGACTTGGTCTCACGGTATAGGGTCGTAAAATAACTTTGAGTTTTTTATTCTTTTTCTTTTCTTTATTCTATAATTTTGGTATTAAAAACTATAATTTTTACAAAATAAATGGAACACATAACAGATGTTCAGTTGTACAAAATAATCCTATATGCATGCATTAGCTAAGTATTTTAAGGCCTACATGATAGAATTAAGGTTATGAAATGTAGATTCATCACCTATCCATAAGTCTATCAAATTTTAATGGTTTGAGAATTGCTGAAATCAACACATTCTAGATGGATGGACGGATTAATAATTTCTATCACACATAATTTGAATGACAATATTATGTCATATATTGGACAAGGTGCCTCCATTTTTTTACTAGAAAAACTTATGGAATACAAAAATTTATATTTGGTACCCCATTAAACGCCCCCCCCCCCCCCCCCCACACACACACACGTAGGGCAGACCTTCAAATGAGTTCAGTTTTTTCCTAGCTTTAAAAAGACACTACCAATTTAGTAAACTAAGTAACAACTTTGAAGAATATATACTGCACATTGTAAAGGAAAGCTATGATAAGGATGTTTTAAAAATAGCTAATGTTTTAGTTCAATATAATAAATTTTTCATAATGTTATCTTGATCTACATTTTATTTTAACATTTTATATTATATCCATGACATAATAAATTGTAAAATATATAGGTGTAATACCTAAATTTATGTAATTGTCGTAAAGTTTGCAAAGATCCACCTTATCTAAGGTTCTTCACACATACATACATACATGCATGCATACATACATAGAGAGAGAAGGGATCTACATCATGATGCAGGTAACATAACTAAATCCACCTCTTTTCCCCTATTATTTTTTTATTATTTTTCAAATGAAAGCTCAGTGGAATTAGAACACTATATATCACCATGTTGTCATTTAAATCTCAACTTAATTTGAAATTTCTATCCCCTCTATCTAGACTAGTGAATTTTAATGTTCTCGGAGTTACCGAAATCGATCCCTCCAGATGGACATATTAGGGATGCTTATTTTTCACGAAATTTGAAACACTTACATTTAATATTCTAAGTAAATTCCCTATATTTTCGTCTCAAAAAAAAGAGGGGAAAAGGGGTTGGTGCAGTTATGTTACCTACATCATGGTGTATGCTCCCCAACCTCATATGTGTGTATGTGTGAATACATAAATACAAAAATATGTATAGACATTCACTTTTTATCTCTCCCACTTTATTTTTCTTAAATCAATGGTTACGATTTAGGAGGTTGATCCTTTGAGAGGAGAGACTTATGAGATCAAGAGAGTATTCAATCTAACCCGCTAACTTATAAAATTTTGAGTGGTTGTGATTAGTATTGAAAAAGCCTCCTTACAAAACACTTTTTTCAATTTGCAATATACTCTCACTTTTCTCTCACTCCACCAAAAATTCCTAGTCCAATTCCTCTTCATCCCTTTTCAAGATTCTCCTCTTCATCTCATCCCATCCTCACCGTTGGCTTGAGATCCATCCTTCTCCATTAATTTCTATCTCTAAGCCATTGATGTTGCGATGATTCGCATCAGGGGTTACTCCACCTGTGTGAAGAACACCACGATAAATCATGCTCACAAATGTTCATGCAAAGATTCCCAAATTACTTGCTCATTGCAACTAAGTTGCAATCCAAGGATAAAACCTCCCTTGTCGTTATCTAGATGATTTATTTTAGGTGGCATAACTTGGATCGGAGTTCTTTTAAGAGTAACTTGAAGATAGTTGAAGTATAAGAATACAAATTTTCAGTTTTTTAATAGAACCATATGCCTACTTATATAGGGTTCCCCAGGGTTAGGGTTACATGTTACAATCTCAACACTCCCCTTCAAGCTGGGGAATAGAGATCGATATTGGTTAGCATGTTAATAAATTTCAAACTATGTGTGAACAAGGGGTTTGGTGAAGATGTCTGCAGTCTGATCAACCAATGGTACATTGTGACTTTGAGGTGGCCTTCTCAGTATCAGATCTCTAGTGTAATGACAATCAACCTCTACATTTTTGTGCATTTGTGGAACATGGGCTTGTTGTCTATGTGCTTTGCTTCGTGATTATTCCATCTGAACTCCATAACATTTGTAGCAGTAATATGAAGATCTATGAGTACGGATCAAATCCTTACTAGTTCTGCAGGATCAAGAGCCAACCCTTTGTATTCACTCTCAAAACCTGAATGAGATGCCACGGTTGTTTCACACTTCTCCAAGTTACTAGAGTTCACTTTAGATTGGTGAAAAACCAATAGTACACATTCTATCTATCATGCATCCTCTGTAGTATGAATCTGAATAGGTCATGATGTAGAAGTTGTTGCCTTCGGTGAATAGTAGACCGATCCCGAGGGAGCACCTAATGTACCCTAGAACCATCAAGCATGCATCGAAGTGAGATGAAGTGGGGGAGTCTATTAACTGGCTCAACTTCCAGACTGCAAGAGATATATCTGGTAAAATGATGGTATGGTATGACAATTTACCCACTATGCACATGTATTGATCGGTATCGTCAATATAACCTGACTCATATATGCATCCCTTAGGATCTATGGGTATCTGTGATGGCTTTGATCCCAATATCTCTATTTCTTGAAATAGGTCGGTGGCATACTTCCATTGAGACATGATTAATCCATGCCAATATATTGAAATATCAATTCCCAATAAGTATCAAAGTGTCCTCAAGTCTTTAATTACAAATTTTTCTACTAGTTTCACCTTAACTTCTAGAATACCATCATAGTCATCTCTCTTGAGGATAATGACATAAACATATATAAGCATAGCCACGGTTCCTTTTCCATTCTTTCGTATGAATAGAGAGAGGTCTGCCCAAGATCGGATGAGGTTCAAGTTCTCTAGTACCTCCGATAGTTCCTAACACCAGGCACATGGACTCTATTTGAGGTCATATATGGCCTTATGTAGTAGGGACATCTCCTAGCACTACCTTTGACTTGAAACTAGGAGGTTTCTTTTTGTGAAACATTGCTTGAAGTCCTCACAAAGGAAAGCATTCTTTACATCTAGCTAATGCAAGGGTCAATCAAGCAGTACCACCAAAACCATAAGGATCCGCATACTTGATGGACGAGCAATAACATAGAAAGTGTTGAGTAAATAAACACCATAAGTTTGAGTGAACCCCCTTGCCACTAGTCTTGCCTTGTAGAGAGAAACGAATCTGTCTGGATTGTGTAGTGAATACTCATCTCTATCCCACAATCGTGTTGTTGTCAGGAGGATTAACTAGTGTCTACATGTTCTAAGATATTAGGGCAGACATCTCTTCTTCCATTGCTATGCGGCACATGGAATAAGGAAGTGACTCCGTATGTGCAGGAGGGGTAACTATATAGGAGATTGCCAACGTAAAATGTATGTATGAGGAGACAAGACTTAAAAAGTACACAACAATAGAGATTAGATTCTTTGAACTTTATAAAGATGAAGATTGTTCGGTCCCCTTTTATAGGGCTATCAACTTTTCTACTGGCCCCTGATTTGTTAATGGTACATAGTGAAGCATGTTCTTTAGTCTATAGAGACTATGTTGAAGGACATACCTGAGGAGATGGTGCTAGCTTAGATGGGGTGTCGCTTTGAGTATTGATCATCTTGTAAAAATCAATCTTTGAGTAGGAATAGGAATGGGAGTTGTAGATGGTGGTGGAGTGCTAACATGTATGCATGACCTGGAGTAGAAGGGAAGGGACTCAAAGAATGTAACATATGCACTTGTGTAGTGTCTTTTGTATTTAGTGTCATATCTTCTATACCCGTTCAAATTCCTAGAATACCCAAGAAATATACATTTGAACACTTTAGCAACAAGTCAGTACATACATGTATCATGTATATGAATAAAAGCAGCACACCCAATGACCTTTGGTGGAACAAGAAATAAGGCCTTCCCTAGAAAGAGAGCCTCAATGGGTACCTCTTAATCAATGGACATAGATGGGCATACGATTAATGATATAGGTGATAGATAGAAAATCATCACCACAATAGATTGAAGGAACCTTACAATCATTGATCAAAATTTGTGGAATGTCTAGAATGTGCTTATGTTTTGACTAGTCATACAATTCTGTTGTGAAGTATGGGCACAATTAGTTCGATGTAAAATCTCATGGGTCGATATAAAAGATTGCATATCGAGAATAAAATCTTGTGCATTATTCAGATTGTAAACACTTGATAGTAGTGCCAAATTGTTCCTTTTTCATCAATAACTTAATAATAATATAAAAAATAGCTGACTTAATTATTTATAAGAAGGTCCACGATACGTGAGAAAAAAAGCCATCTATAAGAAGTAAATAGTATCTATTTCTCAAATAATCGGGATATCGACTATTCCCCCAAACACCAAGATGAGTCAACTCAAAAAGATAACAGGTATGGATGTTATAGAAATATGGGAAGGAATTCCTATGGTGTTTTCCCAGTGGCAAGCCTCGCACTCATGGCCGGCCATCAGAGCAGTGGGGACGAACACGATGAAGCTTGTGAATTGATGGATGATTAATCATTGATGTAGAGGGCAACCGGAAAGAAGGCATATAAAGGAGTTCCCAGAATACGCAAGTTCTGGACAAACCTGTAATAAGTGATAGACCCCCCCTTTCTCACGGACTCGCACCAATAGTCCTCCCAGTCATCCTGAAAACACGTAAAACATCCTAAAAAATATCTATTTTTCAAATCCTTGCAAATCTGTCTAATAAAGAAAAGATTGATGGAAACTCGGGCACAAAAAAAACATTATTGCGATGAATTTTAGGTGTGAAATGCACATTCCCTCGTCACTAAATACCAAAAAATTATATTTTGCAACTTGTATTATTCGTCCAGGAGGGACTTTTTGCATCAGATCTAATAAGGTTTGTTCTCCAAATAGATATGTAGAGGCACTTCTATCAATCAACCATTACGACCTCAAAAAACTATTTGCATAAGCAATAAAGATACTCGTGTGAGCGATAACTACTATTTCCAGAGTATCACTAATAGAACTACTCGAGTGAACCTTGTTTATCCATTGCATCAGATCTTCAAAGTCTCACATGGGAAGTTCAACTGTAGGTGCATCTCCCTCAATGATAACAGTCCTAGCCATAGGAATATGATGTCCATGTTTGTTGTACTAGACAACCTCGACATGCCTGAACTTGTGACAATTTATGCATTGAATTGTGCCTCAGCTAAGACATGTACTAAGGTGACCTCAACTGTGTCTCCTAAATGATCCACTAGCTCCTTGTCCTGATGGGGCAGAAACTATAAGAACTTGTCTTTGAATGTCCATAAGTATGACTACCAGAGGGACACTAATTCGGCTCATGGTACTCAAGGTATCCTTAATCATAGGGAGAACATAGTGATAATCTAATTATGGGATGTGGTGTAGGCAAAGTAGCTACTTCCAGGAATGCGTGCATTATATCATTAAAGTAACGATTTAAAGATAGACAAGTATTCAGAAAGGGATCATCCTTCTTGCTTCATATTAAAAATGTCGAAGTATGTATGATACATACTACTTGAGTTATTATTCTACCCATATTTGGCGTGGATAGACATCCACATTTCATTAGTTGTGTTATAGTATATTAGCTCATCAACAATCTTCTTAATGACACTGACCATGATGTAAGAGCTAACCATCCCATCATCCTTTGCCCATATGATGATTTTTCACATTTTCTCAGTAGATTCTAACTCTAATAGAATATGTTCCTTGCCATATACTCGTACAATCGTGAGGAACATATGGGACCACATGGGATAGTTATCTCATTCAACTTGGGGATGTAGCTGAATTAGGGTAGTCAGGTACTCCCTTTGTCATATCCCTAAGAAGTGACTTATGAAAACAACACCTCAAACAATGGATCAAGAATGTTGTAGATAAAATATGATATAACTATGAAAATGTCTTAGATCATACAACCACCCATGCTCTATAGACAAATCAAGTAGAGGATATATGGTGGTGGTTTGTGATTTCTTTGGTAGAGAATCATGCACAAAAGCACAAAGATGACCATGGTAGTTGCAAATCAAGATGGGGAGGGGTGCCATAGAGTGGTTGTGTCGAAGCTAGAGATGACTGTCTCAAGAGAGGGGTGGTGTAGGAGATGGGCGATGTCGTAGAGGAGCAACGCTGGAGATGGGTGCAGGAGGGAGTGTTGGAGGGGCATTAGAGATGGGCGATGCTAGATAGGGGCAACACTTGAGATGGGCGTTGGATGGCTGGTGCTGGAGAAGGGCACTGGAGAGGGGCATTGGGCATTGGGGTTGGGACGTTGCAGTAGACGGGTGTCGGGCGTCAGGATTGTGGGATATGACACCTAGAGGGGGGCGTCGGGATTGCTGGATAGGGGGATCGGGTTTGAGAGGTGGAGAGCAACGATGGAGAAGGTAGGGCAGTGCATCAGTTGGGGGTGTTGGGTGTGGTGGGTTGAGGTGGGGTTGAACCTAGGCTTTGATAACAAGTTGAATTACAAGAATATAACTTCCATATTTCAGAATAGAATCCTAGGTCTTCTCATATATGGTGCCCTACGGTTATGGTTATGAGTTAAACTCTCAACAATGACCTAAATGACGAACATGATCCTTAGGTTCTGGTCATTGGTGAGCCGAACTGCATGCCGATGTCAACGCCTGCCATGTCCTTACCTTGTAGCTCGGCTTCACCATACTATGCATGGGCTATATATATGCAATGAACATCAAGATCTTTACATAGTATGGGTTTCACCAAACTATGCAAGACCCCCCCCCAAGTAACATGTCGTCGGTCGAAACAAGATGTTGTCACGATCATTGACGGGTAAGCGATAGCCAATACATGTGCCTCGATATCAAAATCAAAGCAATATATCTAATACGACCTCCATTAAAAACAAAACACACTCGTAATAAAAAATATATAAAAACATGTATGATATGATATCCAATGCCATTATTCTTTTATTTTGTAAGTGATAATATCAATTATGGTCCTACCATTACAACACTATAACTGTAATTATAATGATATACAAATTGGATATAATGCATCTTATTGTAGTTCTATGGAATGGTACACATATAAATTTGTAATCCGCTTTTATATAATTTTAAGTAAAAAGAATATGGCCACCAATCTAATATATTTACTAAGAAATCTTTTGTTACCATTAAAGCAATGCCCATAATGAAACACATAATCTAACATCGATCCATTAACGTTTGTTCATTCTCAACATTGATTAAAACAATCGGGTTCTTATTCATATTGTGAATCCCTGCAAAATATGATAACAAAAGGTTTTTTTAAGAAAATAGAAATATTATGTATTTCACAACTCATATACACCCAAAAGCACATGCTTGTCAACATTTTCTTGCCAACATTTCCAAAGCACCAGGTAAATTTTACACATCGCTGTGTAATATCCACCATATAAATATTGAAATGAATGTTCTTTTTGTATTTACCGCTTATATTTATATGGATGTTTTTACGATCATAGATAGTAGTTATGATCCCCTCAGTAATGGAGAGAGGGGCAGGAGGGGGAGCAACCCCTAACAATTTTGGAAAAAAGTCATGTATGACAATGCACGCAATCTATATACTTAAATTTGAAAAATAACTAATTGTAAATAAGTCTCACTAACTATGCCAGTTAATCATCATTTGGGAGTTTGACTTGGGACAATTTCGGAAATTAACTAACGATAATTAAATCTCGTATTAGAACTGGGCTCAGGATGCCTTTAATTTAAAATGTTCATAATCTATAACAGTCAGTTCTATTGCCAATATAATAGGAAAGATATGCTCTAAACAGCCCTGCCATTACACGAGAGTTTCCATTTACTACCCTCTTAGCAGTGCTAGTTTATTTCCCTCTTTGCAGCATTGGTCACTGAGTCACCATAGAAGATGACATTCAATCCTTTGAATTCATTGTTATTTTCCATGGTCCTACTATAGTGCAAGTAAGTAATTTCTTATATCTACTTCTATCCACCGATATTAGTTACTAACTTCATTGTATATTACTCTTTTTGAAAATCACTAATTGTAATGTAATTTTGAATCTTAAATCAAATATTTTGTGATTATTTTTTCCACCAACAATTATTTGTGGCAACATATTTTAATTATTAATTAGTGTATATAGGCATTACAACTAGAATAGGTTGATTTTTTATTGTTAAATACTGATTTATTAATAAATGCTAATATGCCTTACAAATATATTACAGTTTTATATTCTTTTAGAATCTTGAATGGTTAATTAGTTTCTATATGCTTTTAAATTAGATCATAGAGAATTATTTTTCTTAAATTTTGAATAGTTTATTCTTAGAATGATACTTACAGTGTACCTATAAAAAATGCATAGCAATATTTTGACATCAGTTAATCTTAGATATTTTTCTTAAATTGATTATACACAAGGTCTACAGAGTGATTTATACGTATGGTCTACAAACTAATCATAAAATCAATTTGTTGATGCATATCGAAGAATCAATGTTCATACTTCAGTATTTGATCCGTTGTTATATCCATTTTACAAATATATATTACCATTTACATTTATCAAATTTAAAATAATTTACATATGATTGTATTATCTTTATATATATATATATATATATTCATTTATTAATCATATTTTACATAGTTAATTATAAATCTTTCTTTACACATATGTGAGATAAATTTAATCGACTTCCAATTCGTATCCAATAAATAAATATATATATATAGAGAGAGAGGGCCCTTCCAACGAGGTGCACCTTTCCTTGGTGCGTGGAAAGCCCATCATGATATCCGTTAGATCTCGATCTGGTGGTTCTTCATCCAGAAAGGTATTTTAGTCCATACATTATTGTTTTAAATTTGAATTTAATTTCGAATTTGAAATTTATTTCTTCCTTGGATTTTACCATTTTTAGCGTGTCTGATTTGGTATTTTTTGTTGCCTTTTAGTTAATGAAGTTTCGTCAACGTGATAGAAATTTCACGCAACGTAGAATAGCATATCTTTTTGGAAAATTCTCGTTGATATTGTAAAAATTGTATCCAACATTGTAAAATAAAATCATAATTAGTAATAATTATATTATTATAATTGTAATTTCGATAACACTATTGTAAAAATTCATGCACTTTTTGTGAAATCCGTGTGAAGATTGTAAATCCTCACTCACAATTATGTGCATTTTTCAGAAAAATGTACGGTACTTTTGCGCCCTGCAGAATGCCAAGCATCTTTGTAAAATTGGAATCCATATTGTAATTTTGCATCCTGCATTGTAAAATAAATGTAAATAGTTCTTGCCATATCATGGAATTTAAATAAATGTAAAAAACAGTCTGAAATTTGTAAAAAAATGATATGAGATTGTAAAATGCCATCTGAGATTGTAAAAAAAATACTCGATATTGCGAAATAGGATCTCTAATTGTAAAAAACTGGGCACGCCCTCCATCACTAGCATCCTCTCTACCCGCACCTCATCCGCCCTTCTCCTCCACGACCCACCTGAAATTTGTAAAAAAAATGATATGAGATTGTAAAATACGATCTGAGATTCTAAAAAAATTACTCGAGATTCCAAAATAGGATATCTGATCGTAAAAAATGGGGCACGCCCTCCATCTCCAGCATCCTCTCTACCCGCACCACATCCGCCCTTCTCCTCCACGACCCACACGAAATTTTTTAAAAAATGATATGAGATTGTAAAATATGATATGAGATTTTGAAAAAATTACTCGAGATTCCAAAATAGGATCTCTGGTTGTAAAAAACTTGGCACACCCTCCATCTCCAACATCCTCACTAAACGCACCTCCTCCGTCCTTCTCCTCCACGACCCACCTCCTCAACGTACGTCCTCCTTCGCACACACACCTCTGTTCACGTACTCCTTCAACCTTCTCCTCCATGATCCACCTCCTCCAAGCGTAGCCATCACCCCCACACGTCGCTGCCTTTATTAGATAAAAGAAAATAATATTGGAGAATGCCATCACCGGCCACCATAGAGCAGCGCATTGCATCGACCGTCTTGCACGCCATCGGTGACGAGCAACAACCTTCTCTCCTCATGCCATCATCGAGAGAAAGAGATGGAGGATAGGAACCTCGTGCGGCAATCGAGATCGAGAGAGAGACCGGGAGAGAGCGAGAGGAAGAGAGAGAGGAGATGGGAGATAATTGTGGAGATATTTGTTCCATTCTAAATTAAGAATATTCTAAAATGATCATAATGGGTTTTTCAACATTAAAAATATATTAATAACGGGCTATTAAATACAACCATCGGATTGATTGCGTATGGTTAGGATGATGGGCTTTCCATGCACCCAGGTAAGGTGCACCTCATTAGAAATATTTCTTATATATATACATCTAAGATATGGCAAAACATTCTTCATATTAGTCAATATACGTATCAACATTGTTATTAATATTTTAAATAATTTAGTAATATGGTAGCATTATATTCGTAGATATATCATAATATTTTCATCCCAATAGTTTAAGCTATGTTTATAATTCGATGGCGACATGTATGTTGCATTCTTAGGCAGGTATATTTATTATTTATATATTTGGATGATTAGGACCACTAGATGTGGTTTTTGTATAGAGCATAACTCATTCACAGTGTCATAACAATCACATCTTTTATATAATTTATAAACTCACAATTGCTTTAAATGTAACATTTGTCATCTTCTATTACTTTTGAATACTCCTTTTCTCTTTTGATAATAATTTAAATATCTGTTCAGATTTAGATTTAAAACTATCAATGAATTTGACTACCACCATTTTTATGAAGAAGTAGGAAGAAAGTGTTCCTACGAAAAATGCAAATTCCTATAATGATTTTATAAAGATGAATGTCCTCTTGCCAAACTTTCATGTGTATAAATTACTAGTGCTAATGACATTGTAGTATAAAGATATCCCGAATTATGATAGATGATTTCAAAATATCCTTTTGAGAAGAGAAGATATAATACGAACTTATATTAATATTGGACCTTAATAGCATGTCATGGCAAATTATCTATAGCAACAGTGGAAAGCAACATAGACGGTTTCAAGCATCTTTGTTCAAACATTATTTCTAGTTAGAATATTCAACCGTTCAAGATGTAACATTTTGATTTACTTGTTGTCTTTGCACTGGTAAATGCAAATACAAGTACAATACAAATGTCTTTGTTGCTAATGGATTCCACAATTAGTAGAAAGTCAATTATGGAAAAAATTGTTCATTTTTAATTACATTGGAGAGTTGGGATCAATTCAATATATGATAGAGGAGTGCACGAGGAATTTAATGAATAAAACATAATACATTGAACATGTGTATGTAAATACAAGATGACAAATAAATAAAATAAAATGGATAGAGATTAAAACTACTGTTTATTTCGTACGATGGTTGGGCTTTTCATGATGTTGCATTTAGAGGCAATGATGAAAGATCATGCTCAAGAAATCGTGAGAATTGCATTCAATTAATAAAATTTGTTGCTGCATATAATGACGAAGTTGATAAAGTTTCCTTGGAGAATGCACCAATATACCAAATAAATCATATACTAGATGATAAATATACTTCACATGTCGTTCAAAAAGAAATTCTGCAAAATTATAGCCCAAAAAGTAAGAAGCTTCATTCGAGATTAGTGATGAAGCTGCATTTTATCATCTTTATTTATTTATCTAAGTTCAAAATTCCTTACAAAATACCTATAAATAGCAATAAATCTATTCTTTTACTACCCTAATTTTTGTGTAAATATTGTATGTTTATCACTATTTTAACCTAAAATAAATAAGTAAAGAAACAAAGAAAAAATAAAGAAAATAAAAGACTATGTATATGTACCCTGAGAGAAGGTCAAGACTTGTCATGATCGACAAGGAAGAAATTAGGGGGAGATAAGTCCTAAATACCAAAAATTCATAAAGTCAATCCACATCTAGGTACAACCATCACTTGTATATTACTATATATAATACATATTCGTTTAAGCAGTTTATTCATACCCAATTTCACCTTAAATACAATTGTTTTCTTCTTCAAATTTGTACATAAAAATGATTTGTAAATAATAAAAAGAATTGCAAGAACAACGATTGTACATTGTGTAAAATACAACACACTCTGAAAAGCATTCAAGGTCAATTTATCATATTAATATCTTCGCTAATATAAGAATTAATCAAACACACTTTTATTGTATTCCAAATTAAATAATCATTAAAATATAGTTTCATAAAAATCGATTAAGGTGTGAAGTGCGACTTTTGGGTGTACTGTTGTAACTTATACCTATGTATATTATGTACTTAATTCATTTAATTCTTGTTTTTTGTATATATTATATTTTTATTTCATTTTAAATATTGTATTTACCTTATATAAAATATAATAAAAATCATAAAATCATTAATCAACAAAAAAATAAAGTATGTATTGTATATGTAGCTCTATGAACATATTGTAAATATCCCTATTTATTTAACCTAATAAATCACTTAATAGAAATAAAATAAAAATATCATTAACATCCTTTCATAATATTGTAAATTAATAAATTATTAAATTATGAATATATTAAAAAAATTAAATTAAAATTTAAGGTGTTGTAGATATACATGTATATATAGAAATAACACATTGTATTTATTATCACCGTTGTATATACCTTAGTTAACAAATTAAAAAACACCTAAAGTAACTATATTTAGCACTTAATTATTTATAATTACATTATTTAATTATTTAAATTCATTTTTGATAACCTAATTAATTGGAATTTTTATTGTTATTTTGTCGTTTTTTTTCAATTTCTCTTATTTCAAGCGCCTTCAAATTGGTCCATCTTAGGTCTATTGACCTAGGTCTACTCTTTAGTCCAACGCCTTCCACGCCATTCTATCTTTGTCAGCCATCCTTCTCCATTTTTCCCTGCATGCACTAATTACTAATTCTTTCCTATTTCTTCTCTTAACATTCTAAGTAAACAACCCTCTCCACCACCAACTCGTTGGATCCATAAATTTCACTTATATTCCCTTTTACTTAAAATTTCAAAACACGCTAGAGCCAATCATTATTTATACTCCCACATCTTACCCTGACGTGTTTGATCTGTTTTTCAACAATTTCCCATCCGTGAATGGTCTTGGAGCGACAAGGATATGATAGAGCTTCACCGTTATTGATTTGGAGTGGGGAGATCAGTGAAGAGATAGATCTGGTACGCTCGCCATAGTGTCATCAGTTGGAGCTTTCCGACTCTTTGCCATTAGCAACGGAACGAGTCAATGGTCATTCTCACTCCTCCTTTAGAACAGATATTTTATAATCGAGCTCTGATCAACAAGATCAGAGCCTATCTGATCACCTATCTCGTCACCTGAATACACTTCACATTCGTGCAACCATTTCCATCTCTTTCTGTTGCATGAACCCCTTCAAATCATATCTGATCTGAATATCGGCTCCCATCCTGACCACAGTCATCACAACCCTCATCCACCCTCCATTTCTTATCATTTTGATCTAATAACAGATACTCGCTCCGAGCATAAGCGTTAACTTGCAGGCAATGGGACTCATCCTAGACCAGGAGAGAAAGATCTAGCGCATACTTGAACCCCTGACCTCTAGAATCTCCACATCCTATTTCAGTTACCTTCATGCCTGAGATGCATATAATATGAGAAGAGGATCCTAGAAAAAAGCTACAGCCATCTCCACGAAGAAATTCAATTGTGGATCGAGTGAGATCCACATGATTGAAAATCATTGGAGCAGAGCCCCTTCCGTGTTCATTCAACTAGCTCCATATCTACATGATTAAGAAAATCAACTCTAGTTTTCATCACAACAATTGATCCAGCACCATTTTAGAGCCCTATATCAAGTATACAAATCGAGACCACTCACGCATGCTTTCACATCAGCCATACCATTAACATCCAAACAAATATCTAATCGTTCCTCTGTGCACGTACTCGTGGTATATTTTCATCTCAAGCCATGATTTTCTTTCTTGTGCAAATACGACCTTGTCGAGACACGTGTCTGTTTTTAATAATTGAATAATTGCATTGTTAACCCCACTTTTTATTTTATTTTTAGTCTTTCTTGAACTGCCTCACATGCTACACGGTTGTTTTGAGTATGGCAATAAAAATCTGTATGCTTTTACGTTACTAATTAGCCCCTGGAAATAAGTAAACTACATTCATGTCCAATACAACGCACCTCACGTGCGTTGGCACATATTTTCTGTTAAAGTACACATTGTGCCCTTGCATTTCATTGTATGTTCCTCATTTAGTCAAGAAAATAATTTTCTTTACATCTATAACGTTATTCATATGTATTTAATTTTGCTTGTGAAAATGAATTAAAAATAGCAAAACCTCATTAAAAAATCCATAAAAATATCATTAAATTATTCCTTATCTGCATCAAAAATCTATTAAAAAATACAAAAGCTTTTCTAAATATTCCAACAAAAATCTTGTTTATTTGTATTGATTTATTTTTTTCAGACCAAATTTCATTTCTTAATTATTTGTACCAGAAAATAGAAAAATATTGAGAAGACAAAAATAATCCTATTAAATCATAGATGCAAAAATACTTTTTGGAAAATATGAAAAATAACCTCTTTGATTGTGCATTTTTCTTTGATATTTAATCTCAAATTTTTTTAAATCCATAAAACATTGGCAATATTTTCTATATACATTATTTCTTGTTTTTCGTTTCTTTGAAAACCAAAAAACTTTCTAAAATTATAAAAAAAATCACAAAAAATAAGAAATGTTAAAAACCCAAATATAATTTTATTTTAATTTCATGTCTAATTTTTACATTAAAAATCCAAAAACGTGCCTTTACTTACTTCTTTCTTTGTTTATTTATTGGTTTTTATTTTATTTTATTATTAAAATATAAAAAATTTCCCAAAACCTTAAAAATATCAAAAAAATACAATATTACAAAAACATAAAAAATTTATAAATTTTAAAAATTTTAAAAATTGAAAATTTATAAAAAAGATAAATCACAAAACATGTGTAGTGTGCATATAATTTCCTATTATTTCATTGTTTTCCATAGATTTAAATAATCCTCGAGAATTTTTTAGTGTGCCCAAGTTCTATCATGTACGATATATATGTAAACAAATAACAAAACTCTTTTCCTACATTTCTTCATTTAATTTTAGCTTGAGAGTTCAATAAATTTTTATTGAGGGTTTTTAACATTGCGACGACATTGTAATAAATCAAAAAATTTCAATCCTCGAATGTTCCCTACTAAGCAAATGGTACCGTAGTCGAGGAGGCACACCAATGGTTGCTAGATTTTCCTTTTTGCATGTTATTCTCTGATGTAGATACATGTTTAGTTTCTTTTGTTTTTGTCTTCTCTTTTCACATATTTCTTGTTCATATTTTCTGTCACTTGTTCATATTTTTAACTTATATTTCTTATTTTTTACTCATCTTATTTTGTTAATATTTTTTGAGTGTATCTTGTGTGGATTGCATTTTGTTGAGGAGTGAGCACTTACTTTGAATTCCATGTGCTATATGGGAACTTGCAAAAGTCTTGCAGCATCCGATTTGTCGACCACTGAGAGCTCACCAAGATCAGGCTTATGGACTCATTTTAGATCCATCTCACCTGCTCTTCTCATTTTGCCTCGTATCCACCTCTGTCTGTGTCTTGTTTGTTTGTCTATGTTGTCTGTTTTATTTTATTCTTATATTTTTGCCCACAGTATCATATTTGTGTTTCTTACATATTCTTATGTTTCCTCTTTCTTGCAAGGACCCGATGAGAGAGGGCAACATTCCTAGGAGCATCGACACACCTGAGCGAAGTAGAGGTGCTCATTTCTTCATTGAGCCTCAAGAGTGCGTGGGAGGAGCAGAAGAGTTAGAAGAAGCATATTCTTGGATAACATTTTTATGGTTCGTTTTTAGCATTTTATTTCACATTATTTTTATAAAATTTGTAATAAATTCTATTTGGCATTTGCCTCTTTTTCTATTTTCTAAGAGGACATTAAATACCTTCTTTGTACGGGGTACATTTCACCAAGTGTCGATGCACTTGGGGGGCCTCGTCATTTTATTTCATTGAATTTGTTTATATTTGTTTTCTCATGTTTTGTGTGCTTGAGCCCTTATAAACATGTTTTATTATCTTTATTGAGCTAGTAGTCGATCAGATCCAAAGCCCTTATGAGAACATATGTTCCTATAGACTAGATCGTAGGGCTCGACTTAGACAAATTAATTGGTTCTTTCACTCGTATATAAATTATTGCTAGGTTGGTTCTTGTGCATCATTTAGGTTAGTTTTATTTCTTCTTTATTTTATGCACAGATCATCTTGCATGTAAAGTGTTGGTTAAAGGTACGCATATGTTTCTTTGCATACATCATTGATGTTACCACATATCGACTTTTTTATTTTTTTCTCAATATTTTTCACTAACGTAAAATCAAAGGTAATTGAAAAAATTCGTTAGATCATTTTATTGAAAAAAATCCATAAAAAAGTGATAACTGTATAAAACTGGGATTGTTAAAGAAATCTAGACCCCAAAAGACACGTAATAACATAATCATTATTTTGGGGGAGAGTAACCCCCTCATAATTTGCAGGTACATACCTCCAGATAGAGTGTGTGAGGATGCAACCATAAGGATAGAGCCCATGTCCCTAGACTTTTGCCATACGCTCCTGCACGCATCTCTATGTTGTGTGGTTAAGATGAAAGCACTTGCCTCAGATGTTAGAAAATCTTTCTTGTGTTCTCATTCTCCATTCTGACTTTAAGCTTGATATTGAACCCGACAGCTCGGACAGATAGTTCCATCGATTGCGGAGGAATGAGTATATACCCTGGGCGAGAGCTACGACTCACCCTGTGTATTTGGAAGTAAGTAAATTCTTGTAGATTCACTAAACTTGAAATTGAAAAGATAAAGGATGGAACTCTTTACAATCTCCACTTATGTAGAGTTGGTGAATCATGGTTTTGTATTTATTTATTTGTTAGTGTAAAGATCCTTCTGTGTCCTTCGCGTCTTTTCTTCTGTTTTATTCTTTTGTATACCTTCTGTTATGCAAGGATCTCGAGGTTTCTTATTATTTCAAATAGAAAAAGTGTTGTTGTTGTTGACCCAAAAATCCATCAATAGAAATTTTATTAAGTTCTTAAGCCAATAATTACAGAAAATGTAGCAAGAGAAATTTTGCTATTTATTTTACCTATGTAGATATTAGGATTGAATTCAGGGAGACTACAATACCAAGGGTTATTATATCAATGAGAAATCAATGAAAGAAATAAAAGAATTCCATGAACACTATTTTTAGGTTGTCGTGTTATTTATTTATTATTTTATATTTCTGATTTTTAAATTTTTAATGATTTTAATTTTGCAAGTTTTTTATTTGAAAAGTAATTAACTTTTTATAGCAAAATTGTACAAGAACGAAATACAGACTTTTTGCTATTTCTGTGTATTGATGAAATTTTTCTATTTTTTATAATTTTTCAGAGATTTTTAGTTTTTTGGGAATTTCAAAATTAATAAAAATAGGGAATAAAACAAACAGTGACTATACAGGGATATTTTACAATTTAAAATATAAAATAAAATCAAAAGTTGTTGCAATTAATTTTCCTAAAAAGGAAGAAATAGGAAGTGAAGTCACTATTTTATGATTTTTCCACAACTTTCTAAGAGTTTTTTAAGACTCTTTTTTTGCATTTTTTGATTTCTAGAGATATTTAATTACGAAAATTGGACAAGAAATTAAATACCTTAAAAGAAGCTAATCTATTTTTATTAGGAAATTTACATAATATTTCAATTTTTATGACCATAATGAAAATGTTATGTTTTTTTCTTCATAATAGCAGAAATAAAAAGTAATGACAAAACTAAACTATTAAGAGACAAGCAACAAGTACTTAATTTGATTTTTCTAGAATTTATTGACATATAAAAACATTTATTCTACTGACAAGAGCATGTAATTAAATGTATGGATAAACATGGGCTAAAGAGCAAATATTCAATGTTTTTTAAATTAAAAGATAACATAAAATAAAATGCAGGGGAAATATTGCAATTTTCCCTAACATGGTATGCAATGCACGTTCAAGGCTAGAAATGGTAGCGATGTTTGCACACTTTCAGAAATTCTTGGGGCCTCCTCGCTATTTTCATAAAAAAATATACTATTGGGTTCATGTGTGAGTTCCTGTTATTTTTCTTATAGAGGGGGCACACCTCCCCTTGAGGACGATGATGGTGCAGCTCAGGCAAAGGAGATCATCGATGGGGACCTTCGCGGAGGGGTGACATGGTGCATTCTGGGCCATTAGATCTAGGGCCTAGATGGAGGCGAGAGCAGCGGGCTCCACCTGCGGGTGGGGAGGGAGGCACCTGCTGCGTCTATATTTCTTTGTTTTTTGTTTTTTTTCATTTTTGTAAAAATAGAAACTACAAAATCTTTTATATTTTTTAAGATTCGTGTACCTGCAAAGAAATCAAAGAGACAAAACGAAGCACGACGGCTCTATAAAAGAAATTGATAGAAAAAGTGAGTGGATGCACATTTAGTGACATAGATGGATTGATCCAGATCTCCAACCATCGTGCATGCTCAGAGGTGTATTATTGCATGATGTGGAACGCGAAGCAATAAGATCGAGAAATAAGATCGAGAAAATGAGATGGAATATCAATTTTAGAAGCAGGTCAAACCATGATGATGAATTAGGAATGAGAATTTATGATCTTGAATTAAAAAATAAAAATAAAATTCAAAATGCAAAAATTAAGATACGATTGATAAAGAAGAAAATGTGAAATGAAAAAGGATTTCACCGTCAGAGCAGATGGAAGCCGTGATGGACTCTACAAGGATTAGCTCGCTGTCACCGGACGGCTCGAATGTTGGGCACCTCTCCAAAACAAGAATGCTATTGGGAAATAGGCTCCTCTCACCAAAAGATTGATCAAAGAGAAGTGGAGGAGGAGGAGCCAAAATAAATAAGAACAGAAATGGATTTGAATTTAACAAATTTGAATGGGGAGAAAAAGAAGGAACCTAAAAGGGAAATTAATAAAATTAATAGAATAATAAATTAGTTAAGTAAAATATTTTCGTCACTTTATTATGTTAAATATTAGACGTTAATTATTTTTTAGTAGTGGTTATTTGAGGAAATCAAATTTATACAAACACTATAACTGCAAAGGCTTTACCTTTGTTGACAGACTTCAGATATTCCGGGCAATTACGCCTCTAGTGCCACGACTTCTTATAGTTGTGAGAAACGTTAGTTTTCTTTGTCGCTATCAATGTGGATGCACCAGAAGATGAGCCAATGACTTGACTCTTCTTCTTTCTCTTCTAGGTCGGGCCCTTCCGAGAACCTTGCTTCTGACCACGTTATCCTATGGCTTGCACAACCATTGCACTACTAGAAGGGGCGTCCTTCCTCATTATGTCTTTAGTAGACTTTAATGCAGTGAATACCCTGGCGATAGTAGTATCTACTTTGCTCATATGGAATGTGACAACAAAGTTGTTGAAAGACTTAGGGAGGGACATCAGAATGAAGTCAACTTGCACGTTTGCGTCCATTTCAGCTCCAATTGTTTCCAACTAAGGGAGGTACCCAAACATTTTGTGTACATGTTCCATGATGGAGGTTCCATACTGCATTTTGCAACAAATAAGTTCTATCATTAAGTTGTAACAATGTTTGCAGTTTACGTCACCACACATTTCTCTTGGATTCAACAAAATAACATGCTAAGTTTCCATTTCCACATGTTGCATGTGCAGCACATTTGATAATGAACCGAGAATATAACACAATGCCATATTATGATCTTCATCATATTTTTCATTACATTAGATTTCTTCCGGAGTCTTTGGGTCCGCGTACTTGTTCTTTGATAGCACATAAGAGATGCGCTCAGCAGAAAGCACAAGATCCAAATTTTGGATCTAATCTGAATAATTTGGTTTAGTCAGTTGATTGACCTTCAAGAGTCTGCTCATAGGGTCTATGGACTTCATTTTCTGAAATTAAGAATACATTGTATTAAAACATATAAATTATTATATATTCAATTTTAAAATCTTTGATTAAGGAATTTTTAAACAAATCAGTCTTGCCTTTTCATCGTTGAATGTTCATTCCCTTAATCACTTTAAAAGAAGGACACATACTTACCTCTATATCTCTAGAAAGAACTAGGATCTCCTCTTTACTGAGGGGAATGAATGCAGGCTGAGATGCTGGACCATAGGGGTCTGGGTCCTGAGGTCAGCCTGATGGTGAGTAAGCAAAGAAGTTCTCTTTCAGTTCCTGGGGAAATGCATAAGCAAGCCAGCTTACAGGGCTGGGTAAGAGTTCCTTTTTTAAGTGAGTAGTGGGTTGGTCAGACTTTCCTGGGGTTTTCTTGCTTCTCTCGTCCCTGGTCCTATCTTTCCAGCTACTTAATATCCCTTATTGCATCCCAAAAATATGAGAACCTGTGAATCGGATAAAGAGAAGCGGGAACGCATTCCACCTTGCAAGTCCAACTTGCATTTCCTAATTCGATCTTTAACACCCAGGCCCACCACCCCAAAGGTGATGTTGACACATCGTTAATTGAACCAAGCATCAATAGGATTAGTACGTGCTATGCATAATCCATTATTGCCCCATTAATATGTGGACCCGATATTAGGGTTACTTTGCATACGACCTTACCCTTTTGAAAACAAAAGAGCCTGATCCAGATGCACTTGTATACAAGAGATGTCATTTCGGATAGGCGTCTCCTACACAGAATCCTTTGTGACGGAACCCTACGCCTTGACAAGTTAGTTATGTAATCCTCCACCTCATATTCAAATTTTAATTAATTATCATGAATCACATTCCTAGAATTAATTCATCCAAGGGAAATACACATATATTCATAATAGAGTATCTCAATTGGATATAATTAATTTGATGACGTTAAATCAATTATGAAACAAATTCAATTAACAAATATCATTGTTACTTGAATGGATGGTATAATCTCGAAGTACGTATTCTTCAAATTTTAATACATAAAAAAATATACTATGATCTCTCCTGCATTATCGATCCCTTACCCACTATCATGGCCAGTATGGACGGGAGTGGGAAGACCGGACACGGTGCAATCTGCTACCCCAATGCTCTACGACTAGACACCAAAGGATAATGCCAAATCGATCATTGTGTACTTGAGATGATAATCGATTTTTCGAAGTTATACCATATAGTAATACTAAAAACCATTTTGATTATTAGGAAATTTGCTAAACAAATTCCCAATCCTATTAAAGCAAGTTTGTTTGTTGATTGCATATCTAATCAATTATTGGTTAAAACAATGTCAATTAAGGGAATAATTATCATCAAGAATTTATCAAATATTTTTCCATAATTATTCCAAGAAATTAACATTATAATTTCACTAATTGACAGTTACATGGTTCTTGATTAGGAATGTAATTTCCACCAATGACCCCACTTATTAAAATTAACATATCTCAATCAGTATAATTCCAAATTACCCAAAATAAGTTTCCAAAGTTTGATCATTTTATTTAAAACAAAACCTAATTGAGTTTTACGTTATTTCTAGTCTTTTCAAAATAGTAATTAATTCCTTAATTACATCAAGATTTGTAGACCCCGAAAAAGTGGATGCATTTTCATTAAGATGATCAGAACATGAGCAAACAAAATCATAATTATGCAACTTCAAACCCCAGGATTTCCTTACTTAATGGGGACAATAATACAAAATATTATTTTATAATTAAACATTTTGAATAGGGCCTAAATCATTTACTAAATAGAGATGCAAAAATGAAATGCGACAAAGCTTTCACAAACACTAATGAACCCAAGTCTTGCCAGGTTTATGGATCACATCCAAAACCTCCGACCTAAGGCTCTGATACCACCTGAAGGATATGATAAATACTTAAGCACATCACGAAAGCGTGAGGATCGTATCGTATACTATCGGGAACGATTAGTCGCACTAGTTGTTTAATACAACGGAATTTAAAATTTTTTTCCATGTGAGGAAACCACATTATTCAAGAAAAAATCTTCAATCGTTTCATTAAAACAACATAATAATTAACAGAATACTTCTCGTAGCATCATTGTGATCAAGCCTCTAAGAAAAAGATACCTCCTATCTCAAGTCGGATCATCGGAGGAGACGCTTGCAAGCGCGAGGATGAGTCGTGTGCTCCTCGCAATCTAATATGTTGATCCAGGCAATTGAACTCATGATCTCACCGCATAAGATCGAACGTATTCTTCGTGAGAAAGGCACACCAAAGAATATCAAAAACCAAGATTCATCGAGGTCGCAGCGCAACGGTGAAGCCATGACAGAGTCTTCTTCCCTATAAGGTTGGGAGTCCAACTACCAATGAAGAGAGAGGGGGAGAGAATGAGAGAGAGAGAGGAGAGAGACTGTTGTAAAACTGTTACCCTTTAAAAATGGAAAGAGTTTCGTCTTCTTATATAGGGTTTTCCTAGTTCATGGATCACAATCCATGGACTAAATGAAATGAATGGATCAGATTGATTTGTGTTTCTTCCAATGGTCAAGATCTTGTTGCCAAACTACAACAATGATTAATTTAAATTAAATTAAATATATTTGATAAATAAATATAATTTAATCCTAAATTAAGTCAAGTAATCTTGGAGATAATGGAAAGGAGAATCCGCCTTCCATATAGAAGCAGTGGACGGCCACCCTTTCCTTATTGGAATTTGTGGCCGCCCCTACTCCTATTAGGAGTAAGAGATTTTCAATGCAATCTACAAGACTGCAAGATTCCATGTATCTCCAAAATTACAACAATAATTGTTGTAAATTATTCTACAAAAACCATTCATAATTATTTTGTGAATATTGCAATATTGCAACTGAAAATTTTCGAATCACAATCACACCCCAAAATAAAATATGATTTAGATTTTCAATTAATTATCCAATTTGAATCCAATTCACATTATCAATCACATTTACAATATATTAAGATTAATTGGATATTGCTATCCACATTATTCTCGTCTATAATAATTAAATCACACTATTGGATCATCATGCTCATGCATTCAAATAATGTGAATAAAATGTACAGCATTCAAGATAATTAAATCACATTTAATAATCCATTTCTCAATGCTTAGATATAATGGTAATATTATTGATCCCTTTCATAAACATTGCCCTTTCTCCGCAGATACTTGGAGATAAGGACAGGGTGATTATATTTTCCATGTATAGTGACTTAGATATTGAGATAACAACTCAAATCCAGATCCCACGGAACTCTCATAGTTTCTTGATTAAATCAAGACTGTAAATTTAATCTTCTCATTGCATCTAAAACCCATTCCGATCAATGTCCAACACTTGGACCAAGATCAGATTACTTTTCTACTAAAAGGAATCACTAAAATCCAAACTTGTTTCATCATTTCCTAGGAATGGAAGCGTCTTAGTTATGCAATCATTTATGATCACATCACCCTCAGTTATTCCTAATACATGTACATCCAGCATATTGGAAGACCAATCAAATATATGCATCAATTTTACACTATCAACTTTAGGGTTTCATCATCAAGTTTCTCAATATTTGTCATTGGGAGTTGGTATCAATCATATGCTTTCCTAAAGCATATATCATACCTTCAAATTCTTGTCATGCTTCCAAAGCATGACGGCCATGCATCAAATTTAATCGGACCCAATGCCTCATGAGTGAGCTCACTTTTCTCAGTTCACAACTGAACTCGTATGATCCCTTTGAGGTATCGTATTACTCAATTGGTGTATAGACCTTGGTTATGTCATCAACCTATTGGTCTAACAAATGTACGTACTTAGACATATAGTAACACAATTGTCTTTGGTTAGAGGATGTGTGCCTATTTTATGAAAGTATTCAATATAGATCTTGGGTTATAGCGATCTCTTTAAGTCAACCCTTTGACCTAACTAATCTGACACCTCTAAATCACTATTCCCATGTTGAGGACCTGCATCAAGAGGTCGGTCATATATTAGCCTAATGAGAAAGGATTGCCATCTCCAACTATGGGTGGATATCATCTGTTAATAATCATTAAACGATGCCTGATGTGTTGTCAATCTAACTCCTTCGATATTCATCCAAGCACCAACCTCTATGCTTCAATTATCGAACCAACAGTTGTATGATCATAAATATAGACAGGTTACATAACCCTAATTCTACAAAGGGACCTTATAGTGCATTCATTCAATTAATCTCAATCAGGGAGTGAAAAGAATCAAAAACTTTATTGACAAATCAAATTTTACAATAACATTTATTGTAGGAATGGTTTGCTTTGGTCTCACATGGCAAACAATAACTGCGTCAGAGATTGATAGCGATACTGAGGATGGCACTGCTGGTGTTGGTACTGTTGTTGTCTGCCTCCATGAAACCGGTGGGTAGGTCTCTGACCCTGTTGTGAACCCAATTGACCTTGCCCTAACAGACATGTCTAGTTTTGATCACGGTCGAACCAGATGTCTTGCACCTCCTGAATGATAGGTGGAGGTGGAGACTATTGCTCAGGAATGTAGGAAACTTCCTGTTGGTACAAGATTATTTGTTGTAAAAGCTACTAGACCTAGTCAAGGGTTTACATGTAGTTGACGTGTTGAACTATGGATGGTCCTCCGCTACTCCGATGGGTGGAAGAAGTGTGTTCCCTTGTAGATGTATCAGCTACTACACTAACATTGAGTACTACAATGATTGTAATCACAAGAAGCTTCAGGTGCTTTGTTATCTCATCCTGCCTGTCCAGTTTCTTTGTCCTATGTTCGATCACTTGAAGCTTCTCAAGATCCTTGCACCATTTCTCAATTATGTCCACTTTGGATAGGTGGTTTCCGATGATGGTTAGGTAAGAGTTGTTCACCCTATCAACTTCTTTTGATGCCATCATATTGACATCCTTGTTGGGTATTGAAGGGTAGGTGATGGGGTGCTTCTGAAAAGCATGTGATGAAGAAAGAGTTGTTGAGCTCTCTGTCATCTTCTCAAAAATTTGATAAAGGACATCCTCATCTTTTTTAAAATGGATCCCCCGACAAGCGGCATCTACCAGCATCTGATTCTCTATTCTTAAACCCCGAAAGAAATTTTTCACAAGACTTGTCCTTGGAATATCTTGGTGGAAGTACTTCTCGGTCAAATCTTTAAAACTTTCGCACACATCGTGAATAAGCTCTTGGAATATCTTGGAGAGGTTAGCAATCAAGGATCACAATTGATTGCGTTGTTCGAGCAGGCAATATTTATTCATAAATGCGGACCCCAATTCTTCCCATGTAGTATCAACCTTTCCCAAGTGATTTAACCAATACAAAGCTTAGTCTATCAGACTGAACGGGAATGTATTCATCTCCACTATCTATAATGGGACATTAGGGAAGTGTATTGTTCCACAAATGTGGTCGAACTATTGCAGGTGTAAATAAGGCTCTTCATTAATACTTCCGTGAAATATTGGGAGAAGAGGAAAAATAGAGGGCTTAATCTCAAAATGCTCATGAATCATGGGGGATTTGTATCCAAGAATTTTTCTGTCCTGCTCCAGGATTATAAGAATCCTTTAACGTATGCTTTGACATAGGGTTGTCCCCCTCATTCCCAACTCAAGGGTTTCTATTATCCTCCTCACTCCCATCTTATCTATCCTATCTCAACTCGAGAAGCATATCTCTCAATATGGTCTAAACGTCAACCTTCTATGTTAAGTGTGCTTGAATCGACTGAATAGCAACTAACATAGTGCTATTGATCTTGTTCCGCTCCGACATGGTTTCCTGTCCTCTTGGTGGCATCAAATGTCCATTGTCTGAATCTATAAATGTACATGACACTAAATTAGTCCTAAAAAATGATGGAGTCTCAGATACAATTTTTATATTTGAGCCAATCTCAAACTGTGGGTCAATGGATGATGTGAAGGGTGAAGTGGAGAAAGAGGAATATTCAGTAAGTTAGTCTCCCCGAATAGAAGGTGAATGGATCAGAGTATACAATGAGTTCACAAAGATCAAAGGAGAAATACTCTTGTCTAATATCTTAGAAATCAGTAGGTGGGATGCGAGAGTGTGATGGTTAATGCAATAGTGAAAATAAGTGGAAGGCACAAATTGCGTGGAAGATCTCTATCATTAGTAATCAAAACACAATTTAAACCCCCTATTCACCAACTCAAATAATGTGAATACCGTGAAGGTTTGGTCAATTATCTTTTTATTTTTAGTGTTTGGTGAGAATGTTATATTAGAAAGAGTTAACGAGCTATTAGGTGCATGTCTTTCCATACAGATCGACTTGATTAGTAAGACTAGTTGCACCCACATTGAACCCTTATGTTATTAGTACGGAACGTAGAAATACAACCACTACTATTACTCAAGGACGGAGCCTTTTATAGTGTCCTCTAAACCTCCAAATCTTCTAAGGAAATTCAGTCCGTTTAACGACTACCCGTATTTACTCATTGACAAGTGGCAAATCATTTTTAGAGAAACAGTAGTCGATCTAAAAAGCCAGGCATGGCCATATCCTAGTGTCGTCCCTCTCTCACTTTGCAAATAAATCAAACAATGAGGGGTTACTCTCCCCAATATAATGATTTTTCCTTACATTTATTTTAGGGTCTAGTTTTTTCTAGCAGTCTTGAATTTTAGGCAGTTGTCACTTGGTTTGAATATTTTAAATAAATTTCCTATCGAGTGTCCAATTTCCTTTTTAGATTATGTGAGTAAAAGCAAGGATGGATATCAGAAATGCCAATGCACAATTTAAATACATTGGAGATAATGGAAAGGAGAATCCGCCTTCCAATGTCAAATCTTTAACCCTAATTCTACAAAGGGACCTTATAGTGCATTCATTCAATTAATCTCAATTAGGGAGTGAAAAGAATCAAAAACTTTATTGACAAATCAAATTTTACAATAACATTTATTGTAGGAATGGTTTGCTTTGGTCTCACATGGCAAACAATAACTGCGTCAGAGATTGATAGCGATACTGAGGATGGCACTGCTGGTGTTGGTACTGTTGTTGTCTGCCTCCATGAAACTGGTGGGTAGGTCTCTGACCCTGTTGTGAACCCAATTGACCTTGCCCTAACAGACATGTCTAGTTTTGATCACGGTCGAACCAGATGTCTTGCACCTCCTGAATGATAGGTGGAGGTGGAGACTGTTGCTCAGGAATGTAGGAAACTTCCTGTTGATACAAGATTATTTGTTGTAAATGCTACTAGACCTATTTAGGGGTCTACATGTAGTTGACGTGTTGAACTATGGATGGTCCTCCGCTACTCCGATGGGTGGAAGAAGTGTGTTCCCTTGTAGATGTATCAGCTACTACACTAACATTGAGTACTACAATGATCGTAATCACAAGAAGCTTCAGGTGCTTTGTTATCTCATCCTGCCTGTCCAGTTTCTTTGTCCTATGTTCGATCACTTGAAGCTTCTCAAGATCCTTGCACCATTTCTCAATTATGTCCACTTTGGATAGGTGGTTTCCGATGATGGTTAGGTAAGAGTTGTTCACCCTATCAACTTCTTGTGATGCCATCATATTGACATCCTTGTTGGGTATTGAAGGGTAGGTGATGGGGTGCTTCTGAAAAGCATGTGATGAAGAAAGAGTTGTTGAGCTCTCTGTCATCTTCTCAAAAATTTGATAAAGGACATCCTCATCTTTTTTAAAATGGATACCCCACAAGCGGCATCTACCAGCATCCGATTCTCTATTCTTAAACCCCGAAAGAAATTTTTCACAAGACTTGTCCTTGGAATATCTTGGTGGAAGTACTTCTCGGTCAAATCTTTAAAACTTTCGCACACCTCGTGAATAAGCTCTTGGAATATCTTGGAGAGGTTAGCAATCAAGGATCACAATTGATTGCGTCGTTCGAGCAGGCAATATTTATTCATAAATGTGGACCCCAATTCTTCCCATGTAGTATCAACCTTTCCCAAGTGATTTAACCAATACAAAGCTTAGTCTATCAGACTGAACGGGAAGGTATTCATCTCCACTATTTATAATGGGACATTAGGGAAGTGTATTGTTCCACAAATGTGGTCGAACTATTGCAGGTGTAAATAAGGCTCTTCATTAATACTTCCGTGGAATATTGGGAGAAGAGGAAAAATAGAGGGCTTAATCTCAAAATGCTCATGAATCATGGGGGATTTGTATCCAAGAATTTTTCTGTCCTGCTCCAGGATTATAAGCATCCTTTAACGTATGCTTTGACACATGGTTGTCCCCCTCATTCCCACCTCAAGGGTTTCTATTATCCTCCTCACTCCCATCTTATCTGTCCTATCTCAACTCGAGAAGCATATCTCTCAATATGGTCTAAACGTCAACCTTCTATGTTAAGTGTGCTTGAATCGTCTGAATAGCAACTAACATAGTGCTATTGATCTTGTTCCGCTCCGACATGGTTTCTTGTCCTCTTAGTGGCATCAAATGTCCATTGTCTGAATTTATAAATGTACATGACACTAAATTAGTCCTAAAAAATGGAGTCTAAGATACAATTTTTATATTTGAGCCAATCTCAAACTGTGGGTCAATGGATGATGTGAAGGGTGAAGTGGAGAAAGAGGAATATTCAGTAAGTTAGTCTCCCCGAGTAGAAGTTGAATGGATCAGAGTATACAATGAGTTCGCAAAGATCAAAGGAGAAATACTCTTGTCTAATATCTTAGAAATCAGTAGGTGGGATGCGAGAGTGTGAAGGTTAATGCAATAGTGAAAATAAGTGGAAGGCACAAATTGCGTGGAAGATCTCTATCATTAGTAATCAAAACACAATTTAAACCCCCTATTCACCAACTCAAATAATGTGATGACCGTGAAGGTTTGGTCAATTATCTTTTAATTTTTAGTGTTTGGTGAGAATGTTATATTAGAAAGAGTTAATGAGCTATTAGGTGCATGTCTTTCAATACAGATCGACTTGATTCGTAAGACTAGTCGCACCCACATTGAACCCTTATGTTATTAGTACGGAACGTAGAAATACAACCACTACTATTACTCAAGGACGGAGCCTTCCATAGTGTCCTTTAAGCCTCCAAATCTTCTAAGGAAATTCAGTCCGTTCTACCCGTATTTACTCATTAACAAAATGGCAAATCATTTTTAGAGAAACAGTAGTCGATCTAAAAAGCCAGGCATGGCCATATCCTAGTGTCGTCCCTCTCTCACTTTGCAAATAAATCAAACAATGAGGGGTTACTCTCCCCAAAATAATGATTTTTCCTTACATTTATTTTAGGGTCTAGTTTTCTCTAGGAGTCTTGAATTTTAGGCAGTTGTCACTTGGTTTGAATATTTTAAATAAATTTCCTATCGAGTGTCCAATTTCCTTTTTAGATTATGTGAGTAAAAGCAAGGATGGATATCAGAAATGCCAATGCACAATTTAAATACATGGATACATATAGGGGTTAAGAGATGCGTACCTTGTCTCCAGCACTCTACATGCAATGTCATCTGCGTAGAATTCAAATTTAAATATAGAAATTAAACTATCCTAAATGATGCACATGAACCGTCCTAGCAACATCTTCTATTAGTGGGCAAGAACATGTTAATTTGACTATGTCCAATATGCTCTACTCTATAGGTACATAAATTCTTGTTGGAACTACTTAATTGCATGAGTCAAGCAAGTTAATAAATAAAATACATAGATGGATCATGAAATCTTCACGTAGTAAATAAAAAATAAAGGGATGAACAATAAAATCGACGAGGTTCTCCAAGTGCACCAACACTTGGCAAAACAAACCATATAAACGAGGAATATATTGTCCTCTTACAAGAGTTCAAATTCAAAAAAAATAAATGACAGTCTGTGAATTTTTTTTCAACTGCATGGTCTCCTTCAAATCTTCTTCTCCTCCTCTTACACTCTCCTATGGCTCGGTGAAGAATCAAGCTGCCTTCGCTTTGCTTGGGTGAACCGACTCTCCTAAGAAAGTCACCCTAACTCGTTAGGCCCTCATAAGAAAAGGGAAAGAGAATATGTAAGAGATAAAAGTATAAAAATTATGAGAAATAGAAATAAATCAGATTCAATGAATATGAACAATGAAATAATTTCGAAAAATGTAGATAAAAATTTACAACAAAGAATAGCAGGTCAAAATAGAAACCTAACTTCCCTTGTCTTGCCTCCCTAGCAAAGGAGCCATTTTGTTTTACAAGTATCTCTGTATATTTTATTATTGAAATGAAATAAATATGTTGATGTCAAAATTCCTCAAAAAAATTTATTTAGATCTCAAGACAATAATTAGAAAAAGTGCAATAGGAGATGTTTTGCTGATTAATTTACCCGTATATCTAACATGATCAAACTTAGGAAGCCTACAATTCAGAGGGTTATTATATTAATGAAAAATCAATAAAATAAGTGAAGGAATCTAAAGAACACTATTCTAAGTTGTGGTATTCTTTTATTTTGTTGTTTTTTTTTTATGATTTTTAGATTTGTAATGATTTTATTTTTACAAGTTTGTAACTTTCAAAAGTAATTAGCGTTTTAAAGCAAATTTATACAAGAAAGAGATGCAGTCTTTTTGGATTTTTCAGATGTAAAAAAAATTCTAGAAAAGACAAATAAACATATTTTTGTGTTTTGATGATTTTTTTTCTATTTTTGTAATTTTGCAGTGATTTTTAGTCTCTTTATTTTCAAAATGACAATAATAAGGAACAAAGCAAAAAATTAATAGACATGAATATTTTACAATTTCAAAATATAAAATTAAACCGAAAGTTGTTGTAATTATTTTTCCTAAAAGCTAGAAGAAATTATAGAATTATGATGTGAAATAACTATTTTTGGAATTTTCTACAATTTTCTGCGATTTTTTGAAGATTTTGATTTTTTGTAATTTTTTGAGTTTTAAAAATATTTATTGTATAAAAAATGGATAGTATATTAAATACACAAAAAGGAAGCTATTTTTTTAGAATTTTTTATGCAATATTTTGAACTTTTATGATTTTAATTACTACAATTGAAGAAGGAAATCTTTTAGATTGTTTAATAATAGAAAATGCGAATAAAATGTAATGACAAAATTACATTATCAAGAGACAAGCTTCATGTACTTAATTTGATGTTTCTAGAATTTATTAACTATTGAAAACATTTATTTTAATGACAAGAGTATGTAATTTAATGCTTGGAATAGAGGGACTAAAGAGTCATTATTCAATTTTTTAAATTTAAAAGATAACAAGAAATACAATGCGATGGAAATATTACAATTTCCCAAAAAAGGGTGTACAATGCACATGATAGGATGGAACTAGTAGGGACGTTTGTGCACTTTTACAAATTCCAGGGGCCTTCCCCAAATTTTTCCCAAAAATATACTTTAGGGTTCTTGCATGGATTCCTATTCTTGTTCTTACAAAGGGGTCGCTGCCCCTCGAGGACGGTGGTAGTGTAGCCCTGGCAGAGGAGATTATCGACGAAGACCTTCGTAGAGGGGCGTCGTGGAACGTTCTGGGCCCTTAGATCTAGGGTCCAGATGGATGTGAGAGCGACAAGAACACCCGGGGAGGGCAGCACTGACTGTTTCTATTTTTCGTTTTATGTAAAAACAAAAATTCTAATTTTTTATATTATTTTTCTTTTTTGGAAATCATTGTACCTGCATTGAAATAAAAGAGTCAGACTTGAGTGCGATAGCTTGGTCAAAAAAAATATTTATAGAAAATATGAGTGGATGCGGATCCGACGATAGGGATGGATGGATATGGATCTCTGTTAATCGTGCATGGTCGAAGGTGTGTAGTTGCGTGAGCTAGAACGTGAAGCGATGAGATCGAGAAAATGATATGGCAAATTGGATTCTAGAGTGGGTCAATTCATGATGATGAATAAGGAATGAGAATCTACGATGTAGAATTAAAAAAGACAAAGTAATCAAAAATGCAAAAGTTTAGCTACGATTAACCTATATGAAAAACGATAAAAGAAAATGGATCTCACCATGGGAGCAAATGGAGCCATGATGGCCTCGATGAGGACCGACTCACTGTCACCGGATGGCAAAGAAGCTAGGCATCTCTCTATAAAACATAAATCCACTTGGAGCATAGCCTACTCTCACCAAAATGTTGATCAAATAGAAATGGGGAAGGAGCCAAATAAATAAGAATAGAAATGGATTTGAATTTAAAAAATTTAATGGAGAGAAATGAAGGATGGTGGTTAATGGTGAAATTAAAAAAATTACTTACATTAATAATTAATTTAAAACATTATTTTCATAATTTTATTAAATTATATAATAAATGTTATTTATTATATTTTTAGTTGTTATTTATGTAAATGAATTATATACAGATAATATATACATATGGTACATTATATACATAGCTAAATAAGGAAAAAATATTCTTATTTTTATTTTAAATAATTATAAAGAAATATTTACCATTATTTACATATATATTATGTAAAAAATAAATAGAGATCCATATATAGAACAAAGAAAAGGTAAAATTGAAAAACCACCCTAGAAAAACATTTTTGAAATCGTTACTCCAAAAATAATAAAGCCGGTACCATTTTAAAGATAGTTAGAGTACGATGGAAGTGAGTTTGATTCAATTTGAGTTCATTGGAGCAGGAATTGGTCTTTCAGTTATCATTTTACAGCTTTTTTCGAGTGTGGTTATTTTTATTCTATACATGATTTTTTTAAATTATTTTTATTATTTAGAAAACATTTTTATTTACATCTTTTGTTTTTAAAATATTTAATTTGGGGTCGATTGATGGACAAATAAAATAGTGCATATTTTATACAAATATACATATAATAAATATGGAAATGAAGAGTATTTACAAAAACACATTTTTTGGAATTTTCTCATTAAAGACTCCATGTCCTCCTACCTTATTCCTAGTCTATTAGGTCAAATACTGACCTTCTCTTAGGGTTTTGGTTAGCCTGTATCTATTACATATATACACTGTCATTTTATTTTCTTTATTTTTCCTTTCAGTCCTTATTTATTTAATTCAGGTTAAAATAATAATATACATACATAAACACAGATATAGGTTAGTAAGAATGTGGATTTATTAATACATACAGGTGTTTTGTAATTGATTATAAGCTAAAATAAATTAATAAAGATGATGAAATGCAGATTCACCACCTTCGTGTTCTCGTATCATTCTTATTTACATCGAAGATGTCGTATTGGAGTAATTCATTTTCGGACTTCGTTAGCTCATTTTACACTCAAGTTTGGTCTTCTTCTATAAGACTCACTGCCCTAATATCCCTCTTTTTCAACATCACACATTGACAAATCCGGAATTTAGCCTCCTAATAATGTCAAACTAACATTCAAGTTTGGTTGCAGTTAGGAAAAATCGAATTGATCAAAAACCACATAATTCATTTTTCAATTTAAACTTAAACAACCAAATTTATTTACTTGGACATGCTCAATGCCTTACTCGAGGACATGAGCCTCTTAATTAATTATTTAGACCCCTAATATCTAGCTCAAGTGATTAATGAACAATAGGTCAAAACACATGGACACATGATGCAGACAAATGAAGACACTTTTTATTTGGTTATAATGATGCGACTTGATGCAAGAATAAATATGTGAAAATATTCCCTACCTATATGAAATCATTGAGCAACAAAAATTTAGTCAAGTTCATGCACTCAATTAATGAAGCCAATTTAATTGATGAACTTATTAAAGACATGAGAGCTCATCAATCAAAAGACACTATATTACTAGAAAAAATAATCTGAATTCTATGTCAAATCATCAAACAAATCATGCCAATAGATGGATAAGGAAATAAGCTTCGAAACAAAACTGAAATCAACAAAAACCGAGATAATTTGCTCAAGATATTTGCAAAAGAGTCCAGGGCATAAACATAACAAATACATGAAATAATAGGAAAAACATTACAAACATGTCCCTAGAAGGGCATAAATGCAACTAAAATAAAGCATGGTACTTTCCCTATGAATTAACCATGCACATGTGTGCTATTTTACAATTATTGAAACCCATGGGGGGTGAATGCAAATAACCCTAGGCATGTATGTTATTCATGTGCTCAGAGGGACCTACATGAAATTTAGAGGAGTCTCTAGGTGTAACACCCCAACCCCAAACATAGTACCATAACAAAAACTCATGAAGTGTAGGTGTGGTATATAAGTGATGGGGATTACTACTTGTCAACTTGGGCTTAAGCATTTTGGATAGTTGTCAACGGGTCCATTTGGGCCCGAACCCAACAAGTTGTCAGGGCCAGTTTTTCCTCGATAACAGACCGGGGACCTGAGCTCGGGACGTTTCAGATGGTTTCAGAGCCAAATTCCCTCTAATAGTGGACAGGGCTACCCGAGAGGTGGAGCCGCCCCTACAAAGAGGTTGGAGGAAAGGGCTACCTGGAGCGTGCAACCGTCATTGTTACTGGAAATAAGTGATGTGCCATGTCACAATGAGGACGTTGCGAATATAAGTGGGGGAGGTTGTAACACTCCAACCCCAAACATAGTACCATATCGAAAACTCAGGAAGTGTAGGTGTTGCTTGTTAGCAATGTGAGCCCGAGGCGAACCATTCCTGCGATAAATGTTAATGTAATTGATGGTTTATCAATAAAAGTTATTGATTACGTTTCACTCCCTTTCTGATATTAAATGAATGCATGCACTATAAGGTCCCTCTGTACAATTAGGGTTATGTACCATGGCCAACTTGATAATCATACAGTTGTTGATTCATTGATTGAATCATAGAGGCTGATGCTTGAATGAATACGTAAGGAGTTAGATAGAGGACTCATCAAGCATCATCAATGATTGACAAGTAGTGATCTCCAGTCTGAGTGCGAGATGGCAATCCTATCTCATTAGACTGATATCTGATCGACCTCTTGATTCAGGTCCTCTGACTAGAGACAGATGTATTGCTATATGTCTGAGTATGTACATTTGGCAGACCAATAGGTTCATGACCTAACCAAGGTCTATATACCGACGAGCTGGTGTGCATGTAAGGGCATATGAGTAATATGATCTCTGAAAGGGATCATACAGGTTCACTTCTGAACCGGGAGACATGATCTCACTCATGAGGATTTGGGACTGACCAAATTCCATGCATGGTCATCATGATTTAGAAGCATGATGTGAATTTGAAGGTAAGATATATGCTTTGTGAAAGCATATGATCTGTACGATATCCCAAGAACCAAGATTGAGAAACTTAGTGATCAAACCCTGAAGATAACAGTGTAAAAGTGATCTATATCTTTGGGATGATCATGAATCTTCCAGTATGCAGGATGTACAGGTATTGGGAATACCTAAAGGGTGATTTGATCATAAACGATTGTATAACCATGACGCTTCCATTCCGAAGGAATGATGAAACAGGTTTGGATTTTAGTGACTCCTCTCATTACAGAAATGCCCTAATGTTAGTCCATATACCGGACATTGATCTGAATGAGATTCAGATGCAATGAGAAGATTAGGTTTACGGTCTTGATTTAATCAAGCATCTATGAGAGGTCCATGGGATCTGGATTTGAGATATGATCTCAATATCCAAGTCACTATACGTGGAGCTATACAATCGCCATGTCCTTATCTTCAAGTATCTGAGGAGAAATAGCATTGTTCTTGAATGGTTCAAGAATAATTCCATAAGATATAAGCATTGAGAAGTCGATAATTAAATATGATTTAATTATCATGATGTATGAGGAATTATCCAATATAATTAAATGTGATTTAATTATTATGGATAAGAATAATGTGGATAGTAATATCCAATTATTCATAATATATTATAAATGTGATTTATAATGTATTAGAGAGTGCTAATTATAATTTATATTTGTAGATTAATTATTAGTGTGTATTGGATACACATTGTCTAATTAATTGAAAACATAAATTATATTTTGTTTTGGGTTGTGAATGTGATTCACAATTTTCCAATGTCAATATTGCAATATTCCCAAAATAATTGAGATATATTTTTTGTGAATAAAATACCAACAAATAATTGTTGGAAATAAGTTGAGAGAAAAACAAGGAGATGTGCAATCTCATGGGAATCCATGAGATTGCCCTCCCCATATGGGAAGGAGGTGGCGGCACCAATTCCTTTATGGAATTGGTGGCCGTCCACTCCCTCTAATGGGGAAGGTGGGTCTCATTTGTATTTTCACTCCTTATTTGATTGGTTTAATTTGGTATTAATATATCTTTGATTTATCAAATATATTTAATAAAAATTAAAACACAAGTTGTTGGCTTTTACCAACAACAATCTTGACCATTGGATTGACATAAATCAATCTCATCCATTGATTTTATATGTCCCATGGATTGAGATCCATGGATCCCAAAACCCTGTAAATAGAGAGGCATACCATGCTCTCTCTTTACATGCTATTGTAGCACACATCTCTCTCTCTCTCTCTCTCTCTCTCTTTCTCCATACTCGACAGCCCTCTCTCCCTCTCTTCTTGGTGGCCGTCCACCATACCTTGGTGGGGAGATTCGTCGACGCCCACGCCATCGTGCTGCCGCTTCGACGCTCTGCGGTTCTCCGTCTACTTGGAATGCTTCACTCACGAAGGAGACGTTCGATCTCGTGCGACGAGATCAAGAGCAATTGTGCTTGGATCATCTTCTTGGATTGCGCGGACACCGCGACTCATCCCCGCGCTCGCAAGCCGTTACTCCGACGATCGGACTTAAGACAAGAGGTCTCTTCTCTTAGAGACTTGATCAACCACACTTCAAGAGGTATTGCATTATACTTGTTGTGATTATAGATTAAACAATCTGAGAATGGTTCTCGGATCATGTGGTTTCATCGAATAAAAAACTTTTTAAATTCCGTTGCACCGAACAACTAGTGCGACTAGTCGTTCTTCGTCGTATCTGATATGAAAATCACGCTTCCGTGATGTGCTTGAGGATTTCTCCATATCCTTCATGGCTTATAAGTGATGGGGATTACTACATGTCAACATGGGCTTAAGTATTTTGGGTAGTTGTCAACGGGTCCATTTGGGCCCGAACCCAACAAGTTGTTAGCGCCAGTTTTCCTCGATAACGGCCGGGGACCTAAGCCCGAGACATTTCACTAGGGCACCGCTGCAAGTTTCCTCGACCTCACATGACTAGAGCACGTGAGTCTAGGCTCGGATGGAGACTATGGCTCGGGACGAGGCTTGGGCCACGTGGAGGCTCATGACGCCTTCAGATGAAGCTCAGTTAAACCAAGCCTCCTTGATTGGTGGACATCAGAACGGTGCTATCCAAAAACCAATGTGCCTTCTTGCTCCTCTGCCTCCTTCGCTTGGTGGTCGAGAATTTAGAGCTCGGCCGAGACGCCTGGAGCTCCTCCATGCTCCATTGCATCCTTTAAAGGTAAAAGAAGGGCCATTGTAACCTCGCAAGGAATAAGAGGACTTGAAGGAGATGTGGAGTGGTTGGACCCCGATTGATGGAGCCTTGTCGATGGCAGATCGGAGTGGAGTGTGCAGCTCCGGCTATAGAGCATTAGGGTACCTACAATGTTAATGAATAGCTGATTCATGCATGCGAGGTGTGAAGTAAGTGGAGTGAGGTCCCTTTCGTGTGAAGGAATGGGGGACCTAAGCTCTGTCTCTAACAAACTAGAGGGGAGGGGGCGGAGGTGATCGGCTGATGGAGAAGAGGAGAAGGTAAGAGGAGGGTAGCGTGAGGATGGTGAAGATGCAGTGAATCTAATGGCATGTTCAATCGTAGGTGAAAATGAGGAGGTGTCTAATTAATTAGAATAAATACGAAGGAAAGATAAAATGACTCACCTGGAGAATAAGTTGGAGGAGACGGTCTAGGCTGGGCTCAAATGGAATCTTAGGTCTTTGCTGGACTCCAGCTACTAGCAGGAGCAGTTCGTCGACATACCACGACAGGAACTTGGCCTACCATTCACAAGGGTCGTCACCGGAGCCATGGTAGTTGTCGTGTCATCTATCTGACCTCCCCCTATAATTGGGGAGGAGGAGAAATGTCAGGTCGTGGCCCGCGTAATGGTGGACCATGCGGAGCATCGACAGATGTTGCGTATTTGAGGTGAAGAGGGAAGTGGTGCTGGTGATGGAAGACATTGGTGGCAGTTGAGGTATGGAGCGAGACAGAGAGAGAGGGTAGTAGTTCGCCAAGTGTCCTGCAAGGTTGTCGAAGGTTAGGGCTAGGTCCTGGCATGTTCAACAGGTGGTGTAAGCAGCTGTCGAGGTTGGGAAAAAAGGAAGGGGGAGACAAGCTTTCATGGTGTACGTGTGAGAGAGAGAGCGGGCGATCTGAGGTAGTAGACGAAGGCTTGACCGTTGGATCATGTGATCCAACAATTGATATTTGGGTTCCTGATCTAATTGATTAGGGCACATCAATGAAAGAGAGAGAAGAGAGCGTGGACGTTAGATCTAAAGATCTAATGGTCAAACAACGACCGATGATGGCGCTCCTGATTAGATCTGGAGGCTCGATCGAGGGGTGGAGATGAAATGGGAATGAGCGGTGGAGATGGAGAGCGCCAGAGATGATCAAACGTTTGGAAGGGGAAGGTGGGTGGTGCGATGGGAGCGGGTCGTGTGGCTCAGCCAAAAGGAGCCATATGGCCCAGTGAGAAATATTCAAAATAAAAATAAAAGTAAAACAAAAAAGAAATAGAAGGAGGTTGAATTTGAAAAAACTCAAAAGATGAAAGCTGTATATTTAAATGAGATCTACAAGTTTCATGATGTCCAAAAACGTAAAAGAAGTCAAAAAATGGGAGAAATGTTTTTTTTTGAACTTTTTTTAAAGGTATAAAAACACTGCATTTTTTTATTTTGTAATTATTAGGTATTTTATTTTATTTTAAGACCATGATATATTCAACATTTACTCTGATTTTTATTGACCAAATTTTAAGCAAGGGGAATAAATATATGTTAATTAACATGATGAAACCAAGGTTCATAATACCCCTAACTTAAACTATGCTCGTCCTCAAGCATCAAGCGCATGAATGAGCTGGATTAACCCCCAATTGTGCATGTAAATACAAGACCTGATCTGTTCAAGAAGTTCGGGTTTTATAGATCCAAAATTTTAGAGTTGAAGTATACTCTAATCAAAAGGTATAAAATTTTTCAAATCATCAGACTCTCTTATAACAAATAAGATAAGGATATGAAATTAAGTGTTAACTGTAATCAAAAGAGTAGATTCGCAACTTCTCCCAATGATCCAGTCCAAGAGACTCTCCTAAGGACCCAATCGCCAGCACTAGGGAATAAACCAAATATTGCATCCAATACATCATCTCTTTAGTTGATAGACTTAGAAATGTACATGGAAGGCCAATTGATGGAGGGTATCCGATGAATCTGCCATTCGTCATCTTTATTCATTTATTTTAGCTTAAAATACCTTATAAAACACATGCATATCACACTAACTCCATATTCTTACTAACTTGCATCTTTGTGTAAATATTGTACACTTTGTACTAATTTTAACATAAAATAAATAGAGAAAGAAAGAAAGGAAAAATAAAGAAAATAAAATATTTAAAAAAGGAAGACTGTATATAGGCTGACCCGAACCCTAAGAGAAGGTCAAGACTTGACCTGATCGACCAGGAATAAAGTAGGGGGAGATAGGGTCCTTAAGCAGAAAATCTAAAAAATGAATTGTGTTTGTGTTGTTGTAAATACACTTCACTTATTCTATGTATATCGGTCAAAAATTGACACTAATTTATTTGTTCCTTAATTGACCTCAGTTTAAATAACTTTCAATACCAAAGTTGTAAATAAAAATGTGTCCTAATTTATAAATTAATTGGACAATTAAATCATGTACAGAATAAAAGCAACCACAATTGGAAAAAGCCACTAAGCTCTAATAGAAAGATTTATTCCGGCTCCATATGAACTCAAATTGAACCAATCTCACTTCCATTGGATTCTAAATTAAATTATCTTTAAAAGGCTGTAATTTCCTAATTTTTGGAGTTACGAGTAGAAAGTTGGTTTTTTGGGGTGGTTTGCGCAATTTTCCCATATATTTTGTAAATATTGTATTTGTATATATTTGTAAATTATTCTTACTAATTATTTAAAATAAAAATAAAATAAGTAAAATAAAATTTTTAAAACTAAAAAAGAGAGCTAATTTCCTCATTTACCCTTGTATATAATGTCATATATGTATATAGAATTTGTAGATAGTTGTTATTTTTAATTAACTACCATAAAAAATGAAAAAATAAATTTTTAATTGAAATATATAAAGCGACGAAATTTTAAAAAGTTAGATAATTTTATAAATAGTTTTATCTAGTATACTTTATCTCATTTGAAATTTCATCTCTCTTATCTCTTCCACCAAAAACATTCAAATATTCAAAAAATCAAATTTCATCGCTATCTTTTCTATTTATATGGCTCCTTCTCCTTCATTGCAACTTGATCAATATTTAGAGAGAGGAGCTCGATCTTCGAGAGAAAATTTCGTCGAGAAAAGTGCCTAGCCCCCGAGACGTCCGGTGACAACGAGTCGGCCTTCGTCGAGGCGATCACGGTCCATTTCCGCTCCTAAGGTGAGAACAACATTTTTCTTATTTTTATCTATTTTAATCATAGTTTATTTCATCGCATTTTTTATTCCATCATCATCTTATTTTTCTACATCCTTAAAAAAATCCATCTCGATTTCATCCATCTCCGATTCCGAATTTTCAACTCACTTTCTCGATCTCCATGTGTTCTACTCTATCTTCCACAATCTATCAACTATGACCATGCACGGTAGTTAGATAATCAGATTTGATCCTTTCATTATCATCGTATCCCCCGTTCATTTTCTGATTTGTAAATAAACAAAAAAACAATAAAAATTATTTGTTTCTTTTTCTCTAACATTTTTTGTAGGATCATTAAAAAACAACAAAAAATTAAAAATAGAAATAAATAAAAAAATAAAAAAATATAATTTCTATATCCTATCTTTTAATTTCTATTTTTCAAATTTTAAGAAATATATATATATATATAAAGTTTTTTACTATTTACATTCTCCTTTATAAAATTTAAATAATATTAAAAAAATATTTATAAAAAAAATTGGGCGCAGCTGCCAGCCCGTGCCACTCTGCCTTCACCACATTGTCAGCCGTCCTCCCCGCCGCTCGTCGACAACCCTAGCTGCGACCTCCACTCCCTATCTCCCAGCAGCGACGATCTTAAGCCGCCCGCTCGCGCCACCCGCACCTCCGCGTCGAAGCCCTCCATTCAACCCAGCCTCCAACCACGACGGTAGAGCACCACCACTTCTCCGCCTCTTCCGCGGATGCGCGGAGACACCCCCTTCCAACCTCCGTGTCGTAGCGCTCCTCCCACCATCTCCCAGCAGCGGCAGCCTTCAGCTGCCTGCGCGCGCCACCCACGCCTCCTCCAACATTGCCTTCCACCCGAAGTAGCCCCGTGCGCCCAGCCTTCACTGACGTTCAGCCGCCCGCGCGCGTCACCCACAAAGACCTCCTCCGCCTACTGCGTGAAGCACCTCAGCAACCAAAAATCATGTCGATGCTGCCTTGACACTGCATGGGGAATAAGCAAGGGGAGACGTCCTTTGACCCCCCTCCATGTTTTGATCGAATAAGAAGAAGTCCTCCTAGATCTCAATAAAATACTGGAAACGTTTCAAATACTTCCCCAGACATTATTGGATTTGCAACAAAGCCAGAGCCTCAACCAGATGACATGCTTTACACAAATTTCTTGGGTAATTTGTAAGGTTTCTCCTGCATTGAATTTAATGTTATTTTTTATGCGAAAACAATGAACTATAAGCAAATAAATTCATAAATTCAAGACATTTAAATTTACTTGATCTTTTCAATGGAATAAAGATTTTACTTGGTCAATAAATTTCCCAAAAATTATGATATGCTCATGATATGATTATCTTCCTTGCTTAAAATTGTCATTGTATTTTAATTTCATTTATTATTAATAAAAAATAAAAAACAATGTCATTTTTCGCCTCCTTAAATTCAAAAATTCGTAAAAAAAATGAAAATATCTCAAATTCAAAAAAATAAGGGCAGTTTTATTTCATTGTATTTTAATTTCTAAACAAATTGTGTGCATTAACTATTAATAAAACCTAAAAAATTGAAAAAACTAAAAATCTGAAAAAAAATCATAAAAAAATCTACGAAAATTCAAAAATTGTGATTTCAGTTTCTTATTGTAGATATTTGCCTATAGTTTGTCATAAAAATAATTATCAAGAGTTTTGGGCAATTAATTTTTTTAAGTTGAAAATTACTCTAGGCTATCCACAAAAATTCTCAAAAACATTTCAAAACTTTTAAAACCCAAAAACATTTTCTCTGATTTTTTCTGAGCATTTTTGATAAATTGAAAAATTACAAAAAGTGTTGGTGTACGTATTTTTGATATTATGACTATTGCTTGGTGTTATTTTTGAAAATAAAAAAATCAAAATCAAAATCACTAAAAATTTTAAAATAAAAAAATATAAAAAAATAGAAATAAAAAAACTAAAAAAAATAAAATATAAAAAAAATCACAAAAATAAAGGATAGTTGTCATTAGAGAGTCTTGTTTTCTCTTAATTAATTTCTGATTAATTGAATAGCCATCGAGAATTATTGCCTCCTTGAGTTCGACCCTGTCCTCTATACAGGTTAATAAGTAGCAAAAATTAAATATAATTTGTTTGTTTGTCACGACTTCTTTGGGGACAACAACGACATAATTTACCTTTAATTTCTGTCTTTGAGAAAAACATGCTCAATAAAATGGCACCTTTGCCGGGGAGGCACGATAAGGGTAGTTAGGTTTCTCTTTTGACCTGCTATTCTTGGTTGTAAATATCTATTTATAATTTGACATTCACTTCATTGTTTATGTCCACTGCATTCATTTCATTTTTTTCTTATATTTCGTACTTGTGTTTCTTACACATTTTCTTATCTTTTTCTTGCAGGGGCCCGCAGAGTGAAGGAGGTGATCTTAGGAGAGCCGAAACACCCAAGCGTCGTGGAGGCGGCTTGATTCTTCATCAAGCCGCAGGATAGCGTGAGAAGAGGAGAAGAAGAAGTGAAGGAGACAAGAATAAAAGAGCGAGAGAGAAAGAGAGTTTTTATTTTCTACCATTTGAACTATGTAAACGGACATTCATTTGTTGTGGGGTCTGTTTCACCAAGTGCTAGTGCACTTGGGGGACCTCACGATTTTGTTTTCATCGCCTTTATTTTTCTTTATTTTCCGGGGATTTCGTGAGCCACCTATTGATTGCTTTAATTAATTTACTTGAGACCGGTAATTAATTAGGTCCAAACACCCTAAACAAGAATTTCGGTGCCTATAGAGTAGAGCATAATTTGGACTTAGTCAAATTAACTTGTTCTTGCCCGTTAATAGAAGTTATCATCAAGGATGGTTCACTTGCATCATATAGGCTAGTTTATTTTCTGTATTTAAATTCTGCGCGGATCACTTGCTTGTAAAGTGCTGGCGACAAGGTACGCATCTCTAACCCCGGCATGCATCATCGTTTTTAATCGTGCATTGGTATTTCCAATCTCCTTCCTTGTTTTCACTCACATATGTTGAAAAGGAAATTGGATACTCGGTAGGCAATTCTTTGAAAATATTTTAACTGTGTGACAACTGCCTAAAATACAGAACTGATAAAGAAAACTCGACCCTAAAATAAAGACAAGGAAAAATCATTGTTTTGAGGAGAGTAACCCCCTCATTCTCTAGTTTGTATGTAGCGAGAGAGCGACGCACACACTAGGATAGAGCCACACCCGAACTCTTTTCAGATTACTATCTTGGGTTAGCCATTATCCAGTGAGGATCTCTCCGGTAGCCGGTAAAGCGGCTCGCGACATCCTTAACATATTGAATTGATCGGGTAGCCGATAAACGGTCTGCAATTCATACTGGCTAGGAAAGATCTAACTTTTGGATTAGGCCAATCTCCTGAGAGCATTGGGTTCCTAACCGCTTTCTTTAACCACTCTGATATATTGTATTATCACCAATCTCTAAAATTGACAAGATAATTGGTTGAACCTCCGTGGTCTTCACATTGAATTGAGTTGGTGAACTGGGGGTTTGTATTGTGTTTGCTTGTTAGTGCTAAAGATCCTTCTGCGTAGTTTACGCCTTCATTCACTTTCACTCTTGCATTGACATTTGTGCTCTCGCATCCTGCCTATTGATTTTGAAGATGTCGGACCGGAGTATTTCTCGTTCGGACTCTGCGAACTCATTCTACGCTCCGAGCTGTTCACCTTCTATTCAGAGAGAGTCGCTTCACAAATATTCCTCTTTCCCCATTTCAAATTTAATAACGTGCATGAATTCACTATTTGAGATTGGCTTTAATCAAGTGGCATATACATTTCTAGAGTCAAAAGCCGGATACTTAATGCCTCCAAAGGGAAAGGGAACCATGTCAGAACAAAGCGAGATCAACAGTACCATGTTAGCCTCCATTCAATAAATTCAAGCACAGTTAACAAAGCAGGCTAATTTTCAGGCCACACTGAGAGATATGATTCTTGAGAAGAGACAAGAAAGATAAGACAGGAGAGAGGGAGATAACAGAAACCCTGGAGATGGGAATGGGGGAGAAGAACCTCACATAAAATCTGGGGCTAAGCCTACACTAAAATATGCAAATAATCCAGGGGCACGACAACCAAATTCTTGGATAGGAATCCCTAAAATTCGTGGGAATTTTGAGCTTAAGCCTACTATTTTACCTCTTCTCCCAATATTCCATGGAAATATTAATGAAGAATCTTATATACACCTCCAACAGTTTGATCGCATGTGTGGAATAGTACACTACCCAAATGTCCCATTAGAGGTAGTACAGATGACCGCCTTTCCATTCAGTCAAATGGGCAAATCTTTGTACTGGTTAAATCACATGGGGAAGGTTGTCACTACTTGGGAAGAGTTGAGATCCGCAATTCTAAACAAGTATTATCCACTTGGACGACTCAACCAAATGCGATCCTTGATTGCTAATTTCTTCCAGATGCACAAAGAGCCTATTCACGAGGCGTGGGAACGTTTTAAAGATCTGATGGAGAAATGCCCCCATCATAATATTCCAAAGACCAGCCTCGTACAAAAATTCTTTGGGGGTTTAAGCATTGAGAATTAGAAACTAGTAGATGTCGCTTGTGGGGGAAGCCACTTCAACAAGGACGAGGATGTCCTTTATCTAAATTTCGAGGAGATGGCAGAAAGTTTAGCAGCTCTTTCTTCTTCACGTGCTTTACAGAAGCACCCCATCACCGCCCCTGTAGTACCCCACAAGGATGTCAAAATGGCGGCAACACAAGAAGTGGATAAGGTGGATAGCACGGACCTGGCCATCATTGGAAACCACCTATCCAAAGTGGACATTATTGAGAAGTGATCCAAGGAACTTGATAAGCTTCATGTGATCGAGCAGAGGACAAAGAAACTGGATAAGCAGGATGAGATAACAAAGCACCTGGAACTTCTTGTGAGTACGATCAGTGTAGTCCACAGTACGAAAGCAACAACTGACGCCTCTACTAGGGAGCAGATGCCTTCCACCCAGCATAATAGCAGAGGACCAACTATAGTTCAGCATGTCTACTACGTGCAGACACCTGATCAAGCTCAACAGCATGCACATCTGGTAATTCCGTACTAGCAAGAAGTATCCTACATTCCTGAACAACAGTCTCCACCTCCACCTGTCTTTCAGGAGGTGAATAGTATATGGTTCGACCGTGTGAGAAACCAGCCCCGTCCGTTAGGGCAAGTCCAACTGGGTTCACAGTAGGGTCAGAGACCCACCCCTCAGCTTCAAGGAGGCAGACAACAGCAGTACCAGTACCAGCACCAGCAGTTCCATCCTCAATATATGTCTCCACCTCAGTTCCAAAACTGGAGACAAGGCCAGCCACAACAGCAGTTCATGTATTTCCCTCAGCCTATCCAGTAGCAAACTGCATATTATGGGCAATATCCTTTCCCCCCTCCTCCTCATTACCAGAATATGTATGGTTACCAACAACCTCCTCACTATCAGTCTCAACGACAGCAAGTCCATGAGCAGCCAGAGGCCCCTTCAGTCAATCCAGCACTAGACCAACTTGCAATGCTTATGAAGAACATGAATGAACTGACTCATCGGATCGATGACCTGAATACCACCAAGAACCTAATTCCAGCACAGGTCAAATCCAACCCCAACAATTTCAGACGCATGGAGCAGGTATCTAAAATCCCACCCACCCCCAGACAACTATATACCCTGATTTTACATGTTTATCTGACGCCATTCATCTCAGGAGTGGTAGGAGTTTGCAGCCGCATACACACCAGTTGGGGTTGGAAAATCAAACCACTGAGAGAGCATCATCTTCTACATCATCTCCTTCACCAACAGTTGAGAGGCCCAGTATAGCAGCACCCACATCTGGAGTTTTTCCGCCTTCACCACCACCTTCACAAAGAAGATGCAGATCGCCATCAGCAAGGGAGAATATATCAGTTGTAGATTCTTCCTCTTCACCAGCAGCAGCACCCCGTTCTGTTTTAGATTCTGTTTTTCCTTCACCTAGATGGACAACATTGTATAGACTAATTCTGGTTGTCCTCTTGTGCATGATGATTCTACTTTGAATAAAGAAAATGAACATTTGCATGTTTCTTTTGATTATGTGTCACTTCCTTCTGCTCTTAAAGCTAAAAAATCAAAAATTAAAAACAACACTATCTGATCTTGGATTTGTTGAGATCTTACGTAACATCTTTTAAAGATGTCACTCCTTAAGGCCATGGAATACATGCCTACAGTAAAAAAGGGAATGAAAGAGACATGCACCCAAAAGCGTCAACCAAGGAAGAACAAAAGAAAGGAAACAGAGAAACACATCTTGACCATAACCACAGTTCATGCCATCAGTAACCTTCCGCCTAAAAAGAAAGACAAGGGAGCACCTCACATCCGTTGCCATATCCTTGATCAAGAATTTGATCGTACTCCTCTCGATAGCGGTTCCTCCATTAATGTCATGCCTTCCTCTTTATTAACTGAATTCCAATTAGGGCCTCTTAAAACCACCATAATGATCCTTCAGTTTGCCGATTGATCGATTAAGAGGCCAAGAGGCATTTTAGAGGACGTTATTGTAATGGTGCAGGTATTGAAATTCCCTATTGATTTTATTTTCATGGATATGGACACACCTGCACCATTACTCCATACCCGGATTATACTAGATTGATCGTTCCTCCAAACAGCTGAAGCAACAGTTGCTTATGGTACTGGAGAGATCATCTTTCACTCTCATAGTGACAAGTTGAAATTTGAGACGATCTCTGATCCTAGACCATCACCGCCACTAGCACCAGATGATACATAGAAAGCTATATCAGATCCATATGACTTTAATTTTCTTGCTGAATTCAAAGGGACAGATCTTATCACAGATTTTATAGATACCCAGGAGATCCTTTTCTAAAAGGACTCCCTGGAAAGTACAATCGACATGAGTTTCCTTGGTGGTCCAATTGAGATAGTTGCTGATGAGCAATTTGATTAGTGTTCTACGGTCCAGATATTTGAGCCGTTCGTTGAATTTGCTGATTTATGCACGGATTGGAGGCATCTTTCTGAGATTATTGTTGAGATATATGAGCCTCTCATTTATAAGAATATTGAACATCCTAATGAGCCATTCCTCTCTAAGCAAAGATCATTCATTGCAGATCTATGAGATATTCTTTGCCGTCAATAGCCAAGGTGGATAGTCTACAGAGCACAAATCACATACTGTCTACTAGTACATTAGCAGAGGTTATTGCAGAGCCGATTCAGACCCCACCTGAGCTCAAGGTTTTACTATCAACGTTGAAATATACCTTCCTTATGGGTCCACCCCAAATGTTTCCGGTCATCCTCAGCTCAAAGTTGACCATTGAACAAGAATCTCGCGTGCTAAAGGTTCTTGAAAGAAACCGCAAGGCCATAGGATGGAATATCTCGAATCTTTTTCGGATCAATCCAGCATTGTGGTTGCATCATATCTACCTAGAGGATGACTATAAACCCTCCCGTGAGTGTCAGCGCCATCTAAATCCAAACCTAAGGGAGGTTGTCATGAAGGAGATTAAGAAATGGTGTGATGCTGGCTTTATATATCCCATTTCGGATATGAAATGGGTCAGCCCTTTACATGTGGTCCCGAAGAATATGGGATTACGATCGTAAAGATTGACCATGGTGAGGAGATTCCAATCCGAGTACCTACTTCATGGCGTGTTTGTAGATTACCGATGCCTGAACTCAGCTACCAAGAAAGATCACTTTCTACTGCACTTTATTGATCAAATTATTGAGAGGTTGGCAAGGAAGGAGTTCTTTTGGCACTTACGCTTCTTGGATGGGTACTTGGTATACAACCAAGTTGCTATCGCCCCTGAGGATCAGGAGAAAACAACTTTCATTTGTCTGTTTGGCACTTACGCCTTTAGACGGAAGCCCTTTGGATTGTGTAACGCGCCCGCTACATTTCAAAGGTGTATGTCGACCGTTTTTGCCGACAATGTCGGTAATTTTCTTAAAGTCTTCATGGACGATTTCTCGGTCTATGGAGATAGTTTTGACACATGTCTTGCTCATTTAGACCGAGTTCTTCAACGTAGATGTGAGGTAAACCTAGTGCTCTCGTCGGAGAAGAGTCACTTTATGGTGACTAATCGGATTGTATTGGGCCATGTCATCTCCAAACATGGTATGGATGTTGACACGACTAAGATTGATGTGATCTCCAACATAGTGCCGTCACAGAATTTGAAGCAATTGAGGTCATTTTTGGGACACGTAGGATTCTATAGGCGATTCTAGAGGACTTCAGCAAATCGCCAGACCTTTTACTGAGCTTCTGTGTATGGAGACTGATTTTGTTGTCGATGAGAAAGTTCTCCTTGCATTCAATCAGATCAAAGAAATGGTTACTAGTGCTCTTGTCTTACAGCCACCTGATTGGTCTCTTCCTTTTGAGATCATGACGGATGCATCAAATTTCGTAGTTGGAGCGGTTTTAGGACAGAGAAGGGATGGGATACCATTTGCTATACACCATGCTAGCAAGACTCTGGATGAAGCATGGTGGAATTATACAGTTACAAAAAAGGAGTTGTTAGCAGTTGTGTTTTGGGCTAGAAAAGTTCAGGTCTTACCTCATCGGCTCATACATTATTGTGTACATGGATCACACTGCCATACGATATTTGCATGCAAAGAAGGATGACAAACCATGCCTTATCAGATGGATCCTTCTTCTCCATGAATTTTATTTAGAGATACGAGATAAACCTGGAGTAAAAAACATTGTGGCAGATCACCTTTCCCGTATCACAGACACAGAGACTTCTGAGCAGAACATGATTCCTATTTCCGAAACCTTTCCAGATGAGGCAATTTTGTCTGTGGACTCACTCCCATGGTATGATGATGTTGTGAACTATCTTGTCTCGAAGAAAGTTCCACAAGATTGGCCGAAGTACAAGGTAGACAAATTTCTGTCACAGATTCATTATTACTAGTGGGAGGATACGTACCTATTTCACGAGGGTACGAATTATATCTAGAGAAGGTGCATTCCTCAAGAGGAACACACGAGTGTACTTGAGCACTGTCACAAATCAGAATAGGGTGGGCATCAATCGGGGAACGCACAACATCAAAGGTTTTACATAGTGTCCAATGGTGGCTCACATTGTTTAAGGATGCTAGAGAGTATGTTCGAGGTTGTATTGATTGTCAGAAAATGGGAGGAGTTGTTGGTTCCAAAGATACCATGCCCCTAAAATATATACAGATTTCTGATGTTATTGATGCTTGGGCTTAGACTTCATGGGACCATTTCCTATTAGTCAGGGATTTTAGTACATCCCCGCTCGCCGTGGATTATGTTAGTCGATGGGTGGAGGCTATCCCCACCCGAGCTGCAGATAGTCATGTAGTGTGTTACTTTCTCAAGGACCATATTATTACGCAGTTCAGTATTCCCAAAATACCGATTTCAAATGGGGAAGCCATTTTATTAATAGAGAAGTAAAGAAGCTTGCGATGGAGTATGTCATTGAGCACAAAGTTGCATCTCCTTACCACCCACAGACTAATGGCTTGGCAGAAATTTCAAATAGGGGGGATCAAGACAATATTTGAAAAACTTGTACGCCTAGATAGGAAGAATTGGTCTCAGATGCTTGATTCAGTTCTATAGGCTTATCGGACAGTGTACAAATCTCGTTTGGGTATGTCTCCCTACAAATTGGTGTATGGAAAGCCTTGCCACCTGCCAGTGGAATTAATTTACAAATCTTTTTGGACATTCCGTATATGCAATTTAGATTATGAGAAGGGAGGAAAGAACAAGAAGTTGGATTTGAACAAATTTATGGAATTCTGAGACTTTGCTTAAGATAACTCACATATGTAGAAGGAGAAAGTCAAGCGCTTCCATGATAAACACATTTGAAGGAGGACTTTCTCCCCTGATCAGAAAGTTTGGTTATTTGATGCTAAGTTGAAGTTATTTCCAGGAAAATTGAAAAGCAAGTGGTCAGGATCGGTCATTGTGAGAGTTGTGCGTGACAATGGGAATATTGTCAAATACAGGTTGTCATCTGACGCACAACCATTTGTTGTGAACGGACAGTTGCTAAAGCCATATTTAGATCATGACACATTCTTGCCCGTTGTGGATTCTATATCTTTGGTATCAGACGATGATCTTTTGATTCCACCTTCTACGTCCGATACATAAGCTCACTACCTCTTGTATATCCTTTCGTTTCACTCTTTCTTCTCCCGTTTTATCATTCACCCCTTTTCCATGTGTATATATGCTATACTTAGGATGTGCTTTATCCTAAGTATAGGGGGATGAAGGATTTGTGTTGTTCATATTCATCTTGTTTATCACCCTTCTTGTTGCCTATACTTTGGTATACTCTACCCTAAGTATAGGGGGGGTGACGTTGTTCATATCGTGCCTTTTTGAGTTTGTACATTCTCTTCATCGGTTTTTCCCTTTGTACATTCTGCTATACGTAGGATTACTTGAGCCTAAGTATAGAGGGGGATCACCAACGTCTCTTCTTTTTATCTTTTCTATGAGTCGTTGTTGCATAGGAGTCTTTTCACCTTTCTTTACATATCATGTCTACCTTTATCACTCTCTGATCAGTATGAGGACATAGTTCGAGCTAAGTATAGGGGGGTGTCAGATATATTGTATATATACTTTAGACATAACTCGTACTTTTAAATATGTTTATTTGGAGGGGATATGTATATAATTTTGTAAAATCCACGTGTGTTAAAAAAAGAAAACGAAAAAAACAAAACAAAACAAAAAAACAAGAAAAACAATAAAACAATGACAAAACAAAACAAAATCTTATCCATATTTTACTAACTCTTTTCCCTTTTTAAAAAAAATAAATTATAAAACCAAAAATATATAAAAAATTTCATAACTAAAAAAAAAATCTCTTTTCATTGCGCATATTTTCTTGCATTTGCATATGCATTTTTTAGGATAGTATTGACATTTAAACTATGTCTGGAATAAAATTGAAGAATAGAGCTTAGTTGGACCATAATCCACCTAATTCATTGAGGAACTTCATCAAGAAAGAGGATTTTAGAAGCTTCAGGTCATTGACATAATTCTTGAGTTCCACATGACAATGTGCAACATTTGACTCTTAGTGTCTAACCTGGTCTCTTCATTCTGGGTACAACTCTGGAATAGGGAATAAATTTGTACTATCGCACTATGCACTTATCTCAACTCAGACGGGATGTTGGAAGACTGTGTGAGTTTCTTTTCTGTTAGCGTGGAAATCTAAAGACCGGAGTACAGGTTGAAATAAAGCTTCGGAAAAGGGATGGAGGGTTGGGCACAATTTTTTCTAAGACCCCAAAACATGTACGGAAACAAATGATTCTTTATCCGTAGGGGCACAACATGATCCAAGCAGAACCACCGAAAATTCAAATACAAAGAAGCCACTATCAAATAAATATCTGACCAGAAAGGTCCAAGCTTCAAGAAAACCTGAAGTTCTTGGTGGAGACTCGGCTACACTGGCCAGCTTCACAAGGAGAGATGAATACACTGGACACCCTCCAGTTCTTTTCTCCTTCTTCTAACTTCTCCCCAATTCGATTGTGAACACAGCACGACAGACCAAAGAAGGAAATACCTGACTTCCTGAGGACGAGTTACTGGAGAGGAGATTTGCATGGTAGTCTGGCATTCTGGATGGGAAGAGCTAAAACATTTCACACTCATGAGTCGATTGTTCAATGTTCATAGGGTATACTTTGGGAAGAGGATGACCTAAGATGACTTCTGAGCTGAAACTATGACAATGATGTGTAGAACTTGAAGGTTGTCGATTTTAAATTCTCTGTCTCACAGAAGTGCTGACACACTAATAATCCAAAGGTCAGTTAGAGCTCCAAACTACAATTTTATGAAGATAAGTTTAATACTCAATATTGTCCTACTTTCTTTATTTTCTCTTTTCTTTTTCATTTTCTTCACTTTTCTTTCAAATAAGTGTTTGCTAAGGGACCAGCAAAGGTAAAGCATAGGGGGATGATGAATCTGCGATTTATCATCTTTATTCTTTATTTTAGGTTAAAATCCCTTATAAAACACCTGCATATAACACTAACTCCATATTCTTACTAACTTGCGTCTGTGTGTAAATATTGTACACTTTGTACTAATTTTAACCTAAAATAAATAAATAAATAAAGAAAGGAAAAATAAAGAAAAGAAAATATATAAAAAAGGAATACTGTGTACAGGCTGACCCGAACCCTGAGAGAAGGTCAAGACTTGACCTGATTGACCAGGAATAAAGTAGGGGGAGACAGGGTCCTTAAGCGGAAAATCCAAAAAAAAATTGGGGTTGTGTTGTTGTAAATACTTCTCACTTATTCTGTGTATATCTGTATAAAACTGAAAATTATTTATGTGTGCGTTAATTAACCTCAATTGAAATAACTTTCAATACCAAAGTTGTAAATAAAAATGTGTCCTAATTAATAAAATAATTGCAAAATTAAATCATGTATAGAATAAAAGCAATCGCACTTGGAAAAAGCCACTAAGCACTAATTGAAAGATCAATTCCTGCTCCATATGAACTCAAATTGAACCAATCTCACTTCCATTGGATTCTAAAATAAATTATCTTTAAATTGTTGTGACTTCATAATTTTTGGAGTTACGAGTAAAAAGTTGGTTTTCCGAGGTGATTTGTGTAATTTTCCCATGTATTTTGTAAATATTGTATTTGTATATATTTGTAAATTATTCTTCATAATTATTTCAAATAAAAATAAAAATCAAAAAAATAATTTTTTTAAAAAAAGATGTAATTTCCTCATCTACCCTTGTATATAATGTCATATATGTATATAGAATTTGTGTATAGTTCTTATTTTTAATTAAACACAATAAAAAAATAAAAAAATAGTTTCTTTAATTCAAATAAATAAAGTGATGAAAATTAAAAAAATAGATAATTTTGTAAATAGTTTTATTTCTTTTACTTTATCTCATTTGAAATTTCATCTCTCTTATCTCTTCCACCAAAAAAATCAAAAATTGAAAAATTCAAATGTCATCTTTATCTTTTCTATTTATAAGGTTCCTTCTCCTTCAATGCAACTTGATCAATCTTTAGAGAGAGTAGCCTGATCACCGAGAGAAAATTTCGTCGAGAAAAGTGCCTTGCCTCCGAGACGTCCGGTGACAGCAAGTCGGCCTTCGTCGAGGTGATCACGGTCCATTTCCGATCCTAAGGTGAGATGCACATTTTTTATTTTTATTTTGGTTAATCGTTGTTTACTTCGTCGCATTTTTAATTCCATCGTCATTTTGTTTTTCTATATCATTAAAAAAATCCATCTCGATTTGGTCTGTCTACGATCTAAATTTTCATCTCACTTTCTCGAACTCCATGTGTTCTATTCTATCTTCAACGATCTATCAACTCCGACCACGCACGGTGGTCAGAAAATCGGATTCGATCCTTTCATTTCGCCAGATCCTCGTTAATTTTATGATTTGTAAATAAATAAAGATAATAGTAAAAAATATTTGTTTCTTTTTTTCTAACGCGCCTCCAGCAGTGCCTTCCGCTTGAAGTAGTCCCGTACGCCCCTCCTTCACCGACATTCAGCCGCCCATGCGCGTCACCTGTGGAGCCCTCCTTCGCCTACTACACGAAGCACCTCGGCTGCCAGTAGCCCCACCGACGCTGCATTGACACTACGTGGAGAAGAAGCATGGGGTGCGGCCTTTGACCCCCTCCCTGTTTTGATCGAAGAAGAAGAAGCCCTCCTGGGGCTCAATAAAATATTGGAAACATTTCAAATCTTTCCCTGGACATTTTTGAAACTGCAACAAAGCTAGAGCCTCAACCAGATCACATGCTTTGCACACATTCTTAGGTAATTTGCAAGGTTTCTCCTGCATTGAATTTACTGTTATTTTTTATGTGAAAACAATCAACTATTGGTAAATAAGTTCCTTAATTCCAGACATTTAAATTTACTTGATCATTTCATTGGAATAAAGGTTTTCCTTGGTCAATAAATTTCCCAAAAATTATGATATGCTCATGATATAATTATCTTCCTAGAATAAATTTTACATTGGATTTTAATTTCATTTTTTATTAATAAAAATTCAAAAACAGTGTCATTTTTCACCTCCTGTAATTCAAAAATTCGTAAAAATTTGAAAATATCTCCAAAAATTCCAAAAACATTAGGATAGTTTTATTTCACTGTATTTTAATTTATGTATAAATTGCGTCCATTAATTATTTATAATACCCAAAAAATTAAAAAAATACCAAAAATCTTAAAAAATCATAAAAAATTCTACGAAAATCCAACAAGTGTGATTTCAGTTTATGATTGTAGATATTTGACCTAGAGTTTGTCATAGAAATAATTTTCAGCAGTTTTGGACACTTAAAATATTTTAAGTTGCAAATTACTCCATGATATGCACATTTTAACATTTTCTCACTGTCTTATTTA